>JBBDGP010003022.1:0-325019 GCA_037952835.1 Lithobates septentrionalis
ACGGACACCTAAGACATTTGAATGGTGTAAATGTTTCAAAGATGGCCGTATGTCCATCAGTGACTATCCCGGCTGTGGTGGTTCCCAGCCCACAGCAGTCATTCATGTGAACATTCAGCGGGTGGAACGCCTGATCCTGGATAATTGACACAAAACCAGTCATGAAATTGCACAAGAGACTAATCTTTCTGTGGGAACGGTGAACACAATTATACTAACAGTTGCGTTTTAGCGCATGCCCAAGACAGCTTTCTGCGTTTTGACCGGCACAGAAGACTTCAAGTCTGCACTGCACTGAATAAGCGTTTTGACAAGGAAGGCCAGGATTTGTTGCAGTGGAAGCATACAGACTCACCAGCACCAAAAAAAAAAAAAATAAATAATAAAAAAAAAAAAGTTTAGAAAAATTGTGTCTGCAGGTAAAGTGATGGCAATCGTGTTTTGGGACAAACGTGTCATTATTCATGTGGATTTTCTACCTCGTGGTGCCACCCCTCAAAAAAAATAAATAAAAAAAAAAGTTCCTCGGAGGTCAGCATTTCAGCCCTGATGACGAAGTGAAGCAGGCGGTCCTTGGATGGTTCAGGCGGACTGACAAATCGTTCTATGCCAAAGCTTTCCAGACAATAAACGCTGGGATGAGTGTATAAAATGTAACAGGGTAGTTGGTCGAAAAATAAATGCAGTTTCCACTCCTTGAAACTTATTTTTTTTTTTATATAATAGAAACTCAAAAGTCCCAGTTTGATTTGAGCACCCCTTGTACACACACACACTGTATACACTATATATTTTTTTCCCCCTAAACTTGCAGTTTCGTCAGAACTTGCCGGCGACATTGCGTTATACAGTTGAACCTCAGATTACGAGCATAATCCGTTCCAGGAGAATGCTCTTAATCCAAAGTACTCCCATATCAAAGCGAGTTTTCCCAATTGAAGTCAATGGAAACGAAAAAAAAATTAGTTCCGCATTGACTTCAATGGGATGCAATACCGCATGCGGTCGGGGGGGGGGGGGGGGGTGGGGGGCTGCTGCGCCGGAGAGCCTCGGAAACGGCTGGAAAGGCCGAGGACACGTCGGCTGACCTTGGCAAATGTCGGAAAGGCTCAGAAACAGAGTATTTCCGTGTCTTTCCGAGCATTGCCGAACAGCGGCAATCGGCTGCAATTGTCGCTGTTCGGCTCCGGCGCCCCCGCACGTCAGGCCAAATGCGGTACTGCAGGCCCTATTAGGTTGATTTCTGCTCGTCTTGCGAGACACTCGCAGAGTCAGAATTTTTTTAAAAAAGTTGCTCGCAAATCAAAAACACTCTCAAACCAAGTTACTCCTAAACCGAGGTTCCACTGTACCTGCATTGTTTAACAGACCACGAGTTTCCTGGCCTGTCAAACAACGCAGACTCCCAGAATAGCCCATTACAGTGAGCAGCAACATAATTACATCAGAGCCACTGCAAAAAAAAAAAAAGTTAAAATGGGAGGCCAGGGTAACAGAGGGCATAGCGGCCACAGGTCTTATAAACCAGATGTGAAGGGGACAGAGCGCATTTCATGAATCAAAGACGTCTCAATTACGAACTGCCCAGGCGACTACCCTGTTTCCCCGAAAATAAGACCTAGCGTGATTGTCGGTGATGGCTGCAATATAAGCCCTACCCCCCAAATAAGCCCTACCCTGTTTCCCCAAAAATAAGCCCTACCCTGAAAATAAGACCTACAAGGACTTTAACTAGGGCTTATTTGGGGGGTAGGGCTTATATTGCAGCCAATACCGACAATCACGCTAGGTCTTATTTTCGGGGAAACAGGGTATGTATGGAAACAAGGTATAAAAGCCCCCTTTCTAAACACATTAAGATGTCTGCCCGGGGGGTTCAGCTTTAAACAGGAGAGGTCTCTAGTGCTGCTGTGAAAAGCTCAGACTGGTTATATTCCCAGTTTGTATTCTGATTTATACGACTATAAATGACTCTGCTGAGTGCGATCACATAATGGGGACAATGGACTGAATGAAGTTTCATTGAAGCCGCTGTAGCAGAGTATTCACACCGACACGTGCAAAGTGACTTTATACAGGATCTGTCAGATTATTGAGTTCATTACGGACTATACCAATGACAGTTTTTATTTTTCCTTTACATTAAAAGCCAATTTCCATGCAAACCACTAAAAACGCAGATGAAATTGATATACCAAAAGGATTTTTATTTGTCCATTTAGTCCTGAGATTTGCACAGCTCTGCCACACAGTACAATTCTGTCTGGCAAGGGAAAAGACCCAAGTTTTCTCTTTTGCAGATTAAACACTTACAGATCTAGTCCCTCCCCCTCCTCACGCTGCAACACACGTGAGCGTCTCCTCCGGCTTCTATTTCCCCCTTCCTAAAGCCCGACACACACTATCCGTTTTTATTACATTCAACACATCGATGTTAGTACAGCGATTTCCCTCCCCTGAGCTATTGTGTTCTGACAGGGAGGTGTGCCCCCCCCCCCCCCCCCACCAGAACACTGCTGTCACTCGTTTTCCAGCGTGCTGGTCCAACAGAAGCCGGCCACCATACACATGGGCCAATTGTCAGGCGGTATTTATTGAACCGGCCAGCGTTGCCTGACATTCGGCCTGTGTGTTCTAGGCTTAAAAGGGTAAATTTACTTTCATGGGGGAAAAAATAGCAAATAAAAAAAAAACATAAAAAATTGCAAACACAAGTCATTGTAATTGAAGGTTATTAAAAAATGACTTTTCCTTTTCAATTTGCAGCCGCTGTAATTTTCTGTAAAATGCAATATGGCTACCTGGAGGTGTCCAGTACACAGATGGTGTACAAAACGTCCCCTGGAAACATGATTTCCTGCTTGTGTGATTGGCTCACAGATTTTCCCAAAAGTCTGCACTAAGGCCCTATTTACACCTCAGCGTTTTGTAGCTTGAAGCTCCAGGAGAGAAAAAAAAAAATATATAGATTATTCTCTATGGAGATGGTTCACATCTCTACTCCATGACGCCTGAAGCCAAACGCCTGAAGTTCAAAAAAGTTCTGGAGCTTTTTTTGTAGCCCAATTCGGGAGTTTTTATTCTTTTTACATTGGTGACCTTTTGACCTGTACAAAAACGCAGCAAAAAAAAAAAAAAAAAAAAAGGGCGACTTTCTGCCTGAAAACGATATACGCTGAGGTGTGAAGGCAGCCTAAGATGCAAGTCAGATTGTTGGCATCCCCTGCAACAAAATCCTCATTTTTGGTGAGATACTCCCAATAGGAAATCACATCTAAGGCCCAGGTCACACTGGTACGATTGTACAACTGTCCTCCTACATCGGTCCCACTTCCACCCGCCTTGAACGAACAGGATGCGATTTTTGCGCCGACTTTGAGATAGTCCAACTTGTCCTCTGACCAATCAAAAAAATCCCAGTGTGACAAATTCCTTTTCCTGCTGCTGTAATCACCATGTCAGATGTCGGATGGTTAGGACGAGGATCAGACTTCAATGATATTGACTGGGCTGAAAACGAACCAAAGTAGTGCAGAACCTTTTCTAAAGTCGGACCGACTTGTGTTGGACCAGTTAAGACGGCTCCCATAGGGAACCATTGATTTATACACATGTGCAGCCAAAGTCAGAGTGTATGTCGCACCAGTATGAACCGGGTCTAAAGGGATGCAGACCCAGCAGGTTTTCTCATTAGAGCCCTACAGCTGCAGCAGCTGGTTGATCATTATGAAACCATTCCCATTAGACTCACTTGACACAGAGGAACAAACAGGGATTGCTTCAGAACAACAAAAAGGTAGGAATCTGCAACAAAGTTAGCTAAAATCCCTGCAATGTACAAAGATCACCCAGAGGGGAATGTCTTTTTCTCAACAAAAAGTGGAGTTAATCTTTAAGCTCTTCTATACAGGTACTGCAGGAGGAGGCTGAGATCAGGTGAAAGTCAGGCACTTACAGTGCATGCAATTTAAAAAACATAAAATGTAATGATTTTTTTGTGTTCATGAATACAGATCTACATTATTTGTGTCATTTATATCGGCATATAGTTCAGTTTTAAAACTGGGTCTACAGTGAGCCAAATTTATCCAAAATTTGGAAAGTTCATGAGGCCAATAAAAACTTTAAATGCATAGTGATTTGTGATTACATTTTTAATTTAGGTTTTAAAATTTTTTCCCTCATTTGGTTATTTTAGTCATTCTTTATATCCAGTGTAAATATTTTTGCATAGAGACACAGTGACAAACAATGACATCAAACCACCACATCATATGATATAGTAAAAACGTACCTGATACTCTTCTGCTGTATCTGTTTATGATAGGAGCTGTAAGAAAAAAAAAAGTATAGGTAAGTCACTAATATCAAAACAATAGTTACGGGGAGAACTAAAGCAAACATTCAAAATTTCGACCCACAATTTTTTGATTGCGATCTTTTATGCCAGACGTCTGTTATGAAATAGGACTGAATCCAAAAACAAGAGACAAAGGAGCCACTCTCTCGATGTGCATCAGAGCCTTGGCTCTCCGGGGACTCTTCTTCCTCATTGGCTGAGACAATCACAGCCAGTGAGAGAGAGGGGGCGGGACCGACCCGCAGCTGTTTGTGAATGGACACACAGAGCCGCGGCTCAGGAACGAGCCTGCTTGGGTGCCTCCCATTGCAAGCTGCTTGATCCGGGGGAATTTGGCAGGAGCAAGGGGTCAGGAGCGTCAGCGGGGGACCCGAGAAGTGGAGAATGTGGGCTGCTCTGTGCAAAAACCACTGCACAGAGCAGGTGAGTATAACATTTTTTTTTTTTATTTTTTTTAAGAAAGTCTTTATTATCACTTTAAACCCAAAAGCAAACATTTTGTCAATCAAATTCAGCGAGGGAGTGGGTGGGGCCAAAATAATCGTACTGGGTGTGTCAATACACATAGTGCGGTTGGGGGATCTAGCCAGCAAGAAATTCCCCCCCATCCCGTAACAAGCAGCTTGCTGGGGCAGGGGGTGTCAGGATCTTAAAAGGTGGAGAAGCCAAGAGCGCTGGTGGGGGAGCTGAGAAGAGGAGGATCGGGACTGCTCTATGCAAAACCATTTTCACAGAGCAGGCAAGTAGAACACTTTTATTATTTTTAAAAACATGAACCTTTAATATCACTTTAAGGAATATGGTAAGCCTCAAATCTTTATTTTTTGACCAAGCAGAGGAAAAATTCTAAGTATGAAAGTTATCATTATGCCTAGTCATCAAGTCACTGAAACGGTTTACTAGAAAATGAAAGAATATGAGCTATGTGGATAGATCACCACAATAAAGCGCACCTCATCCCTGAATTTTTAAAAAACGGACAGAACAGATTGGATGTGACTATAGTGGCACAATAGAAATTAAACCAAAGAAATATTATTAAATCTTCAATTTTTATTAACAATTTTCTCTAAAAAGCCATTTAAAAACATAGGCTTAAAACCCATAAATCTTGTCCGTGAACTGTTTAGAGCAGTATCTAGGCTTAGATCTCGCCCCAATATTGGGCTTCCTCAGGGGATGCTATCCGCTTGGGGTCTCAGCTCTGTATTCCTGAGAGAACACTTGGAACAATGATCACAAATTTATTCAGAGCTGCAAGTGACCACAGGAGGCAGACACAGGCCAGATGAAGTTAAGATGTGTAAGTAAATGACAGCAGGGGCAGGATCCTCAGTGCAGGTTATTCATATGTTAAACTGCGTCATATACTGTGATCTGCGTGTGTGCGCGCATGCCTCTGGCCGGGGAATACAGGGCTGAGACACCAAGTGGATAGCACGCCCTGAGGATGCCCAATATTAGGGCGAAACATGTTGGGATCCACGCCTATGTCGCTATAAACAGTTCACAGGCCATATTTATGGGTTACAAGCCTATGTCTTTAAATATGACTTTTTTTTTTAGACCAAATTGTTAATAATGAAGATTTTACAATATTTCTTTGGTTCTATTTTTATTGCGTTGCTATAGTCCCATCCAATCTGTGCTGTCCAATTTAGAAAATGAAAGTCCATCAGGCCTTTGCAAAGCCATCGTCTAAAGTCAATTACAGGTCTCCGACAGAAATATTTGTCTAATCCGACAATCACTAAAGCTGGCCATACGCGACTTAAATTTTGTCCGAATCATGTTGATTTGGCTAAAATGGGAGCTGTTTTTGGTCCTGCAAGAAACACCTGGCTCTACAAAATTTGATTAAAAAAATAAATAAAATTAATTAATTTAAAGTTACTGAGCTAGGTGTATCGTCTGAAACACTGAACGCAATCGGTCAGATTTGGTTAGGATATTTAGGAGTGATGAACAAGGGAAATATATTCATGTGTATGGTTAGCCCGCTGTTTTTTTATTAGGATGCCAAAGCAGCCTTATGCATGCTGGCCCTTTAAGAGCTACATACCGGAACGCTGAAAACAGCCGACTGGCGCAACCCTTCTGTCAATGCTCAGCAAGCGGTGGGGTTTTTCATTTCAAAGCCAAAGGGGGGAAACCCCTTTAAATGTGAGAACAGGTAAGAATTTACAAAGCAAGCGATGTTGTACAAGTGGCAGTTAGTGCACAGTATTCCTTTCGGACCCAGTTCATATAAACGTCCCCTTGTAAACTCTAGTTTGAGCAAAAATAGTGTACAGTGACCCCCCCCAAACAACTCTGTTTAAAGCTGAACAAAAAAAAAAAAAAAAAAAAAGCTAATATAAATATATATATATATATATATATATATATATATATATATATATATATATATATATATATATATATACATATACACACACACATATATACATATATACACACACAGAAAGGATAGAAATGAAATGCAGAGCTTGACAATTTCGCTTCGAATCTAGGAGCAAGTTTTTATTTTTTTTGCCCGTTATTGCCTTTTCTGCACACATTTAAAAAATAATTTTAGGCCTGAAGATTACATAAAACCCTCAAACATTATATATTTTTTGAAAGCAGACACCTTGGAACGGGGGGTCAGCAACCAGTAGTTTGCAAATAGGTAACTGGTAGATCTCGGGGGGGAGGGGGGGTAAAAATAAATAAATAATAATTAAATAAAAAACCCAAAGGTATACATTACCCAATTTTTTGATAAAACATAAGTCAAGGATGCACCGAATAAATAGATACAACATGTCAGTATTTTCCATAGGCGACTCCTTAAATGCCCCCTAAAAAGTTTGTTACGAAGGAGGTCTGGTGCTACAATTATTGCTCTCATTCCGGCGTGTGCGGCGATATGCAACATGTGTATTGCAAACAGCGTTTTCAGGCGTAGGCACCCTGCTGCATGCGTTTAGGTTTGTGCATGCGTATATGTGAGTGGGGGGGGGGGGGGTTTTGGTGCTTTGGTGTGACTCATTTTTTACAATTTAAAAAAAAAAAATTTTATTTTTTATTTTTTTTACTTAACTTAGAAGACCCCGCATCTCTCCCCTGTGCTCCACTGAATGTAATGCACATCCCGCTGCATTGCATTCTATCCCAGCCTTGATGGCCGGGGAAACAACAGGGACCTGGAAGTGACATCACGCGCTCCCAGCCTTTAAGGATGAATGGCATCACACCAATGCACAAAATAGTCCAACAGTATTCACATGTTATCACAGCACAACATTGTGCACTGAGCCTTAGACCCCTTTCACACTGGAGCGGTTTTCAGGCGGTATTGCGCTAAAAATACCGCCTGAAAACCGCTCCTAAACAGCCTCCGCTGTTTGTTCAGTGTGAAAGCCCGAGGGCTTTCACACTGAAGCGGTGCGCAGGGAGGGCGGTGAGAAAAGTCCTGCAAACCGCTTTTTTGGAGCGGGGAAGGAGCGGTGTATTCACCGCTCCTTCCCCGCTCCTGCCCATGGAAATCAATGGGACAGCGCGGCTATACCGCGGCAATACCGCGGCTATAGCCGCGCTGTACGAGGGATTTTAACCCTTTTTCGGCCGCCAGCGGGGGGTAAAACCGCACCACTAGCGGCCGAATACCGCTGCAAGAACGACGGTACAGCAGCGCTAAAAATAGCGCTGTTGTACCGCCGACGCCCCCACCGCCCCAGTGTGAAAGGGGCCTTAGAGAAATTGCTGTAAGTACTTAAATGCCTACTATACTCATTGATCTTCAGGCAGTAACTGTAAGCAGAAGACTATAGAGCAGAGATGGAGAACCTTGGCACCCCAGATGTTTTGGAACTACATTTCCCATGATGCTCATGCACTCTGCAGTGTAGTTGAGCATCATGGGAAATGTAGTTCCAAAACATCTGGGGCGCCAAGGTTCGCCATCACTGCTATAGAAAGTAGGCCTATTCTATCACATCGTGTAAACGTGAGAATGGAAGCAATTGAAAAAATAATTGAAATTCACATTGGGCCGTTTCTCAGGTGCCTGTAAAGCGCCTTCCCTGCAGCCCCCAGTGTGAGATCCCGAGTGCTTTCACACTGAAAGGGTGCCCATAAAGTCCTGCAGAGTCTTTGGGGCAGTGGAGGAGCGGTGTTTACATCGCTCCTCCACTGCCCATTGAAATAAATGGGCACCGCTGCCGAAGCGTCTGCAAAGTACTCCGGCGGCGCCGCTTTTCGGGTGCATTTAACCCTTTCTTCGCCCGCTAGAGGAGTTCAAAAGCGCTCGGCTAGCTGCCGAAAAGCACCGATAAAACTAGCGGCACTTTACCGCTAAACGCAGCCCGCTGTAGTCACTTGGGATGAGGGAAGACAGCAACCTGACTCAGATTTTTCTTTCTTATATTAAATACACGCCAAGAAATAAAACGCCTACATGTACAGAAGGAAAAGGGTCGTCTTAGAACAGCAGCATGCAGCCTCTGGGAAGGAAAAACGCATTTTACCAAAGCATAAAAACTGACAAAAATGTGACAATGACAACGCAAGGCACACACAGAGCTTACCGAGCCATGTCAGATGTTATAATGCAGTAGGGGCTCTGCAAATGCAGTATATGTCTTTTTTTAAATGGAACAATAGAGTGCAATTAAATGTTGGTAATATACAACATTTATATTATTCGTTCCATTTCACTAGTATTGGGGTAATTGCACACTAACATCTTATTCCTGAAATCATGCCCTGCTGATAAATGCACAGTTCAAATATCAATATACTAAACTGCTTCATCAGATTTTTTTTGTTTAGGCTTCTGATCACAGCACTCCTGCCAAACCAAAAAAAAAAAAAAAAACAAGAAAAGAAAAGAAAAGAAAAGAAAAGAAAAGAAAAGAAAAAAAAAAAAAAAAGGCCCCAGACCACACTTTCTTCACTAGCACTAAAAAGTACTGCTTCTTTTAAAGCAGAGTTCCACACAAAAATGGAACTTCCGCTTTTCGGAACCCTCCCCCCCTCCGGTGTCACATTTGGCACCTTTCAGGGGGGAGGGGGGTGCAGATACCTGTCTAAGACAGGTATTTGCACCCACTTCCGGCATAGACTCCCATGGGAGTCTACGCCTCTTCCCGTCCCCACCGCGCTGTCTGCTGGGAAACACACAGCTCCCAGGAGAGAGCGGGGACCACTTGGGACGCGCAGCACGACTCGCGCATGCGCAGTAGGGAACCTGGGAAGTGAAGCCGCAACGCTTCACTTCCCGATTCCCTCACCTAGGATGGCGGCGGCAGCTGCCGAGAACCGAGCGGTTTCTCGGCGTCACCTGCCGACATCGCTGGACCCTGGGACAGGTAAGTGACCATGTATTAAAAGTCAGCAGCTGCAGTATTTGTAGCTGCTGGCTTTTAATATTTTTTTTTTTGCCGGTGTGGGTGGACCCCCGCTTTAAGGCCCCCTCCCCCAGCCTACCGACTGGACATTGAAGAAGCAGAATAACTTAGACGTCCTCACTTCACTACCTTCACCGGCCAGCAACCTTCTCCCTGTGTTAGACTGAAAAAACACTGCAAGACATAAGTGGTTCTAAAGGTTGCTTTTTTTTTTAAAAAAAAACATGTTATTACTTACCTGCTCTGTGTAATGGTTTTACACAGAGCAGTCCCAAAGCTCTTCTTTTTGGGTCCCCCCCCCCCCCCGCTGAGTGCCCCTAATTGCTATAGCCACTTGCTTTTTTGTTATAAAAAAAAAAAAAAAGATAAAAAATAAATAAATGAAAAAAAAAAAAGACTTTTTTTTTTTTCTACATCAGGTTTTTTTCGGATTTAAATAGATTTTCTTATTTTTATCAAATTTATTTTAATAAAATGCTTTTGGAGTAAAAGTCTATCCAAAGATAGTTTTCAATTCAGGATACATTAATAATTTTGTTTATTTAGCATAAAATGGAGCATGAGGCTGTATATTCTGCAATATTTACATTTTTTGGTAAACTGAATTGGTTCGGATATCGCTGTTTTACTAACCTGACAGCTCATTCTAAATAGGAAACCTTCATTTTGTTTACAAATATTAAAGATTCTAACCAGGGCTGGTGCAAGGATTTTTGACAGCCTAGGCGAAACCTCATTTCCCCTCCCCCCATTGGCTCTACCCCTGGCTCCACCCCCTTTGCCCTGCCCACGTATACCCCACCTTTTTAACCACGTCATAGGACGTCCTCGGCTTCCCGGCCGTCTAGGGGGTGCGCGCCCGCCGCGTCACTCGGGAGCCGATGAACGTGCCCGGCGGCCGCGATTTCCGCTGGGCACCCGCGATTGCCAGCAACAGAGCAGGGATCTGGATCTGTGAGTGTATAAAAACACAGATCCACGTCCTGTCAGGGGAGAGAAGACCGACCGTGTGTTCCCAGTACAGAGGAACACTGGATCTGTCTCCTCCCCTTGTGAATCCCCTCCCCCTACAGTTAGAATCACTCCCTAGGTGACAGTTAACCCCTTGATCGCCCCCTAGTGTTAACCCCTTCCCTGCCAGTGACATTTATACAGTAATCAGTGCATTATTATAGCTCTGATCGCTGTATAAAATGTGAATGGTCCCAAAATAGTGTCAAAAGTGTCCGATGTGTCCGCCACAACATCAGTCACGATAAAAAAAAAAAAAATCGCAGATCGCCGCCATTACTAGTAAAAAAAATAAAATAAATAAAAATGCTATAAAACTATCCCATTTTTTGTAGACGCTATAACTTTTTGCGCAAACCAATCAATATACGCTTATTGCGGTTTTTGTTAACCAAAAATATGTAGAAGAAGAATACATATCGGCCTAAACTGAGGAAAAAAATAGGTTTTTTTTAAAAAAAATTGGGATATTTATTATAGCAAAAAGTAAAAAATAGCGTTTTTTCAAACTCATCACTCTTCTTTTGTTTATAGCGCAAGAAATAAAAACCTCAGAGGTGATAAAATACCACCAAAAAGAAAGCTCTATTTGGGGGGGGGATAAAAATTTCATTTGGGCACAGTGTTGCAATTGTCATTCAAAATGCGACAGTGCTGAAAACGGAAAATTAGCCTGGGCAGGAAGGGGGTGAAAATGCCCGGTATTGAAGTGGTTAAATGCCCATCAAATGCAGCCTCACCAGCGCCCATCAAATGAAGGTTTGCTTGCTTCCATTCATTCAGGAGTTGGGACACAGCCGTCTCTGACACTATGGGCGAACGGAGCAGCGGCTGCCTGCTGATGCTGAGACTTGATTGCTTGCTGCAGAGAGAAGAGAGTAGAAACACCAGTGGCCGGGCGCCCTAGGCAGCAGTGTGCCCTAGGCAGCTGCCCAGTTTGCCTACTGGTAGCACCAGCCCCAATTCTAACTACCAGCAACAATGAGTCCTTACATTTAAAGAGCACCCGTCATTTCAGATCCATCATGGCAGCGCCTGTTAGCGGCATCCACTCACTTGCTGCCGCCACGTCCCTCACCTTGTCGTGTCACTGCCGCATCACCAGCCGCCCCATTAAAGTGAATGTGACTGTCGGTAAGTCACCAGCGGTTCAGAGGAGGAGCCACTGCGGGACAGAGATGACAGTTGCTCTTTAAAAATAATGATTTAAATCAAGCCTTTTTTACTAGCGATTTAAATCGACAGGATTTAAATCAAATCCACCCTGCGGCCACCCATGCCGTTTCTACAGGAGCGAGTGTCCTGACTGGTGGCTCCTACGTGCATGCGTGGAAGCGAGGTCACGTGGCCCCGAACAGTCACACAGCCACCTCCAGCCCCGGAAGGAAGACGGGCAAAGATGGATGCGGTCTACAGCGGAGACGACGCGGGCTTTGTTTGCAGGCAAGTGTCACATAATGTGCTAGTATGCGATGCATACTAGCACATTATGCCTTTACTTTGCAGGGAAGGGGGGGAAAGAAAATAAATAAAGTTCCCTTCCTCTTTAAACATGTCCTACTCACCTGCTCTGTGCAGTGGTTTTACACAGAGCAGCCCCGATCCTCTTCTTGAGTGCCCCACTGGCACTTCTGGCCCCTCCCTCCTGCTAAGTGCCCCCAGAGCAAGCAGCTTGCTCTGGGAGCACCCACGCAGGCTCGCTCATAAGCTGCTGCTCTATGTGTCCATTCACACACACACAAAACCATGGCTTGGTCTTGGCCCCCCCGGCCTCTCATTGGCTCACTGGCTGTGTGTCCTCAGCCAATGAGGGAGAGTCCCCGGAGAGTTGAGGCTGTAGCGCACATTGCTGGATCAGGCTTAGGCAAGTATTAGGGGGGGGCTGCTGCACAGAGAAGGTTTTTTACCTAAATGCATGAAGGTAAGAAACTGTTGAGCCAGAACAGGGGTCTCAAACTGGCGGCCCACCAGCTGTTGCAAAACTACAAGTCCCATCATGCCTCTTCCTGTGGGAGTCATGCTTGTAATTGTCAGCCTTAAAAATGCCTCATGGGACTTGTTGTTTCGCAAAAACTGGAGGGCCACCAGTTTGAGACCCCCCCCGCTTTAGAACAACAACTTTAATCGCACAACTAAAGAACTGTCGGCTCGAGCGTGACAACCCTATGATAAGGAAGAATGTAAAGAACTGCAACAACAAAACAATGTATTTTATATCAACATTAAAAACAAACATTTAATTAACAAAACTTTAGGAATAAAATATCCACTTGCGGATAACATATCAAGGTCTTAGAGAACTCTTTTCATTAAAGTTCAGAGAGAACCTCCTGTCATCACCTACTGTCAACACACTTAAACTTGCGATGACAAAAAAAAATCAACTATGACGTGTTTATTTATAAACTCATAAATCATATGTAACTTTTTCCTTTTTACAGCCCTTTAAATCTAAGATTTAACGCACTGTGACTAAACGTATTTTCTATGCATCATTTGACAGAAAATAAGATACACATTGTCACCCAAGTGTGAACTCTGCAAACAATCATGTCCAGTCAGACAGTTCATGTTGGGACTCTCAATCCCCAGGCTAGGTATGTACACAGCAAGTAATAGTGGTAAAATGTACCTTAAAACGATTACAAAAAAAAGTTTAATAATTTTTTACCTTAAAGTGCAAGTTCACCTTTACAGAAAATCTATATAGAGGACTTACACTGGACCCCCCCCCCCGCTAACCTGGAGTCCGGTCGATCCCCCACACTGAGATCGTATTGCCGCTGTACCGGTCCGGGGATTTTGAAATCCGAGGCTCTCTCGTCTTCGCCTGCGGTGACAAGACAGGCTACGCGGGTTCTGATTGGCTGGCTTCTAAAAAACACGTACCTCCTGACGAGATTGGAGATTAAGGTGCGGGGGATTTCTAAGCCCCGGACCGGTGAGGGGGCGACCCGATGTCTCCTAGCGGGTGATCGCCATGCGGTCAGAGGTACGGGGGGGGGGGGGTGAGGAGGGGGTCCAGTGTAAGTTCACCTTACTGATTTTTCTGTAAAGGTGAACTTACCCTTTAGGCCCCTTTCACACGATCGGCCCATAAAGATCCACCTGTCCGTTTTTCGGGCAGATCTGAGCGGGGCCACCCATTGACTTGTAAGGGCAGGCGGATGTCAGCATCCGACAAGATCCGCTGAAAACAGACGGATGGCGATACGTTCACCATCCGTCCATCGGACCAGATCAGATGAAAACGGACATGTTGTAAATTTTCATCCAATCTTCCCATAGAGAACAGCGGGGCTCTGACAGGTCTGTCCCTGCACAGCGAGCGGACCTGTCATCCGCCTGCTCAGCGGGGATCAACGGAGCATTTCCCTGCTGAGCTAGTGGAGTTCGTTGAGCGGATCCCTCCCATGTGAAAGGACCTTAATGTGCTTGTAGACATGAAATATGAACAAAGCATATCCCCTCTATTGCAGTGGTTCTCAAACTCCTGTCCTCAGGACCACCTAACAGCCCAGGTTTTATGCATTACCTTGGGGAGATGCAGACTAGAATACTGCAATCACTGAGCAGCAAATGAGATCACCTGTGATGTATTTCAGTTATCTTACAAACCTGGCCTGTTAGTGGGTCCCGAGGACAGGAATTGAGAAGCACTGCTCTATAGTGTGTACTTGTCTCAATCCAGAGCACAAAGTGTCACTTCTGTCTGCTGCTTCATTCCTCTGCTATCAGCACAAGTCACTTCTGTTTTCCGGAGACCAAAAGAAAAATGGTGACGGTGGAGGGATCTCCACCTGACAGCCTCAGCTCTGTCCTTTTGTGCTGTGGAGGGGAGGGGGTTTGTTCCCTCCAATCAGGTCACAGAGCTCTCCTCACTGAGCTCTACAGTGTGTAACTTAAAGGGTTACTAAACCCTCTTTCTTTAAACATACATACCTCCACTGTGCAAAACGAACTGCACAGAGTGGCCCCCGATCCTCTACTTCTGGGGTCCCCCCCGCCGGCGCTCGCAGCTCGTCCCCGCATCGGGAAACCACCTAGAAGAGCTCTCCTTGGGGGTCCCCGGCCATTTGATTTGATTGACAGCAGCGGGAGCCAATGGCTGCGCTGCTATCAATCTATCCAATCAAGAGCCGAGACAACGTGCAGAGAGGGGGGGGGGGGGCTACTCAGTGACAGAAGTTTTTTCACCTTAATGCATAGGATGCATCAAGGTTTAGAGACACAAGGGTTTACAACACCTTTAAGCTCTACTCCCAGTTTTTTCTGAACGCTCAGACAAGCTTTAGCCACTTCTGGACCAACTGCCGCAGTTTTACTGCAACAGGTTGGCTCGGCAAATCGACGGAACCCTACGTCGCTTTTCCTTTTGGCCACTAGGGCCGTGCGCACCCGCAATGGGTGCCCGAAGCCGATGCGAGTGCCCGGCGGGCGTGATGACCGCCAGGCACCCACGATCGCTCGTGACAGAGCAATCGCGGGTGTGTAAACACACAACTCCCAGTTCTTTCAGGAGAGTAGAGACAGATTGTGTGTTCATACAAAGTATGAACACTGATCTCTCTCTCTGTGTGTTCCTAGTCAGTCCCCTCCCCCCTTACAGTTAGAACACACCTAGGGGACACATTTAACCCCTTGATCGCCCCCTAGTGTTAACCCCTTCCCTACCAGTGACATTTATACAGTAATCAGTGCATTGGAGGGAGCCCCATGGTGATGTCACGGGCCACGGCTCGGACTCCCGGAAGTCCCCCCTCCCCCCCCCGAAAGTTGCCAATTCTGGCACCGGAGGGGGAGAGGAGACGAAGAAATGAGAGGAAGTTACGCTTTACACTTTAAAGCCCCACTTCAGCAAAATAACCCCCACCCTCCTCTAATCCACCCTGCAAGGCTTGTTTTTCCCTTACCAGGTGGAGCAAGATCTATCCACCTTCCAGATCATAAACCACAACCATTTGCAGTTGCTGAGGGACCGCTAATCCAGTGCTGTAAATGCACCAAAATACATCTTCTTCGGTAGCCAATCAGGAGGGAGAGTCCAGACCGGCCGAAGCACTCGTGCACACAGCTAGATAGAGATGGGGCTCAGGTAAGTATTGAGGGGGGGGGGGGGCGGCGTGCTGCACACAGGTTGTTGTATCAATGCATAGAATGCATCAAGATAAAAAAAAGAAACCTTCCGTCTTTACAACCACTAATGCCCGGTACACACGATCCGATCATCGGACGAACAATCGTCCGTTTTTTTTTTGCATGCTGATCTCACGTCGAATCTGATGGAGTTTACTAAAGTCACGAAAATTCCCGTACGACAGAATAAAAATTTGGAAGTGATGTCATGTGTTGTAATGCATTTTCGAACGATAGGTGTACTGATAAAACAAAAATCGTACGATCTGGCATTGTACGAAAAAAATTTCCGTGCATGTCTGATAGAATAATATCGGATAAACTGTCCTGATCAGCTCTCGAAAGCTCTGTACTAACGATCCAATTATCGTACGATCGAGTCGAATGCGGCATTTTTCGTACGATTTTCGGATCGTGTGTACGGGGCTTAACCCTGCATTGCACGTACAGAACGTAAGAACGTGACCGCTGCAGGGAACACCTTAGAGAAGTGGCAAAACTCCACCTGTCACGTGAATGGAGGAAGCCTACCAGAGCCTGAAATCAGCCGATTGTTATTATATGATTTATATAGCGCCAACAGTTTGCGTAGCGCTTTACAACATGAGGACAAACAGTTCAGTTACAATATAATACAGGAGGACCTGTATTAGAGGGCCCTTATCCATACACCCCCTACTCTAAACCAGCATTTAACCCTTCCAGTGTGGGGGCCCAAGGCAAGGGAAGAGGTTTTCTCATTCTCGGACGTTCAGATTTAAAGAGCACTGAAAACAAAAGAGAACAAACTGGACACATTCACTTGGCTCTCTTTGCACAGCCATTTGCCATGAGGGGAAAAAAAAAAAAAAAAAAAAAAAAAAAACCACACAAAAACACGCTTGATGTCTAATACCAAATTTCCAACAACTGTCCATTTCTAGAATCTAGATCACAGTACTCCAGAAGCAAAATAAGACATAAGAGAAGAAAGCAGCGAAGAGATGTCTACGCCAATCGGCTCCAAAACTACAATGTTGCCAAGGTAATCAGCATTTTGAAAGCCCTGAATGCACTGCGGTCAGCAAAAGGCAAGACAGGAAAAAAAAAAAATTCAATAAATAAGCACTGACACTGCTGGAAGCTTTTCTAAAAACAAAGATTTGCAATGGGATTTAAGCTACAACCATTCATTGCAGCAATAAAAAATTGTAATTTACAGTATATTTCCAAAGACGAAACCAACTGAATATTGGAAAAAAAAAAAAAGTTAAACGCTCATTTGTATGTGCATTAAACATCCACAATACATGCAAAATCCAGTCACTACTGTAGAGCTGCAGGATTAATCAAAAAAAAAAAAAAAAATTAAAACCCTCACGATCTTAAAAACGGGCTGTAAAGGCAGAAGGGTTTTTTATTTATCTTCTTAACCACGGTATTTGCAGCGATTTTTCAAACTTTTATTTTGGGGGGGAACCGTTTCATGAATTAACCACTTCAATACCGGGCCTATTCTGTCACTTTTCTCCTACATGTAAAAATCTTTTTTTGCTAGAAAATTACTCAGAACCCCTAAACATTATATATATATATATATATATATATATATATATATATATATATATATATATATATATTTATTTTTTTTAGCAGACAACCTAGGGAATAAAATGGCGGTCATTGCAACTTTTTATCTTGCACGGTATTTGCGCAATAATTTTTCAAACACCTTTTTTTTGGAAAAAAAACGGTTTCATGAATTTAAAAAAAAAACAAAACAGTTAAGTTAGCCCAATTTTTTTGTATAATGTGAAAGATCTTACACCGAGTAGATAGATACCTAACATGTCACGCTTTAAAATTGCGCACACTCATGGAATGGCGCCAAACTTCAGTACTTAAAAATCTCCATAGGCGACACTTTGAAACTTTTTACAGGTTACCAGTTTAGAGTTACAGAGAAGGTCTAGTGCTAGAAGTGGTTTGAACGGCATTTACATGTGTGGGCGGGACTTGCGTGTGCATTCGCTTCTGAGTGCAAGCTACCGGGGACAGGGGCATTTTTTTTTTTTAAATGTATTTTTTTTTTACTTTACTTTATTTTTTTTTATTTTTACACTTTTTTTTTACATTTTTAATTTTTTTGATCACATTTATTCCTATTACAAGGGATGTAAACATCCCTTGTAATAGGAATCTATGTGGCAGGTCCTCTTTATGGAGAGATTCGGGGTCAATAAGACCCCACATCTCTCCTTCAGGCTGGAAAGCATGATAGAGAAAAAAAAAAAAAAATTCACAGATCTTATGCTGACAGCTGCGATCGCGGCTATGTTTACATCCGGGAACCCGGGCGTGACGTCACAACGTCGCGCCCAGGCCTCCAACGGTCATAGAGATGACTGGTGACCATCTGGTCACCGGAAATGTCTATTGTTTGTCATCACCCGGCGCTTCTTTCCCTGGGCCCCCGATAGCACGGGAGAGCCCGGAGAAGCACCGGACGGAGGCGGGAGGGGGGGGGGATTAAAAATGTTATTTTTAATTTAATAAAATGCTTTTGGAGTAAAAATATATCTAAAGATCGTTTTCTATTTAAAGTGGGGTTCCACCCAAAAAAA
The DNA here is from genome assembly GCA_037952835.1 of Lithobates septentrionalis. NCBI lineage: Eukaryota > Metazoa > Chordata > Amphibia > Anura > Ranidae > Lithobates > Lithobates septentrionalis. Next base: position 18,504 of record JBBDGP010003022.1, read on the forward strand.
AAAAAAAAAAAAAAAAAAAAAACAAAAAATCCTAAACAAAAAAAAAAAAAAACATTTGGATATTTTTTTTTTTTTTTTTTAAACTTACCGTATATACTCGAGTATAAGTCGTTCCGAGTATAAGTCGAGGCCCTAATTTACCACAAAAAAAAATGGGAAAACTTATTGACCCGAGTATAAGACGAGGGTGAGAAATGCACAGCTACTGTAAGTGGAAAAGAGGGTCAACAATGCCAATTTGGAGCATCACTGTTCCCATTTGCATGCCTCACTGTGCCCATTTGCAGCCATAGGTCCCCTGAACTTCAAACTCGGTAGTTAAGGGTTCCTAGATGCCCCCTAGCTGCAGCCAAAATTTGGGATCTCTGAACCCAAAGGGTCCTGAAATGACATTGCTGCAGATGGACACAGTTGACCGAATTTGGGGCCCCGTATCTCGGGGCCACTTAGTGCTAAGAACCCCAAATTTGGTGTGCAAACCCAGTGTAACTAGCACCATAAAATATCCAAAGCTCGGGTTTCTAGCACCAAGTGGCCCTGAGATACAGGGCCCCAAAAATCAGTTCAGAAAATGTCAAGCACTTTTCTGCAGCAGAGAATGACATTTTCCGAACCGGTTTTGGGGCCCCGTATCTCAGGGCCACTTGGTGCTAAGAACCCCAGCTTTGGATATGTTATGGTACCAGTTACACTGGGTTTGCACACCAAATTTGGGGTTCCTAGCACCAAGTGGTCCTGAGATATGGGGCCCCAAAGTCTGTTCAGAAAATGTCAAGCACTTCTGTAGCAGAGAATGACATTTTCCGAACCGATTTTGGGGCCCCGTATCTCGGGGCCACTTAGTGCTAGGAACTTCAGCTTTGGATATGTTGTGGTACCAGTTCTAGTGGGTTTGCATACCAAATTTGGGGTTCCTAGCACTAAGTGGCCCTGAGATACGGGGCCCCAAAGTCGGTCCGGAAAATGAAATTTTTTGCTGCAGAAAAGTGCTTGACTCAAGTATAAGTCGAGGGGGGCACTTTCAGCACAAAAAAATGTGCTGAAAAATTCGACTTATACTCGAGTATATACGGTACCTCTAAATGCCTGTTGCTAGGTGGTCCCTCGTCGTCTGCTTCTTCCAGTGCCTGGGCTGGTGACATCACTTCCCCCTCGGCACAGGAAGGGCTCCGCTCTGCTCCCTCCCTCCTGTCAATCATCTGGGACCCATTACAGGTCCCAGGTGACTGAGCAGGCCAATCACGGGCGCGCGGCGCCGCTCGCGCATGCGCAGTGGGTGCCAGGCCGTGAAGCCACAGCCCGGCGCCCACAGTTGCAATGCCGGCACCGATGAATGGAGGGGGAGATGAGCGGGGCTTTCATCCCCCGCATCGCTGGACCCTGGGACAGGTAAGTGTCCAATTAAAAGTCAGCAGCTGCAGTATTTGTAGCTGCTGACTTTTAAATTTTTTTTTATTTTTTTTTGACTGGACCTTGGGTGGAACTCCTCTTTAAGATAGATTCATAATTTAGTTTATTCAGCATGAAATGGAGCCTATTTAGCAGGAGGCTGTATATTCAATATATATAATAATATATATACATTTTTAGCAATCTCATATTTCAAATCTATGTACACTACAAACTGTATGATTGAATCGGTTCTGATATCGCTGTTTTACCAACCTGACGTCTTATTATTCTAAATAGAAAACCTTCATTTTGTTTGCAATTATTATAGCCCTTTCACACTGCCAGCGTGGGGGGCGTCGGCGGTAAAGCTACTTTTAGCAGCGCTTTTCGTGCGCTAGTGGGGTGCTTTTAACCCCCTGCTAGCGGCAAAAAAAAAAAAAAAAAGTTAGTACTAACTGCATGAACGTTGGTTATCAGATTAGACTAAATTTTCCCAACAATAAAAAAGGTTTAACTACTCAAACAGCTTTGTATTGTGTACAGGAGGTTCTGCCACACAGGTATTTCAACAAATCCATCATCCTGACAAGGGCCATTCCCGGCCTCAATGCAATAATAGACCAATGACGTCAGAAGAAGAGTTCTCTGTGACACGATAATCACCGGCTGCCATTCTGTAAACATTATGATATACAAACCACAGGACCGTCCGTCCATCTACCGCCACTCCATGTACTCAGAGCACCGACCTCAGCTACAGATTACATCCTATCACACAATGAAGAGTAAAAGAAAGCCTCTGCATTGATTGGTTGACAATAGTATTAAACCCCAAAAAATAAAAAAACTTAATACATTGCAGCTTACCAATCATTGGATGTGGTGGCTGCATTCGTTTTTTTTTGTTTTGTTTTGTTTTTTAGACTTTTTGCCTTCTGTTTTCACCTGGTGATCCGGCCAGTAACACCTCCAGTATAGAGCGCCCCCACTCTGGATAAAGGTTTTACATAAGTAAAAGCTGATCATTGTAAGCACCCCTGTCAGTGTTAAGTGGGTTATCTCAACACCTCTACATTTGTAGGAGAGCTTGTTCTGATGAACAACAGACTTACTGGCTGGATCACTAGGTGAAAAATGAAACAATGCCTAACAAAGGAAAGGAATGCAGCCATCATATCAAAGAATTGGTAAGCTGCAATATGTTTGCTTTTGGGTTTAATACCAATTTAACGACTTCAATACCGATATAGGTTTTTAAAATGGTAGAGTGGTGTGCATGTGTTTCACTTTGAAAAAAAAACACGCAAGGACAGTCAGTACACACCTGTGATTGGCTGACATTACAGAGCTCAGATCACAGGCACAATTGTACAGAGCCGATCCAAAACGGTTCTGTACCTTGTATGTGATGACCAAACACAGAGATAAAACACTTTAGAGTGCACTCTCCTTGTCACAATAGGGCAAGGGAAGGAGGCAGCATTTTAGCAATGAAGATTTACAAAGGGATCCCATGCAACAGCAGATTCATGGAGGAGGAATTTAACAAACTGAGGTTTTTTTTCCTTTATTTTAACCTTTTCACCCCCTCCTGATCTCCTCTCCATCCCGTCTCTCTATGTGACCTGTATATTAAAACCATTAACTCCATCCTACCTCTGTATGCGACTTCTACATTAAAGTCAAAGGTCTTTATTTTTAATAAAGAGCTGTGGGCAAATGGGTGTACCTGTACGTCCCCTTTAAGAGGCGGGGATAGCGCGCCCGCCGTGTACAGCGTGACAGTGCCCGCAGGACTGGGGACTCACTGTCCGACGGTCTCCAGGCGATCGTGTCACGGAGCCTCAGATTTGGGAAGTGCCTATGTAAACAAAGCATTTCCCCGTTCTGGCTGGTGTCATGACAGAGATCACTGCTCCCTGTCATCGAGATCAGTAAATCGCTGTCATGTGAGTTGTAGCCTATCCCCCTCACTCCCTAGGACACACTTAATCCCTTCATCGCCCCTTAGTGGTTAACCACTGCCAGTGTCATTTACACAGTACCCAGTGCATTTTTATAGCGCTGATCGCTGTATAAATGGCAATGGTCCCAAAATAGTGTCAAGTGTCCGTCATAATGTCGCAGTCCCAATAAAAATCGCAGATCGCCACTATTACTAAAAAAAAAAAAAATTAATAAAAATGCCATAAATCTATCCCCTATTTTGTAGATGACTGGTTTGCATACAAGTTAATATACACTTATTGCGATTTCTTTTACCAAAAATATGTAGAATACATATCTTAAACTGAGGGGAAAAGTTTTTTTATATTTTTGGGGGATATTTATTATAGCAAAAAGTAAATATTGCTTTTTTTTCAAAATTGACGCTTTTTTTTTTGTTTATAGCACAAAAAATAAAAAACGCAGAGGTCAAATACCACCAAAAGAAAGCTCTATTTGTGTGTGGGGGGGGGGGGGGGGGGAATTGAGGTCAATTTTGTTTGGGTACAATGTCGCACGACCGCGCAATTGTCAGTTAAAGTGACGCAGTGCCGAATCGCAAAAAGTACACTGGTCAGGAAGGGGGTAAAATCTCCCAGGGATGAAGAGGTTAATGATGTGCTGTGTCTAGTGCACCAATACCAAGCTCCATGTTTTAACGCCCTCAATACCAGCATATTTTTTTCATTTCCCCAAAAAACTGTGGGGGGGGGGGAATTTAAAAAATAGCACTTTGGGGTGTCCACTTTCCAAAAAGGGATCATTTTTGGGGTGTTCATAGTGTCCACTCTTTCCAACATATGGGAAACTTTTTCAAAGTTGTAGTCCTTTTTCTGTTCAATAGTAAAAATAAAACCCAACAGATAAATACCAAAGGAAAGCTCTGTTGGTCTCAAAATAAAATCATAGAACATTTGTGTATAGAATTGCATGACTGAGTAATTGTCATCACAGCACTGAAAACGGACATTAACGGCCTGGTAATGAATCGGCAAATACAGGAAAGGTACTGAAGTGGTTAAAGAACACCATAATGTTTTGCCGAGCTAACCTGCTTACCATATGCCAGCTGCCCTTGCCTTTATCCCCGAAAATGTCAAATAGCCTTTTAGAAGAACTCATTAGCACCTCATGCTGATGCAGATCAGTTTGATGGTGTGCAGGACACATCAGGGTGCCAGTCTCGGCTACTTTCCCCTCAAGTGTTGGAAATACCGCTAATACATCAAGCAGGGAAAGTCAGAGCAATTTATCAGTAAGTGTAGGAGTGCAATAAATCCCCGAAGAGCGACATAAATACATACTGCTGGTCATTTCACCAAGCCGGGAATCTTACGTTTGATAAAGATATGCTTACTACAAATAAAGCTTGGAGAATAAAAAAAAAAAAAAAAAAAAAAAAAAAGTTCTAAAGAACAATGAATGTTGGTTACCATAAGATAACATCTCTAATCATATAAAATTACAAAACTGCCATTACAACATACCATATAAAATTACACCACATAGTATTTCCCTATAATGAAATCTGCGGCAAGATCTTATGATCTTCAAAACATGATTTAAAAAAAAAAAAAAAAAAAAAAAAAAAAAAGGTGAACGGGGGGGGGGGGGGGGGGAGGGGTGTTTTAGGTCTCATTCGAACACCAGCTCGAGTTGGGTCAAGAAGGATCCTGGGCAACATATCCAAGAAGCTTAAACAGAGTCAGCAGTAGTGGTACACATACAGATACAGATACTACACAGTTCTGCTCTTTATACTATATTATTATTAACCACTTGCTGACTGGACACTTAAACCCCTTCCTGCTAGAGCTGCACAATCAAAAAAAAAAAAAAAAAAAAATCGTGATCTCGATTCAACCCCCCTGACGATCTCCATTGCCGATTCTTTCGTATAACACAAGTGGAGAGACTTATCTGCTCACTCAGCTGTCAAAAGAAAAAATCCAGGCAGTCTGCCATGTTTTTAACATGAAACATTGTAACCAACTCTTCCTTCTTAGTGCCGGTTCACACTACAGCAACTTGGGATCCGACTTGTCACACCTCAAGTTGCGCCGAGTCGCTGGACATAAGAAATTCCATTGAAGTGAATGAGAGCCGTCTTTATGTACACTACTGAAGTTGCTCCGACTTCAGAAAAGGTTCCTGTACTACTTCAAGGCAACTTGTACCCATAGATTTCAATGGAAGTTGCCTCCAAGTCAGATCTCCATCTATATTGAAGCAACTTTACAGGAAAAAGAAAATAAAATTACCCATGTACTTCCCATGTTTACCCAGGCAACCCCATCCCTGCCACAGAGCAGATTATTCTGTGATTGGCCACAGCCAAAAGTCGCCTGTCCTGGAGGCAACTTTAAGTCGCGCAGCAAGTTGCGCAAAGTCACGCTGAAGTCGCCTCCAAATCGCACTAAGTCGGGTTGCCCCTGTGTGAACCGAGCCATAGATCAAAGGGATAAACTGCGTGTAAAGAAAAAATACAGGCAGTCTGCCAAGTTTTTTGTAAATTCAGGAAGTTTAACCACTTAAAGTCTAAAGCTTTTTCTAACACTTCAAGTTAAAAATCAATATTTTTTGCTAGAAAATTACCTGGAACCCCCAAACATATTTTAGCAGAGACCCTAGGGCAGTGATGGCGAACCTTGGCACCCCAGATGTTTTGGAACTACATTTCCCATGATCAACTACACTGCAGAGGGCTTGAGCATCATGGGAAACGTAGTTCCAAAACATCTGGGGTGCCAAGGTTCGCCATCACTGCCCTAGGGAAGAAAATGGCAATTGCTGCAATATTTTATGCCACACTGTATTTGCCCAGCGGTCTTTCAAACGCAATTTTATGAAAAAAATACACTTCAATGAAAAAAAAAAAAAAAAACACACACACACACGAAACTGTAAAGTTAGCCCAATTTTTTTTTTTTTTAACCACTTCAGCCCCGGAAGGATTTACCCCCTTCCTGACCAGAGCACTTTTTACAATTCGGCACTGCGTCGCTTTAACTGCTAATTGCGCGGTCATGCAATGCTCTACCCAAACGAAATTTGCGTCCTTTTCTTCCCACAAATAGAGCTTTCTTTTGATGGTATTTGATCACCTCTGCCGTTTTTATTTTTTGCGCTATAAACGGAAAAAGACTGAAAATTTTGAAAAAAAATATTTTCTACTTTTTGTTATAAAAAAAATCCAATAAACTAAATTTTAGTCATACATTTAGGCCAAAATGTATTCGGCCACATGTCTTTGGTAAAAAAAATGTCAATAAGCGTATATTTATTGGTTTGCGCAAAAGTTATAGCGTCTACAAACTAGGGTACATTTTCTGGAATTTACACAGCTTTTAGTTTATGACTGCCTATCTCATTTCTTGAGGTGCTAAAATGGCAGGGCAGTACAAAACCCCCCCAAATGACCCCATTTTGGAAAGTAGACACCCCAAGGAAATTGCTGAGAGGCATGTTGAGCCCATTGAAGATTTATTTTTTTTGTCCCAAGTGATTGAATGACAAAAAAAAAAAAAAAAATTTACAAAAAGTTGTCACTAAATGATATATTGCTCACACAGGCCATGGGCATATGTGGAATTGCACCCCAAAATACATTCAGCTGCTTCTCCTGAGTATGGGGATACCACATGTGTGGGACTTTTTGGGAGCCTAGCCGCGTACGGGGCCCCGAAAACCCAGCACCACCTTCAGGATTTATAAGGGCATACATTTTTGATTTTACTCCTCACTACCTATCACAGTTTTGAAGGCCATAAAATGCCAAGATGGCACAAACCCCCCCCCAAATGACCCCATTTTGGAAAGTAGACACCCCAAGCTATTTGCTGAGAGGCATGGTGAGTATTTTGCAGCTCTCATTTGTTTTTGAAAATGAAGAAAGTCCAGAAAAAACAGTTTTTTTTTTCTTTTTTCAATTTTCAAAACTTTGTGACAAAAAGTGAGGTCTGCAAAATACTCACTATACCTCTCAGCAAATAGCTTGGGGTGTATACTTTCCAAAATGGGGTCATTTGGGGGGGGGGTTTGTGCCACCTGGGCATTCCATGGCCTCCGAAACTGTGATAGGCAGTGAAGAGTGAAATCAAAAATTTACGGCCTTAGAAAGCCTGAAGGCGGTGCTTGGTTTTCGGGGTCCCGTGCGCGGCTAGGCTCCCAAAAAGTCCCACACGTGTGGTATCCCCATACTCAGGAGAAGCAACAGAATGTATTTTGGGGTATAATTTCACATATTCCCATGGCATGTTTGAGCAATATAACATTTAGTGACAACTTTGTGCAAAAAAAAAAAAAAAAATTTGTCTCTTTCCCGCTACTTGTGTCACAATATAAAATATTCCATGGACTCGACATGCCTCTCAGCAAATAGCTTGGGGTGTCTACTTTCCAAAATGGGGTCATTTGGGGGGAGTTTGAACTGTCCTGGCATTTTATGCACAACATTTAGAAGCTTATGTCACACATCACCCACTCTTCTAACCACTTGAAGACAAAGCCCTTTCTGACACTTTTTGATTACATGAAAAAATTATTTTTTTTTGCAAGAAAATTACTTTGAACCCCCAAACATTATATATTATTTTAAAGCAAATGCCCTACAGATTAAAATGGTGGGTGTTTCATTTATTTTTTTTCACACAGTATTTGCGCAGCGATTTTCAAACGCATTTTTTGGGGAAAAAACACACTTTTTTAAATTTTAAATGCACTAAAACACACTATATTGCCCAAATGTTTGATGAAATAAAAAAGATGATCTTAGGCCGAGTACATGGATACCAAACATGACATGCTTTAAAATTGCGCACAAACGTGCAGTGGCAACAAAATTAATACATTTTTAAAAGCCTTTAAAAGCCTTTACAGGTTACCACTTTAGATTTACAGAGGAGGTCTACTGCTAAAATTACTGCCCTCGATCTGACCTTCGCGGTGATACCTCACATGCATGGTGCAATTGCTGTTTACATTTGACGCCAGACCGCCGCTTGCGTTCGCCTTAGCGCGAGAGCAGGGGGGACAGGGGTGCTTTTTATTTATTTATTTTTTTCTTTATTATTTTTTTGCTTTTTTATCTCATTTTTAAATTGTTCCTTTCATTTTTTTTTTTTTTTTTAAATCATTTTTATTGTTATCTCAGGGAATGTAAATATCCCCTATGATAGCAATAGGTAGTGACAGGTACTCTTTTTTTGAAAAAATTGGGGTCTATTAGACCCTAGATCTCTCCTCTGCCCTCAAAGCATCTGACCACACCAAGATCGGTGTGATAAAATGCTTCCCCAATTTCCCAATGGCGCTGTTTACATCCGGCGAAATCTAAGTCATAAAATGCTCGTAGCTTCCGGTTTCTTAGGCCATAGAGATGTTTGGAGCCACTCTGGTCTCTGATCAGCTCTATGGTCAGCTGGCTGAATCACCGGCTGCATTCTCAGGTTCCCTGTTGAGACAGGAGAGCCAGAGAAAAACACGGAAGACGGTGGGGGGGGGGGGGCATTCCCTCCCACTGCTTGTAAAAGCAGTCTAGAGGCTAATTAGCCGCTAGGATTGCTTTTACATGAAAGCCGACCGCTGGCTAAAAAGAATGATACCAAGATGATACCTAAACCTGCAGGCATCATTCTGGTATAACCACTCAAAGTCGTGAATGGCGTACTTGAAGACAAAAAAATGGTTAACAATAAAGCACAGTAAACGGTAAAGTATAAAAAATTGCATACCTGAAAAGCAAACATGATAAAACATAATAACAATAAAACATTGCAGAATAGAATACAGTAAAAAAGAGCAGAACAATAGAGAGAGAATAGAGAGAGAGAGAACAATAAAACGAGTTCGTTGGGTAGGGGAGGACATAAAGAAAATGCTTCTCATGCAGCCGACTGCATTTGGTTGGGGATGTGAATGGGGGAAGTAAGGGCGCTGCAGAAGCGGTGGGTTCCCAATTAGGATTGGCGAATGCAGCAGGAAGGGCACTATGGGCACGACGGGTCTGTGTTTGTCTTTTTGGTGGCAGCGGGACACTACTTGTGCTTGCCACCTCACCAGCTTGAACTGCACTTATGGGACTCGCCACGTCACCAAGTGTTACTGCAGTGCTGGTTTGACTACGACCGGGGTGTACTAGGCCGCTGGTGCTTGCCAGTTCACCAAAACGCTACAAAAAAAAGTGACAGTGATCGATCGATACTGCACTTGGGTGGGCTGGACTGGGCTGGGCCGGGCGGAGGGGCAAAACGCAGGTGCTAGCAGGTATCTGGGCTGATCCCGCTAACACTGCGTTTTTGGGAACCCTAAACTGCTGGGGACGCTAGTATAGATCTGATCGGATCAGATATTGATGCGTTCAGATACTATACATCTAAAGGGCGGTGTACGGTGCGTGCGTGGGTGTTCGCGGTACTGGCGCTAATCTGACGCTGCCTAGGGCGACGCATATCACCGCCGGGCGATCAGGGGGCTAAACCTTTTTTCGGTAATAAACGGCGGGTGCCCTGACACTATAAAAAATAAACGAACTAACCAGCGTCACCCGTAACGGTTATATGGTGATCAGTGGTGAAAGGGTTAACTAGGGGGCAATCAAGGGGTTAAAACATTTATTAGGTAGTATATGGGGGTCCCTGTCGCTATAAAACGCTGACGGCGAACCTAAATATTTACCTCACTAACTAGCGTCACCAGCGACACTAATACAGCGATCAGAAAAATGATCGCTTAGTGACACTGGTGACAGGGGGTGATCAAGGGGTTAAAACTTTATTAGGGGGGGTAAGGGGGTACCCTAGACCTACAGGGGGGTAACCCTAATTGTCCTACCACTGCTAACTGTCACAAACTGACACTATGCAGTAATCAGGGGAAAAAAAAACCTGCTTGGTGTCAGTTTGTGACAGGGGGGGATCGGGGGGCGATCGGGGGTGTAATGTATGCCTGGCATGTTCTACTGTGTGTGTGTGTGTGTGTGTTTGTGTTGGTGCACTTACATGTCATCTCTCCTCGGCGCTGGAACGGAAACTGGCCAGCCGAGGAGAGATGACATCACATCCTCTGCCTCTGTGTACTATACAGAGGCAGGGGATGTTTCTTATTGGCTGGGAGCGATCGCGAGGGGGGGGCCACGATCGGATGGCCTCCCCCTCGTCTCTCAATGCTCCCAGCCAAATGCCGACCGCAGCTGGCACCGGGGGGGGGGTCCAATCGGACCCCCCACCCGCGGGAAGGCAATCACGTTTCAGGTACGTGATTTTGCCTGCCCGTGCCGCTCTGCTCACGTATATAGGCGTGAGGCGGTCGGCAAGTGGTTAATGTGAAAGATGATGTTACGCCGTGAGAATCGTGAGAGAATCGTGATCCATCTTCTAAGGGGAAAAAAAAGAAAAAAAAATTATTATTTTAATTTTAGCCATAATCGTGCAGATTTACTTCCTGCCCAGGCCAATTTTTGGCTTTTTAGCACTCTCACACTTTGAATGAGAATTACGCAATCATGCAACGCTGTACCCAATTTACATTTTTATCTTTTTTTCACACAAATAGAGCTTTCTTTTGGTGGTATTTAATCACTGCTGGGTTTATTTTTTGCTATAAAAAGAAAAAAAAAAAAATTTTGAAAAAAAAGTTTCATAGTTTGCTATAAAATTTTGAACACAGGTAATTTTTCTCCTTCATTGATGTGCACTGATGAGGCTGAATTAATGGGCACTGACAGGCTGCACTGATGGGCACTAAAGCTGCCACTGATGGGTGGCACTGACAGGCATTAATTGGCAGCACTGGTAGGCATTGGTAGGAGGCACAAATGAGGCAACCGCAGCTCTATGTGAGGGACCGATGTTCCTCTGACAGAAGCTGGTGATAGGTTTTTTTTCCCCCCGCTCATGCTGACAGTGTTAAAAAAAAAATAATTTAAAAAAAAAGCCAGATTACTGATTTTCTGTTTACATCACGTGATCAGCGGATCACATGGTAAGGGGCGGGTATCAGCCCCTACTCCGATCTGTGATCAGCCGAGTCTCAGACTCAATCACAGAGAGTGCCGCGCAGCTCATGCTCGGGAGGATGTCACATGACCTCCCAGCAATTAAGGCCCACGCTGTAGCCATCATTCGGCTATAGCGCGTTCGGGATCTAAAGGCCAAGTTCCCCTCAAAGTAAAAAAATAAATGGACATTTGATGTTATTTTTTTTCAGGAGCCTGCAAAGTACAGCACTTATGATCAGTAGATCGTTGGTGCAATGCCAGGCTCCTGCACTCTCCCTGTTCAGCATCTTGCCCCAGTGTGAATTGTCAAATGCGCTGATCGGCACACTCAAAAAAAAAAAAAAAAAAAAAAAAAAAAAAATCAGGGTTCACTAAATGGCGGACCGCGGTCAGACCCAGGCCGAGCGACAGCCATGTCCGGACAACGGCCATGTCACTTATCAGCCTGGGTGTGCTCTCTCTAGTCTCGTATAGTGGACGGGGCAACACGTGCTGCGTATTGGGACAGAGGGCGGGATTCGGTAATCACCAGCTTGTTAAAAGGAGCAGTCCAGCCAGAGATTCTTAGGCTGGGCTTCTCCTATGAAGCACAGGAGTGTAATTCATTTTGCACTCCTGTGACCCATTTTCATTGAGCGGTCTAAAGTCCGTTTACTGATGACATCACCAGGATCCAGTCCAGGCACCGCGTCATCCCGACTTAGGAAGTCTGGATGCGCCAGGTTTCTGGACTGATGGCAATCGCAGCGAGCCGCTGGGAGGCAGAGACTGCCGCTCCCCACCCCTCCACAGCTCAGCGCTCCAATGAGCATGGAGGAGCAGAGCAAGAGAGATGCTGACTGACAGGCAGCAGCTCTCCGCTCAGGGAGGTGAGAGAACCGAACCATCGGTGATGTTCAGTGGCTCAGTTCTCAGTGAAGAGGCGGCGGGGGACAGATGCAGCATCGCTCTGATGCTGCATCCACCTAGGTAAATATGAATAGCAAAAAAAAAAAGAAAAAGAAATTGGGCGGAGCTGCCTGCCCTCTGTCCCAAAATGCAGCACCACCCACCCAACTCGCTGAGTGACTAATAGCAGCGGCCGGGAGACCAAAGAGAACACCCAGCTGCTATGCACTTGCCCTGGAAGGACTGTACGGGGGACTGTGATGTAAAAGGAGGAGGGGGGGCTGTGGGCAGCGATGGACAGGGGGGCGGGCCAGCCATGGACAGGGGGGCGGGCCAGCCATGGACAGGGGGGCGGGCCAGCCATGGACAGGGGGGCGGGCCAGCCATGGACAGGGGGGCGGGCCAGCCATGGACAGGGGGGCGGGCCAGCCATGGACAGGGGGGCGGGCCAGCCATGGACAGGGGGGCGGGCCAGCCATGGACAGGGGGGCGGGCCAGCCATGGACAGGGGGGCGGGCCAGCCATGGACAGGGGGGCGGGCCAGCCATGGACAGGGGGGCGGGCCAGCCATGGACAGGGGGGCGGGCCAGCCATGGACAGGGGGGCGGGCCAGCCATGGACAGGGGGGCGGGCCAGCCATGGACAGGGGGGCGGGCCAGCCATGGACAGGGGGGCGGGCCAGCCATGGACAGGGGGGCGGGCCAGCCATGGACAGGGGGGAGGGCCAGCCATGGACAGGGGGGAGGGCCAGCCATGGACAGGGGGGAGGGCCAGCCATGGACAGGGGGGAGGGCCAGCCATGGACAGGGGGGAGGGCCAGCCATGGACAGGGGGGAGGGCCAGCCATGGACAGGGGGGAGGGCCAGCCATGGACAGGGGGGAGGGCCAGCCATGGACAGGGGAGGGCCAGCCATGGACAGGGGGAGGGCAGATGTAAAATTAGGGCTGCGATGTGTAATCGCGCAAACATGAGATTCAGACCTCTGCCAGAAGAAAATTTTACAAACTGGACCCCCATGAATTTTACCCCCTGGTAAAAAAATAAAATATCTTTATTGAAAACAAATAAAACGGATAAAAACGAATCACCACATAAAAGGCATCTTGTTGTGTTTCAGTTCCACCTTTTAAAAACACAATAAAACAGCATGCAAACCAAAATGTCCACATATACAGTATATTGTGTTACAGCCAGAAAATCATTCAATACAACAAGATATAATCAATATTTTAGTGCATTTCTAAATAGGAACCACTTCAGCATTATACACACACACACACACACACACACACACACACACACACACACACACACACACAAGCTGTTCACCAAGCAGATCCCATCAGACTGCCCCCAACAAATGCAGCCGGCATGAAGCGGCACCCATTAAAGTAATGAAAATGCAGCTCCACTCTAATTAAAAAATACTCCCAATGAGAACCGACAATTACAAAGAACCCGGAGCAGTGACCTGACTACTTTGCCCAACAGCTGCGATGGGAACTGTTCTGCAGGGTCTAAAAATATTACCAACACATGAATTGTAGGTGAATGTTTTCACTGTTCGTTCGATAAGCCAGGTATGAAGTAAAAGCAGGCTGGACATAGACGGTTCAAATCTCGGCCGGTTCAGCAAGAACCCCGCACTGAGATCAAACAATGGCTCAGCAGGAGGGATTCCCCCGTCAACACTGTCTATGTTGATGGGGGAATCGTGCGAATTTCTTACCTGCAAACTGTGGTTCCCACTCAGAATTTTCTTTTCAGCAATTTGCACACGATTCTGCGTGTCGCATACGGCCAGCTATTCACTTGAATGGGATTGCCCCCAAGCGGGTTTGTCGCCAGAAAAGAAGCTCCTGCTCCTTTTTGGGCAAAAAGCTTCATGTGATTTTAAGGCCCTGTTCACATCTGCCATTTTGAGTTCTCAAACAGAATCGCTGCGATTCTGCCTCAGATCCCAAATTGCATTGCAATAGTGGAAAAAACGCAGGTGCCATTCATCTTTAATGGTGCGGATTTGCATTTGTCGCGTGAGAAATTGAATGGCAAACCACATCGTGCGAAGCTCGTCACCCAAATGAAGCTCAATTTTTGGCCAACAAGCTTAGTGTGATGCGATTTCTCATGCGACAATCGCAGCAAAGCCACATCTCGTTTAGGTGCCATTAACAGCTTGCCGATCCGAGCAGGTTGGCTCATACAGGCACAATCACGCATCTCTACATCGCGGCTTTCTTCGGGGTCCGCTCACACACGTGTGTCTGCGGACCCGGAGGACTGCTGCTATTCGCTGCAGCACAAGCTGATCAACAGGTCCTGGCCAATGATTAATGGCAGGCACCCGCTGATCAGCTCAGCAAATGACAGAAGAGAGCTCTGTGTTGGTAAATACAGGGTTCTTCTCTTCATACAACAGCGATATGGCTACTTTCACACTGCAAAAATGCAGAAAAACGCATATGCATTTTTACCACGTTTTTGCTGCATTTTGCACCTGTGAAAAAAAAAAAGAAAAAGTGAAAAAATGCACCAAAAACGCAACTGCAGGTGAGTTTTTGATGCATTTTTCCATTAATTTCAATGGGGAGGTGCGACTTTTTTACAGCACCAAAATGCAGCAAGCAGGACTTAAAAAAAAAAAAAAAAAAACACAGACCTGCAAATGGTCAGTGTGAAGAATTCTATAGGCTTTGATGGTCATGCATTTTTCTTCCGTTTTTTTTTTTTTTTAACACAAGAACAAAAGAAACAGACCAGTCCTAAAGCAGCCTTAAAGTGTTACTAAACCCACAACAATAAAATCAGTCTGTATATGCAGTAAAGCATGCTTTTTATACTCAATGTGGAACTTAAGGGGTTAACCCTCTGCATTGTGTATAAAGGCTGTTTGATCCTGTCTTCTCTGATCCTCCCCTTCTTTGACTCCAACCCTTCTCTCGATAAAACAGAGCATTAGAAGTCAGGCTGCACATGCTCAGTTTGGGGTGTATTGCTAGAGTTTTTTTTTTCTTGGGAGGGTGCATGTGATCAGCACAGGGCCAATCAGCACTGCCCAGACAGAGGATCAGGGGAGAATGAAAACTCCTCCTACAAGCCTAAAGTGGATGTAAACCCAATGTCATCCTTCCTAAACTCCTGCCATAGGGGTTATCTATAAGGATATACACGCCTCCTGCATGTATCTTTACCTGTCAAATGTCTCCCCTCTGTCTGTTATGAGACCCAAAAAACTGCAGATTCTGTGGGCGGGTCCGTTGTCTGGAGCTCGGTGGGTGGAGTCGTGATGTCAGTAGAATCCCCGCCCACCTCTACACTCCCCTCGTCAATATGCATTTTCTCCTGTGTATTTCTTAGGCCTCTTTCACATGGACGATCCGTATGTCCGTTTTTCATCCTTCCGTTTCCGGATGAAAAACGGACATACATTCATCCCTATGGAGCGTCGGATGTCAGCGGTGACATGTCCGCTGACATCCGACTCGCTCCGATCCGAAAAGTGTAACGGAGGAATAACCTACTTTTCCATCCGTTTTCGGATCGGATCGGGTGACGACGGACACTACGGACCGTCATCATCCGATCCCCCCATAGGGGAGAGCGGCGCTCTGACAGGTCCGTCGCTGCACAGTGTGCAGCGATGCACCTGTCATCTTCCTGCTCAGCGGGGATCGGCGGAGTGATCCCCGCTGAGCCAGCGGATGTTCACGGGGCGGATCATCACTGATCCGCCCCGTGAGAAAGAGGCCTTACAGTGAACTTCTGCTATGATCTCTAACATCCAGTCAAAACCCAGAAAGGTCACCACATGATTTCAGTATGCCCAATCATGCTGAGGTGTGGAGCAGCCAATCCTGGGAGAGCTGGAGAAAAAAAAAAAAAAAAGAAGAAGGAGGAGGGGGATCTGAAGTACACAGAATGTCTCTCAGGCTCCTGCATGAAAATCACCTGTTACAGATAGGGGGAAAACCGACTCTCTCAGACTGTTTTTGATCTCACTAAAAAAAAAAAAAGATGGAGTACTGCTCAGAGCTGGATTAAAGTGACACTAAAGCTTAATTTTTTTTTAATTTTTTTTTTTAAATAACAAACATACTTACCTCCACTGTGCAGCTCGTTTTGCACAGTGGCCTTAAACATCCTCTTCTGGGGTCCCCCGGCAGCTCTTCCCCGCATTAGATAACCCCCTGGGAGAAGCGCTCTCCCGTGGGGGGTGTTACCTTGCGGGCGCGCTCCCGAGTCATGCATTTGGCGTCCACAGAAGCCGAATGTATGACTCGGCCCCGCCTCCCCGGGTCATTGGATTTGCTTGACAGCAGCGGGAGCCCACGGCTCCACTGCTATCAATCCATCCAATCAAGACCAGAGACACCGGCTTTTGCTGGTCTGCCCGACCCAGGGACGAGATAGAGGGGGTACAGGTAAGTAAAACAGGGGCTCGGGGGGGGGAGCGGCTGCAGCATTACAGGAGGTGAAAAACCTCGAAAGTTTACAAGCCCCCCTTTAAAGCGGAGGTTCACACAAAAATTTAACCTCCGCTTTTTGGAACC
The DNA here is from genome assembly GCA_037952835.1 of Lithobates septentrionalis. Taxonomy (NCBI): domain Eukaryota; kingdom Metazoa; phylum Chordata; class Amphibia; order Anura; family Ranidae; genus Lithobates; species Lithobates septentrionalis. The sequence continues at coordinate 35,317 of JBBDGP010003022.1, forward strand.
CTCCCCCCTCCGGTGTCACATTTGGCACCTTTCAGGGGGGAGAGGGGGTTCAGAACTGCAGATACCTGTCTAATACAGGTATTTGCACCCACTTCTGGGCGTAGACTCCCACGGGAGTCTACGCCACTTCCCGTCCCCCCGCGCTGTCTGCTGGGACAAACACGGGTCCCAGACACAGCAGGGACAGTTTTGATTGCGCAGCGCGACTCGCGAATGCGCAGTATGGAACCGGAAGTGAACCGCAGAGCTTCATTTTCTGATTCCCTTGAAGGAGATGGCGGCGGCCGCACCCGAGCGATGGTTCGGCCTCGGGTGCCGACATCGCTGGACCCTGAGACAGGTAAGTGTCTATTTTAAAAGTCAGCAGCTGCAGTATTTGTAGCTGACATTTAAAAAAAAAAAAAAAAAAAAAAAAAAAAAAAAGCACGGGACTCCCTCTTTAACTCTTCGTGACAAGACTGGGCACAGAGGACATAAAATCCTATACTGTACAAGGTGCAAGTCTTAATTTAATTTAAAAAAAAAAATAAAAAAAATTGGGTTTACGTCCACTTTAATTAGACAGGGATACAAGTCACAAGACTCCTATATACTGCTGATGAGAAAAGCAGTTTATAATTTAATAAAATAATTGCATTTGCATGTTCTGTGTACTGTGGGAGACCAGATATAGTGAATGCAGGCTCCTGGGTTTAGTAACACTGTAATGCTTTAGACTATATCATGCATGCAACTTTTGATATTGCCTTCAGTTCCAGTTGAACGACAACATACCACAATCAATATAATTCTGCACACACTCCTAAATCTTAGCTAGTCACAACTGCAGTTAGTGAATATGTAAAGCATAGATAGGTAGCAAAGTGAATCCCCCCCCCCCCCCTTCTTCAGAACAAGTCCTTCTTCTCTCCCTCATTCATAACTGGTGACAGCATGGTGGTGACGCAGGGCAATTACTTGCTATTTCTGACACACATAGGCCAGTATGCACACAACCACATAACCCAACACTGATGCAAACGTACTAATAAGGATAAACAATTGTGTCAGTTACAACAGAGAACAGTCCCCGCCTGCAATGAAAATAAAAAGCAGCAAGATGTGAGAGCCTCCGCTTCCCACAGAGTTTCATGTTTGTGTCATGAGTCTCACCACTGCTGTATAATTCAAACCAGCTTTTTGCAGCAAGCCAGCAGCACGGCGACTTCAAGAACTAGCAAGCCTGCACGCCCAGAGAGAAAGAGATCCGATCGTAGCAGATGGGCCGCGATTACATAAAAAAAAACGTACACAGAAAATTTGGCCAGCCTTACCGAAATGTCAATGACCTCATTCTGGGTGAACTGGCCAGCAAGTAATGAGGAAACTTTTGCTTTCACAACTCATGTGCACAATTGGCAGCTACACAAGTCATGAATGAGGGGTCCTCGTTTCTGGCAACGCAGTCGTCTCAGGTCAGTTCTGGACTACAAAACAACTCACCCTCTCCCTCATCCTAACACAAGGGTGAGGTGTTTTGTAGTTTCAGCAAAAGAAGGCCGATAGCCATGCTTGGGACGCACTGGATTTTAGTAAAAGGACACTTGCAGCATTTTTTGTATCTTTGCACACTAGGAGCCCAAAAAAAAAAAAATGGCAGAACCTCTGGTAGAAAAAAAATGCTCATACTGCACAAGAAAGTTTAGGAAAGTTTTTTTGGGCACTTGCTTTTATGGGTGTTTTTTTTCCCCCCTCCCAAAACATTCCCCCCTCTGCTTATTTTTGCAATGTACACTTGAAAACACAAAATGCTCCTAAATGCCGCGTTTAGGTGCATTTGAGAGTTTGGCTTGAACACGAGACCTTTTAAAACCTCTCCTGAACGATGCAACTTGACAGATCGAATCCAACATTTAAAAAAACGTCCGTTGTGCCGCTTTTACGTACCGCCTTTGCATTCGGAAGCATTTTTTGCATTGCAAATTGTCAAAAATGTATCTCCGTTAACGATCCCGCAAACCATCGTAGCTATACGTCGGCTCGCGGGATCGGGATAGCAGGCGCGCGCCAACTGCACTGCGGGAGGGGTGCCGATGCTCGTGGCAGACGGTCGCGATGACCGTCAGCCACGAGCGTGGGAGGCGGAACAGGGAAGTGTTTGTGTGTAAACACACAAATCCCTGTTCTGACAGGAGTGACAGATTGTGTGTTCCTATTAGCTAGTAACCACGATCCGTCACTTCCTCTAGTCAGTGCCCTCCCCCTACAGTTAGAAACATGTAGCAGGGAACATAGTTAACCCCTTCCCTGCCAGTGACATTTTGACAGTAAACAGTGCATTTTTTATAGCACTGATCGCTGTATAAATGACAATGGTCCAAAAATATCCGATGTGTCCGCCATAATGTCGCAGTCCTGATAAAAAAATAAAAATCACAGATCGCGCCATTACTAGTAAAAAAAAAAAAAAAATAGAAGAAGAAAAAAAAAAAGCTATAAATCTATCCCCTATTTTGTAGACGCTATAACTTTTGCGCAAACCAATCAATATACGCTTATTGCGATTTTTTTTAAATAAAATATGTAGAAGAATACATATCGGCCTAAACTGAGAAAAAATGTAAAAAAAAAAAAAAAAAAAAAAAGCAAAAGGGGATATTTATTATAGCAAAAAAAGTACAAAATATTGAGTTTTTTTTCTTCAAAATTGTCGCTCTTTTTTTGTTTATAGCGCAAAAAATAAAAAAAAACTGCAGAGGCAATCAAATACGAAAAAAGAAAAAAAGCTCCATTTGTGGGGGAAAAAAAAAAAAAAAAAAATGACATCAATTTTGTTTGGATGCAACATCGCACAATTGTCAGTTAAAGTGACGCAGTGCCGAATTGCAAAAAATGGCCAGTTCATTCAGCAGCCAAATCTTCCGGGGCTGAAGTGGTTAAAGGTGACAATAAACCAAGAACAGCTAAACGCGAGTTAACACGTTTACAAGCTGTTAAAAAGGCATTTGCCATTTAAAAACGCCTCGGAACTTCCATCCTAAAACGCATTTTTTTTTTTTTTTTTTGCTTTTCAAAAAATGCTTCTAAACCTCAAGTGCCTAGAAATGACTATAAACGACGTGTGTACATGTACAGATAATGTGAAAGACAAAAACAGAACATTCCATAGCTCAACTCACCAACCAGCCTCCCAACCGACCAAATTAACCTGTCCAACAGTCTGAGTTAAAAACAGGGGTTCAGGGGCAGCAAAAAACAAAAAAACACCCAACTGCTCCTAAATGTCCGGTTAACAGCAGCAGTGTACATGAGGCCTTAAAGGGGATTCTAAAACCCAGTTACACCACTTTTACCTACAGGTAAGCCTATAACAAGGCTCACCTGTAGGTACCCCGAATATCTCCTAAACCTGCACAGTTTAGGAGATATTCAGTATCGCTGGTGCCGTTTCTTCAGTAGCTGTGCAACTTCATCTGAAATCGCACGATTTCAAAGCTGCATGCCAGTGCAACTTCAGATGCGACTTTGAAGACATGGGTGACCTCATGCACAGGATGTCTATGCACGTCGCAGCCCAAAAAATATTAATATATTTGCTATTTTTTCAAATTGATGCAGCGCCGCAAAGTCGGTTTGAACAGTGCGATTGCCAGCAATAGGATGTGACCTGTCAAATCACATGACAAGTCGCTCCAATGTGAATGAGGGCTTAAAGAGGAACTTCACTCTCTCAAAAACAGCACTGACTCTTTTTAATCCTTATGCTGCTAACATTAGAAAATAGATAAGAACAGTACAGGCATACCCCACTTTTAAGTACACAATGGGGTTTATTTACTAAAGCTGGAAAGTGCAAAATCAGGCTCACTTCTGTCAGTCACTTGCTTTAAACATTTTTTTTACATTTCTTCAGTTACTTCCTGGTTTCCAGGCCTAGGCAAATGTCTTGGGGGGGGGGGTTCTCTCACCTAAGCACACCCTCTTGTCAGCATGCCTGTGTTCTGTCAGAATAGCGAACCCGTCAGGTTAGGCAACAGCAGTGACATTCCGTCACCTGCGCATTCATTCCACCGCAACCAGGTTTGCTAATCTGACAGATTACCTGCAGTCAGAAGGCGGCCGCGGACATCTTACTACACCCAGCTACGTCTTGAATTTCAGAGTAGTTTTAGCAAAAAAACTGAGTGTATATAAACAGTATATTGACATCTGTGATGCCGTTTGGATTTTACATTTTGAAAGAAGCTGGATGCCAGCAGTAGGAAGGTGGCAGAGGCCATGTTGGTACACCCCGCACTGCTCAGTGCTAAACCTTTAACCACCTCAATACAGGGCACTTACCCCCCCTTCCTGCCCAGGCCATTTTTCAGCTTTCAGCGCTGTCACAATTTGAATGACAATTGCACGGTCATGCTACACTGTAACCATGTGAATTTTTATCATTTTCTTCACGCAAATAGAGCTTTCTTTTGGTGGTATTTAATCACTTTTTTTTTTTTTTTTTTTTTTTTTTTAATTAAAAAAAAAACAGAAGGCAGAAAATTTAGAAAAAAAAAAAAAAAAAGTTTTAGTTTGTCAGTAAATTTTATAAATAATTTTTCTCCTTCACAGATGGGCGCTCATCTCTCCGGCTCTTTCCTCCTCCCCTCCAGAGTGACGTCAGCAGGGGCATCTTGGCCCCTCCCACTGCTTCTGTCAAACAGAGACAGAAGAGGTGCAGCGCGTCATGTGGCCGCTGATTAGCGGTCACAGATATGGTAAATACATTTTTTTTATTATACAGACACACAGGGGGACATATCCTTATTAGACAGACCGGATTAGAGAAAGTGAATATTGAAAAATTAATTAAAACAGCCTAGATACATCTTAGATATATCTTACTTCTGCTTTAAGGGCGTACTGACACCGGCTGCCTTGTACTATATACCATGGGTGCTCAACATTATTATTCCCAAAGGCTGAGGCATGATGGGACTTGTAGTTCTGCAACAGCTGAAGGGCCACAGATTGAGCACCCATGTACTATACCCAAACAGGTTTGCTCCCACTCCCCTCACCCACCCTACCGGCCTGTGGTCACATTGTTTTTTGGGCAGAGCATGTTGATGTCATCACCTCTTCAAGCAGGCCAGGGCTCAGTATGGAGCGATAACACTAGCCAAACGACCTGGACTTTTAGGGTCACACATGCTAAAGTACGGCTCATCTAGTGTGTGTAAACTCTAAAAAGGTTTGTTTCAACAAATTGGTGAAGCTCGACCATTTACCCAGTGAATCAAACCGCTGACACCACACCAATGTGCTCACAGAACTCTCACCTCATGGGCATATATGAAATGCCTTTGTAAATCCACTGGGAGCGGCCTCGATTCCAGGATCCAAGATCTACAGTAATTTGTTCTCGATTAAAAGATTACACCCCTCATTTATTTTTATTTCAGGTACTTGTATAGCGCCGTCAATTTACGCAGTGCTTTACATATGCATTGTACATTCACATCAGTCCCTACCCTCATAGAGCTTACAATCTAAGGTCCCCAACTCACATTCATACATACTAGGGACAATTTAGACAGTATCCATATAGCCCACCAGCATGTCTTTGGAGTGTGGGAGGAAACCGGAGTACCCGGAGGAAACCCACGCAGACACAGGGAGAACATGCAAACTCCAAGCAGGTAGTGTCGTGGTTGGGATTCGAACCAGCGACCCTTCTTATTGCTAGGCGAAAGTGCTATCCACTACCCCACTGTGCCGTCCTACTCATGACCGATGTTACAATCCAATAGTGTATTATCAAAATAACCAAATGTATTAAGTAAAATACCTGCTTACGTGAAAGCAGCAGCGAGCACGGCAAACGGAGACAAACAAATGGCATTTCAAGAAAAGATCAGGGGGCCCCCTGAGGAAGTAACGTGATGTAACGTGTAGGGCGTGGCCAGAAGTACACTGCAGACCGGAAGTGACGTATGAGGTGGCGTAAAATGCCGTTTGGCTGTTTGCCGCGCTTGCTGCTGCTTTCATGTAAGGCATTTTACTTAATAAATTTGGTTATTTTGGTAATACACTATTGGAGGCTTATTTACCTTGCACGTGGATCGTAACATCGGTCACGAGGGGTGTAATCTTTTAAATCGAGAACAAATTACTGCTGATCTTGTCTCCTGGAATCGAGGCCACTCCCAGTGGATTTACAAAGGCATTTCATTTACGCCCATGAGGTGAGAGTTCTGGGAGCACATTGGTGTGGTGTCAGCGGTTTAATTTACTGGGTTAACCGTCAACTTTTTGCAACTTTCATCTACACAATATTTTGAAGCATCGGATCACTTTTGTCTATGGACTTTGCACTTATTACGTTATTTTTCACTATTGTTTATGAACATTTTTGATTATTTTATATTATTGTTATACTTTCACTATTGGGATGTCGGATGATTAGGTTTTAGATTGTAAGCTCCAACGAGCAGGGCCCTCTGATTCCTCTTGTATCAAATTGTAATGTAACTGTAAATGTCTGCCCTCGTGTTGTAAAGCATTGTGCAAACTGTTGCCGCTATATAAAACCTGAATAATAATATTATGGCTATGCGCAGGATCATTTCTATTTTCTCTTATGTTTTATTGGTGTATTTGTGAACACTATTAGGTCTTGCAGAATTTCCATTTTATTATTACCGTATATACTCGAGTATAAGTCGAATTTTTCAGCACATTTTTTGTGCTGAAAGTGCCCCCCTCGACTTATACTCGAGTCAAGCACTTTTCTGCAGCAAAAAATGTCATTTTCCGAACCGACTTTGGGGCCCCGTATCTCAGGGCCATTTGGTGCTAGGAACCCCAAATTTGGTGTGCAAACCCAGTGGAACTGGTACCACAACATATCCAAAGCTGAAGTTCCTAGCACTAAGTGGCCCCGAGATACGGGGCCCCAAAATCATCGGTTTGGAAAATGCCATTCTCTGCTGCAGAAAAGTGCTTGACATTTTCTAAAACCAAATTTGGGGCCCCATATCTCAGGGCCACTTGGTGCTAGGAACCCCAAATTTGGTGTACAAACCCAGTGGAACTGGTACCATAACATATCCAAATCTGGGGTTCCTAGCACCAAGTGGCCCTGAGATACGGGGCCCCAAATCCGGTTCGGAAAATGTCATTCTCTGCTGTAGAAAAGTGCTTGACATTTTCTGAACCGATTTTTGGGGCCCTGTATCTCGGGGCCACTTGGTGCTAGAAACCCAAGATTTGGAAATGTTATGGTGCTAGAAACCCAAGATTTGGAAATGCTATGGTGCTAGTTCCACTGGGTTTGCACACCAAATTTGGGGTTCTTAGCACTAAGTGGCCCCGAGATACGGGGCCCCAAATTCGGTCAACTGTGTCCATCTGCAGCAATGTCATTTCGGGACCCTTTGGGTTCAGAGACCCCAAATTTTGGCTGCAGCTAGGGGGCATCTAGGAACCCTTAACTACCGAGTTTGAAGTTCAGGGGACCTATGGCTGCAAATGGGCACAGTAATGCTGCAAATGGGCATTGTTGACCCTCTTTTCCACTTACAGTAGCTGTGCATTTCTCACCCTCGTCTTATACTCGGGTCAATAAGTTTTTCCCATTTTTTTGTGGTAAATTAGGGCCGACTTATACTCGGAACGACTTATACTCGAGTATATACGGTATTTGTATTTAATTCAGTTTACTTAGTAGCGCAGAGGACTATTACAAATAAATGATGAAGCTCCCCATTACTGGAATACTAGGATGGTGTAAAAACTGTATTGCTCTTTATTTGGTATAAGAGTGGCGACACATAAAAGGTCTCATTTGTCTATTGTGAAGGGCAACCAGCATCAAAGAATAATACTGCAGATAAAGTGCTTATATCGTTTTCTGAACTTTGCTCCAAGCAGAAGATATGATCCATCATTTAGTCATTTACTAAAAAAAAAAAAAAAAAAAATAAAAGAAAAAGAAGACTGTACTGGAAAACATTTCTCTGCATGTTAGAGAATTGTTCAGTTGTAGAAGTCTCTGTTCCAAAGCATTCTAAAAAAAAAAGGTCAGCACTCAAATACTACGTCCAGATCTGAAGACACTTCAGGCAAAACTCTGGCACATAAATAACCACATTTCTAAACGATAGTAAAGGGAAAAAAAAAAAAAAATAAGCAGCCCGTTTATCTTCCAATAGGTTAGCACTGCATAATGTATCCCGGCGTAACATATCACATTAGGATTAGCAAGTCTACAGCAGATGGTAAGCAACAAATTTATCAAGCAAGACCTGGACCTGTCAGACCACACGGGACTCCTAGGAGATAAAAAAAATCAGGAAGTACATGAAATGGTATGATGGGAACTAGGAGTAGCAAAGCAAGGGAAACAGACCCCCCCTTCTAGGGCCTGCCTGGATTCAATAAGCTGGGAACAATAAACATCCAACACATCCTTCACATGGACTAGCAGCCCACATGGTATTTATAGACACGCTTCAACCAGAAAGCACCCAACCTTGATCTTGTCATTACAAATATACAGAAGCAGCCACTGTTGACACAGAACTAGTCACCTATAAGACATCCTGCATCTCCTCCAGCTTTTCAAACAACTCCCCCTATCGTCCCCCCCCCCCCCACAGGCACGGCACCTCCTCTTGCCAAGGGTCTTCTGGCTAGTCTGGTGACATCATGGGTCCTTTCTCTTGTCTGGTGGAGGGCAGTCCTGACCCCAGCACTATATGCGAGGGTCATCACCCGCAATAGTCCTCTGCACCCAGATGCCGTAATGATGCACCCCCAGGGGGTGTGTCCATGAAAGCCTGGGCTTACAGGAAGTGGAAGGGAGAGGGGAACTGAAAGTGCAAGGGGGGGGGGGAAAGGAAGGCGTGAAAGTGCAAGGGGGGGGGGGGGGAAGGAAGGCGTGAAAGTGCAAGGGGGGGAAAAAGGAAGGCGTGAAAGTGCAAGGGGGGGAAAAAGGAAGGCGTGAAAGTGCAAGGGGGGAAAAAGGAAGGCGTGAAAGTGCAAGGGGGGGAAAAAGGAAGGCGTGAAAGTGCAAGGGGGGGGGGGGGAAAGGAAGGCGTGAAAGTGCAAGGGGGGAAAAAGGAAGGCGTGAAAGTGCAAGGGGGGGAAAAAGGAAGGCGTGAAAGTGCAAGGGGGGGAAAAAGGAAGGCGTGAAAGTGCAAGGGGGGGAAAAAGGAAGGCGTGAAAGTGCAAGGGGGGGAAAAAGGAAGGCGTGAAAGTGCAAGGGGGGGAAAAAAGGAAGGCGTGAAAGTGCAAGGGGGGGAAAAAAAGGAAGGCGTGAAAGTGCAAGGGGGGGAAAAAAGGAAGGCGTGAAAGTGCAAGGGGGGGAAAAAAGGAAGGCGTGAAAGTGCAAGGGGGGGAAAAAAGGAAGGCGTGAAAGTGCAAGGGGGGGAAAAAAGGAAGGCGTGAAAGTGCAAGGGGGGGAAAAAAGGAAGGCGTGAAAGTGCAAGGGGGGGGGAAAAAGGAAGGCGTGAAAGTGCAAGGGGGGGAAAAAAGGAAGGCGTGAAAGTGCAAGGGGGGGAAAAAAGGAAGGCGTGAAAGTGCAAGGGGGGGAAAAAAGGAAGGCGTGAAAGTGCAAGGGGGGGAAAAAAGGAAGGCGTGAAAGTGCAAGGGGGGGAAAAAAGGAAGGCGTGAAAGTGCAAGGGGGGGAAAAAAGGAAGGCGTGAAAGTGCAAGGGGGGGAAAAAAGGAAGGCGTGAAAGTGCAAGGGGGGGAAAAAAGGAAGGCGTGAAAGTGCAAGGGGGGAAAAAAGGAAGGCGTGAAAGTGCAAGGGGGGGAAAAAGGAAGGCGTGAAAGTGCAAGGGGGGGAAAAAAGGAAGGCGTGAAAGTGCAAGGGGGGGGAAAAAGGAAGGCGTGAAAGTGCAAGGGGGGGAAAAAGGAAGGCGTGAAAGTGCAAGGGGGGGAAAAAGGAAGGCGTGAAAGTGCAAGGGGGGGAAAAAAGGAAGGCGTGAAAGTGCAAGGGGGGGAAAAAAGGAAGGCGTGAAAGTGCAAGGGGGGGAAAAAAGGAAGGCGTGAAAGTGCAAGGGGGGGAAAAAGGAAGGCGTGAAAGTGCAAGGGGGGGAAAAAAGGAAGGCGTGAAAGTGCAAGGGGGGGAAAAAAGGAAGGCGTGAAAGTGCAAGGGGGGGAAAAAAGGAAGGCGTGAAAGTGCAAGGGGGGGAAAAAAGGAAGGCGTGAAAGTGCAAGGGGGGGAAAAAGGAAGGCGTGAAAGTGCAAGGGGGGGAAAAAAGGAAGGCGTGAAAGTGCAAGGGGGGGAAAAAAGGAAGGCGTGAAAGTGCAAGGGGGGAAAAAGGAAGGCGTGAAAGTGCAAGGGGGGAAAAAGGAAGGCGTGAAAGTGCAAGGGGGGGAAAAAGGAAGGCGTGAAAGTGCAAGGGGGGGAAAAAGGAAGGCGTGAAAGTGCAAGGGGGGAAAAAGGAAGGCGTGAAAGTGCAAGGGGGGAAAAAGGAAGGCGTGAAAGTGCAAGGGGGGGAAAAAGGAAGGCGTGAAAGTGCAAGGGGGGGAAAAAGGAAGGCGTGAAAGTGCAAGGGGGGGAAAAAAGGAAGGCGTGAAAGTGCAAGGGGGGAAAAAGGAAGGCGTGAAAGTGCAAGGGGGGGAAAAAGGAAGGCGTGAAAGTGCAAGGGGGGGAAAAAGGAAGGCGTGAAAGTGCAAGGGGGGGAAAAAGGAAGGCGTGAAAGTGCAAGGGGGGGAAAAAAGGAAGGCGTGAAAGTGCAAGGGGGGGAAAAAAAGGAAGGCGTGAAAGTGCAAGGGGGGAAAAAGGAAGGAGTGAAAGTGCAAGGGGGGGGAGGGGGGAGGAGTGAAAGTGCAAGGGGGAAAAAAAGGAGTGAAAGTGCAAGGGGGAAAAAAAAGGAGTGAAAGTGCAAGAGGGAAAAAAAAGGAGTGAAAGTGCAAGGGGGAAAAAAAAAGGAGTGAAAGTGCAAGGGGGAAAAAAAAAGGAGTGAAAGTGCAAGGGGGAAAAAAAAAGGAGTGAAAGTGCAAGGGGGAAAAAAAAGGAGTGAAAGTGTAAGGGGGAAAAAAAAGGAGTGAAAGTGCAAGGGGGGAAAAAAAAAGGAGTGAAAGTGCAAGGGGGGAAAAAAAGGAGTGAAAGTGGAAGGGGGGAAAAAAAAAAGGAGTGAAAGTGCAAGGGGGGAAAAAAAGGAGTGAAAGTGGAAGGGGGAAGAAGGAGTTAAAGTGTAAGTTCCGCTTTAACTCCTCCTCCCCTCCCAGATTTGCATGCCATTTTTTTTTGGGAAGGGGGGGGGGGGGTACCTAGTTTTGACAGGTACTGCTTCCACTTCCGCTCAGATCACCTAGGCCAGTGATGGCGAACCTTGGCACCCCAGATGTTTTGGAACTACATTTCCCATGATGCTCACCTACACTGCAGAATGCATGATCATGGGAAATGTAGTTCCAAAACATCTGGGGTGCCAAGGTTCACCACCACTGGCCTAGGTGATCTGAGCAGAAGTTCCATCCACAGTCTTCTGAACACATCACTAGTCCCGGCAGACTGGGGGGACCATTCACAATGTGCAGCACAGCTCAAGCATTTGCAGTGGGCAGCTGGTTGTGAACCCACAAGCTGTCACAGCCAGGTGCCTACAGTTAACATGCTGGCCCTGGGGACCGAACACCATCCCTGGCACCCCCTCAGGTGAGCACAGGGCTGGGTCCTGGGACAGGCGAGTGTCTTTTTAGCTTTTTGTAGCTGCTGACTTAATTTTAGAAAAGCGACAGGAGCTCCTCTTTAAGCATATGCCCATGTCAAGGCCGTGTTTGCCTGCATGGGGATGCACAGGAAGTCCCATTCATGTCAATTGGGAAGAAGCATCTGCATGGACACAGCCGCTGCTCCCAATTTCCATGGCTTGTTCACACCAACAGCTGAAACTGCAATGCAGCGGCTGGCGTGCGATGCAGTGGGCCGGTGATGCGCTGAGCTCAGAGCATTGCAGTTTTGTTTTTTTAAACAAACTTTATTGAAATGTTACACAGACATCTAATGAAGTTAAATTGCCAGCTGCAACGCAGTGGTATGAACTGGGCACACCGAACACAAGGCCCTTTACCTTGTCCATGCAGTGGGACTTCACTTCAATAGCCCTCCAATGCAGTCCCATCATATGTGGTGTGAATTAACCGAGTTGGACATTTTCACGGATACAAGTTGTACAAGACATTTGAATCAATGAAATATGGAGAATCTCTATATAAAAGAGGGGTGACATTTGTGTTTTGACAGCCGGTGCTTTTATCAATATATACTTTACACTCACCGGCCATTTTATTAGGTACACCTGTTCAATTGCTTGATAACAAAAAATTACTAATCAGCCAATTACATGGCAGCAACTCAATGCATTAAGGCAGGGGTCTCAAACTGGCGGCCCTCCAGGTGTTGCCAATCTACAAGTCCCATGCAGCATTGCAAAGCTGACAGTTACAAGCATGACTCCCACAGGCAGAGGCATGATGGGACTTGTAGTTTCGCAACAGCTGGAGGGCCGCCAGTTTGAGACCCGTGCATTAAGGCATCTAGGACGTAGTGAAGGCAACTTGCTGAAGTTCCAACCGAGCATCAGAATAGGGAAGAAAGGGGATTTAAGTGACTTTGAACGTGGCCTGGTTGTTGGTGTCAGACGGGCTGGTCTGAGTATTTCAAAAACTGTGCTGATCTACTGGGATTTCCACACACAACCATCTCTCGGAATTACAGAGCATAGTCCTAAGAAGAGAAAATATTCAGTTGTGTGGAGGAAAATGCCTTGAAGTCAGAGGAGAGTGGGCAGACTGGTTCCAGATGATAGAAAGGCAACAGTAACTCAAATAACCACTCATTACATCCAAGGTATGCAGAAGACCATCTCTGAACGCATAACACATCCAACCTTGAAGCTACAGCAGCAGAAGACCACATCGGGTGCAACTCCTGTCAGCTAAGAACAGGAAACTGATTTCTTGTAAAAAAAAAAAAAAAAAAAAAAGAACAGGAAACTGAGGCTACAATTCGCACAGGATCACCAAAATTGGACAATAGAAGATTGGAAAAAAAATGTTGGCTGGTCTGATGAGTCTCGACTCCACGGCCTCCCTGAGTATTGTTGCTGACCATGTCCATCCCTTTATGACTACAGTGTCCCCATCTTCTGATGGCTCCTTCCAGCAGGATAATGCACCGTGTCACAAAGCTCCAATCATCTCACCACTGGACAATGAGGTCCCTGTACTCCAATGGCCTCCACACTCACCACATCTCATCCAATAGAGCACCTCTGGGATGTAGTGGAACGGGAAATTCCCATCATGGATGTGCAGCCGACAAATCTGCAGCAACTGGGTTATGCCATCATGTCACTATGGACCAAAATCTTTTGAGGAACGTTTCCAACACCTTGTTGAATCCATGCCACCAAGAATGATGGCAAAGGGGGTCCAAGCCGCTACTAGAAATGTGTACCTAATAAAGTGGCCGGATAGATCCTCATCTATATCCATCCATGTGCCTAAAAAGTCCCATTTACCCAGATGAATACTTTTTTCACTATTCTATTTGGAGGGATGTCGGCACCAATTTACAGCCCTCGGTCACACCTCATTATTTGGTTTATGACAGGCTCTCAACCTTTTAATCCTAGAGGAACCCCAAAAATTATTTCCATGTCCCGAGGAACCCTTACTAAAATCAAATCATCAGGGGTCAATAGGAACAATGCCCCTGATACTGGTGGCCAAAAGAAAGAATGTCCCCCCTTAAAGTGGTGCTCAGATTGCCCCCCCCCCCCCCCCCTTAAAAGATAGCTAAAAAGATATTTGGTGTCATGCTGTTGGCTTTGCTAAGTGATGCTGAACCTTGAACTCTGTAGGTAACATCAAAAAGGAGGTTCATCAGCCACAGCTCAAGGAACCCCTAGAAACCTCTGGAGGAACCCCAGGGATCCACGGAACCCTGGCTGAGAATGACTGGTTGGCAATGACAGCAATCACTTTCCCATGGCAGGGTATGGTGGGCACGTTGCAACTCCAAAATGATTTTTATGCCCATCCAGCAAACTGACAACCATCATATATATCAGAAGTTGTACCCCGATTTGGCTTCCTTTGGCCATCATAAATTGAAGAGCCCTGTAGTCACCCCTCCATATCCCCCATATTAGAACACGTAGTCACCTCCCCGTAGCTCTTGGTTAAAATGATCTATAGGTGACCACACTGGGATGTGTAGTTGCATTTCCTCAAACACGGCCCGATATGGTATGCTGGGGGTTGTAGTCACTTCCCCCTCCTCCCCTGGGCTGGCAAACCATGCTGGGACTTTTCGGGTCACTGCATCATTAGGTTTCCACAGCATGGAGCGCCACCCGCTGGCTGGAGGAGTATGCTGGGACCTGTAGCATCTCTTTACCCCTAGAGCAGGCATGAGGCATTGCACGGCTGACAGTTACAAGCATGACTCCCAAAGGCAGAGGCATGATGGGACTTTTAGTTCCACAACAGCTGGAGGGCCGCAGGTTGAGCACCCATGCCCTAGAGGCTCATGGGATTTATAGGTAAGGTGACAGGACTAGCACTCCCCCCCCCCCCCCCCCTATAAGTGACAGGACTTGCTGGGACTTGTAGTCAGCTTTTCACCAGCTAAAAAAACATGCTGGGACCGGCTGTTACCACCTTTTTCCTGCCACAGGCTGACAGGACATGCTGGGAGTAGTAGTCACCTTCCCATTGACTGGTATGCTGGGAATTGTAGTCACCTGACCTGCCCATTACTGTAAGGGCATACAGAGCATTGTATTTCCCTTCCATTACGGTCAAGGTATGCCGAATTGTAGCCACCTTATTACCTACGTGGCATGCTGGGAGTTATAGTTTGCTTTCTATTACAGACAGAGCATGCTAGGAAGTGTAGTGACCCTTCTACAGACAGGACACGCTGGGAGTTGTAGTTCAGTCACCATCATCCATAGGTCATGCTGGGAGTTGGTTAATACGGACATGTCATTCTGGGAGTTGTAGTGTCCTTCCGACAACACAGCATTGTGGGAGTTGTAGTCACCTCATTACAGGCAGACATGTTGGGAGTTGTAGTCACCTTATTACAGGCGGGCATGTTGGGGGTTGTCACCTCCCCATTACTGACATGTATTACTGGGGTTTGTAGTCACTTCCTATTACAGTCAGAGGATGCTGGGAACTGTAGTTCCCTTATTACTGACATGTTATACTGGGAGTTGTAGTTCCTCCCCATTAAACACAGGGCACACTTTTACTGGCAGGTCATGCTGGGGGTTGTAGTCACTTTACTGCCGACGGGTCATGCTGGGGGTTGTAGTCACTTTACTGCCGACGGGTCATGCTGGGGGTTGTAGTCACTTTACTGCCGACGGGTCATGCTGGGGGTTGTAGTCACTTTACTGCCGACGGGTCATGCTGGGGGTTGTAGTCACTTTACTGCCGACGGGTCATGCTGGGGGTTGTAGTCACTTTACTGCCGACGGGTCATGCTGGGGGTTGTAGTCACTTTACTGCCGACGGGTCATGCTGGGGGTTGTAGTCACTTTACTGCCGACGGGCCATGCTGGGGGTTGTAGTCACTTTTCCTGACGACGGGTCATGCTGGGGGTTGTAGTCACTTTTCCTGACAGGTCATGCTGGGGGTTGTAGTCACTTTTCCTGACAGGTCATGCTGGGGGTTGTAGTCACTTTTCCTGACAGGTCATGCTGGGGGTTGTAGTCACTTTTCCTGACAGGTCATGCTGGGGGTTGTAGTCACTTTTCCTGACAGGTCATGCTGGGGGTTGTAGTCACTTTTCCTGACAGGTCATGCTGGGGGTTGTAGTCACTTTTCCTGACAGGTCATGCTGGGGGTTGTAGTCACTTTTCCTGACAGGTCATGCTGGGGGTTGTAGTCACTTTTCCTGACAGGTCATGCTGGGGGTTGTAGTCACTTTTCCTGACAGGTCATGCTGGGGGTTGTAGTCACTTTTCCTGACAGGTCATGCTGGGGGTTGTAGTCGCACTCCGGGAATGCTGGAGGTTGTAGTCACTTTATTGCTGACAGGTCATGCTGGGGGTTGTCGCACTCCGGGAATGCTGGGGGTTGTAGTCACTTTTGCTGACAGGGGGGTCACACTCTGGGAATGCTGGGGGTTGTAGTCACTTTTGCTGACAGGGGGGTCACACTCTGGGAATGCTGGGGGTTGTAGTCACTTTATAGCAGACAGGTCATGCTGGGGGTTGTAGTCACTTTTGCTGACAGGTCATGCTGGGGGTTGCAGTCACACTCCGGGAATGCTGGGGGTTGTAGTCACTTTTGCTGACAGGTCATGCTGGGTGTTGTAGTCACACTCCGGGAATGCTGGGTGTTGTAGTCCCCCTCCTCCCCTCCCCCCCAGTGGTCCTCTTACGTTCGAAGTCGGAGTCGTCGTCCTCGTCGTCGTTCTCCTCGTCGTCCCCGTTGGACTCGATCTGCATGGGTTGCTCGCCGTCGAAGTTGACCCCTCGGGTGTGAGGCCGGCCGGCTCCATCCTGCAGCCTCTTCTCCCTCAGGCGGGTGAAGTATTGGACGGCGAACTCGAGCAGGTCGGGCGGCCTCTGGCGCAGAACCTCCACCGTGTAGCCCTGAAGCAGCTCGGTGAGGCCGGACGGGATCTCGATGCTCATGGTCCCCCGGGGGGTCTCCGCTCTCTCTCCCCGCTGACAAGGCGATGTCTGTCCCCCTCCCTCCCCCCGGGAACACACAGCGGGACCGCTGACAGGGAGGGCTGAGGAGGAGGCGGCGGCTCCGGTCTTCACCTCACACTGACACACACACACACCGCCACCGAGCCGGCACAGCGCGCACTGATCCCTCACACACCGGGGAGGTGGAGCGGCCGTGCGCGCGCACCCCAGCGGGAGGGGCGGGAAGAAGTGGGCCGGCCCATTGGGACGGAGGTGGGAGGGACGCGTCGCCGACGTCACGGGGCCGCCTCCGCCAAGGTCTTCATACACCAGACTCTCCCACACGCGCGCGAGCGATTATTTATACAAAGTGGGTGTGGCGGCGGAGCGTTTGGCATGAAGGACCGCCCCTTCCTGACGCTTCCCCCCCCCCTCCCGAGTGTGGGCGTAAATGGGCCGCCCAGTGTGACCTTCACTGACACGCGTGGGCGTGGTGTAGGAGCTAAGGTCCCGCCCTTTTGCAGGAGGGTGGGCAGCCTTCTGATTCTAGTGAGTGGGCGTTACAGATTAATCAAAAAATCGCCCCGCCCACTCAAGGTTGGCCAATAAAGGGCAGACTTCAGACGTTTAGGCACGCCCTTCCATGCGTCATTACTAGATTTGGCATTGAGAGGGTGGTGGGCGTGGCGGGGGAGCTGACGTAGAGACGTAGGAGCAGCGTGATATTGGCACTGTTGCCCATAGCAACCAATCAGAAATGTGGCTTCTTGCCCTGTCTTCAGTAGGATTCATGACAGCTGGGATCTGATTGGTTGCTCAGGGATACTGTCTTTCATCTGCTGCCCTTCTAAGCATTCTCTATAGAGAGGAAGTGATCTGCAAAGAGGACCTGGCAATGGCAATGTTATTATATCAATAAATATTTTATGAATATTTTTATCATACTTTAGCTGAAGAATCTGGCCTGCTTTGTCTATTTTAGTACTTCCATCTGACATCAATCACACTTGCTCTGATGCCAGGCACCGCATACAGCGAAATAATCTCTGTGTGCCTCCAACCGGAAGGTGTGCAAAGTATTACTCCAGCTGCCACGGAACTACAAGTCCCACGAGCCATTGCAAAGCTGATAGGTACAAACATGACTCCCAAAAGGCAGAGGCATGATGGGACTTGTAGTTTGGCAACAGCTGGAGGGCAGCAGGTTGGGCACTCGGGTCTTACAGCGTGTTTTCATTAGAAAGCAGCCACAGCCTGAGTAGAAAAGCCTTTCCTATGCCAAGAAGGATGCTTGCTCTCAGTGGGGGAAGCAGGGGGTTTCTCTGCAGGGCTCAGACTAAGCTAGAGCCCTCATCGCACATCTATGGTGTCCTACGGCGATGAATGGAGCGGCAACTCCGACCAGGCTACGCCTCCGATGCGTTTCACTCACCCCCCCCCCCCCCCCCCCACGGAGCTTAGTCTTTGGAAATTAGCAGGGAGCATGAACTTTGCTGGGTGCCTCTTTCATAGTTGCCAACATTGTAAAAATATTTTTGGGGACACTTTTTTGTCTATAGGCGGAGTCGCATTATAATTAGGGGGCGGGGCATGCATTTGTGGGCGTGACATAGTTGAAATAAAAAATATGGCGCGCCGCGCCGACAAATGGGTGTGGTTTACGTGAGACAGTGGGCTTGGCTTTAATGGGCGTGGCTCAAATGGGGTGTAGTTAGAGTCTGAGATGAATGAGGGATGGAGAGGAAAGGGGGGGGGCAGGGATGGAGGGACAGCAGCCCCAGATCCTACACCACAATAGAAATGTGTATTCCAGAGTTTAACAATTAGCAGATAAAGATACTCCAAACACCTGGTGTTAGTGCTTCAATCATCCCGGTACCATGATTGTTATGGTGTCATGATGATTGAAGCGCATTACTTCTATTATTACATTGTAATATAAAATTAAATCATTCAACTCACCATAATGCAGAATCAGTGGGAGCCCTGAGCGTGTCACCTGCCACGTCGCCTGCCACCAGATGCCATCAGGTGTCCCCAGCGGAGCCTTCCTCACATCTGTGTCCCCATCAGCAGAGTCCTCCTTACACCTGTGTCCCCTTCAGTCCTCCTTACATCTGTGTCCCCTTCAGTCCTCCTTACATCTGGTGCCCCCTTCAGTCCTCCTTACATCTGGTGCCCCCCTGTGACATCCAGACTATACGCCCCCCCCCTGTGACATCCAGACCGCCCCCCCCCCCCGTGACATCCAGACCGGCCCCCACCTGTGACATCCAGACCACCCCCCCCCCCGTGACATCCAGACCGAACCCCCTGTGACATCCAGACCGGCCCCCCTATGACATCCAGACTGCCCCCCCCCTGTGACATCTAGACTGCCCCCCCCTGTGACATCCAGGCTATACGGCCCCAAAGTTGGTCAAGCGGAGCTGCATGGTTACAGTAGAGATTGAGCTGCGGCGCTGCCCATCCCCCACCCCTTTCCTTGTGCGGGTGTGCATACATCCCAACATTTGAACTTCGGAATGAGGGACAATCAAGGGAGGAAGTGAGCTGCGTAGTGCGTCGCAGCAAAACGTTGGTGTGGTCAAAGCTCTCTCACCAATGCCCCCCCCCAGTTCTCTCACAAATGCCCCCCACCCAGCTCTCTGACCAATGCCCACCCAGTTCTCACTAATGCCCCTCCAGCTCTCTCACAAATGCCCCTCCAGCTCTCTGACCAATGCTCCCCCTCAGCTCTAACCATTGCACCCCCAGCTTCCTCACCAATCTCCCCTCTCTCTCTTATGAATGCCTCCTCCTCTCTTACTAATTCCCCCCCAGCTCTCTCACCGATGCGTGCCCCTCTACCCTCACCATAGCTTTCTTACCAATGCCCCCCCCCCGCTCTCTCACCAATGCCCCCTCCTCTCTTACTAATGCCCCCCCAGCTCTCCTACTAATGCCCCCCAGCTCTCTCACCAATGCCCCCCTCCTCTCTCACTACTGCCCCCCAGCTCTCTCACCAATGCCCCTCCTCTCTTACTAATGCCCCCCTCCTCTCTCACAAATGCCCCCCCCCAGCTCTCTAACCAATGCCCCCCCAGTTCTCACTAATGCCCCTCCAGCTCTCTCACAAATGCCCCTCCAGCTCTCTGACCAATGCTCCCCCTCAGCTCTCACCATTGCCCCCCCCCCAGCTTCCTCACCAATCCCCCCTCTCTCTCTTACGAATGCCCCCTCCTCTCTTACTAATTCCCCCCCAGCTCTCTCACCGATGCATGCCCCTCTACCTTCACCATAGCTCTCTTACCAATGCCCCCCAGCTCACTCACCAATGTCCCCTCCTCTCTTACTAATGCCCCCCCAGCTCTCTTACTAATGCCCCCCCAGCTCTCTCACCAATGCCCCCCTCCTCTCTTACTAATTCCCCCCCAGCTCTCTCACCGATGCATGCCCCTCTACCCTCACCATAGCTCTCTTACCAATGCCCCCCAGCTCTCTCACCAATGCCCCCTCCTCTCTTACTAATGCCCCCAGCTCTCTCACCAGTGCCCCCTCCTCTCTTACTAATGCCTCCCAGCTCTCTCACCAATGCCCCCCTCCTCTCTTACTAATGCCCCTTAGCTCTCTCACCAATGCATCCCCCACCCCCCTAGCTCACTCACCAATGCCCTGCCCTTCCTCTTTTACTAATACCCCCACTCTCTCACCAATGCATGCCCCCCCCCAGCTCTCTTACCAATGCCCCCTCCTCTCTTACTAATGCCCCCATGTCTCTCACCAATGCATGCCTCCAGCTCTCTCACCAATGCCCCCCTCCTCTCTCACTAATGCCCCCCAGCTCTCTCACCAGTGCCCCCTCCTCTCTTACTAATGCCCCCCCAGCTCTCTCACCAATGCATGCCTCCCAGCTCTCTCATCAATGCCCCCTCCTCTTGTACTAATGCCCCTTAGCCCTCTCACCAATGCATCCCCCCACCCCCCTAGCTCACTCACCAATGCCCTGCCCTTCCTCTTTTACTAATATCCCCACTCTCTCACCAATGCATGCCCCCCCAGCCCCAAGCTCTCTCACCAATGCTCCCCTCCTCTCTTACTAATGCACCTTAGCTCTCTCACCAATGCATCCCCCACCCCCCTAGCTCACTCACCAATGCCCTGCCCTTCCTCTTTTACTAATGCCCCCCCCCACTCTCTCACCAATGCATGCCCCCCAGCTATCACCAATGCCCCCATCCTCTCGTAATAATGCCCCCCAGCTCTCTCACCATTGCCCCCCCAGCTCTCACCAATGCCCCCCCAGCACCTTCACCAATGCCCCCCAGCTCATTGAGCAATTCCCCCCAGCTCTCTCACTAATGCCCCCCAGCTCTCTTACCAATGCCCCCTCCTCTCTTACTAATGCCCCCCAGCTCTCTCACCATTGCCCCCCCAGCCTTCTCACTAATGCCCCCCCAGCTCTCACCAATGCCTTCCCAGCTCTTTCACCAATGCCCCCCAGCTCACTGAGCAATGCCCCCCAGCTCTCTCATTAATGCATCCCCAGCTCTTTCATCAATGCCTCCCTTCTCTTTTACTAATGCCCCCAGCTCTCTCAACAATGCCCCCCCTCCTCTCTTACTAATGCCCCCTAGCTCTCTCACCAATGCCCTCCAGCTCACTGAGCAATGCCTCCCCATCTCTCTTACCAATGCCCCCCTCTTCTCTTACTAATGCCCCCAGCTCTCTCACTAATGCCCCCTCCCTCCTCTTTTACAAATGCCCCCCAACTCTCTCACCAATCCCCCCCACCTTTCTTACTAATGCCTCCCAGCTCTCTCACCAATGCCCCCAACTCTCTTACTAGTGCCCCCCAGCTCTTCTACAAATACAGAATGCTATGTATTCATGTGCTTTTTTTCGGCGAGGAGGAGTTTCACAGCACTTGGCTCGGCTCCATGCTATGCAGTTCTGACAGGCAGAGAAAGATGCTGCCTCTGAAATCCCTAATAAAAAAAACAATGTAGGCACCCACCCACCGAAATCTTGGGACAGTCCTGTGAAATCTGGGACAGTTGGGAGGTTTAGTATGTGGGGGGCAAAGTCGCCTATTTATGTTTTCTATTATATTCTTTTCTATTATATTCTATACTTTTCTATGCTATTAGAATTTATTCTATTCGAATTTTGGAAGATGATTATATTGTTATATTCTTTCTATACTATTGTTTTTCTATCCTATTCTATTCTTTTCTATTATTTCATTTTCTGTTCTATTCTTTTCTATTCTATTCTTACCTATTCTATTCAAATTCAAATTTATTCTATGCGGAAGATGGTTATATTCTTTCTGTTTTATTCTATTCTATTGTTTTTTCTAGTCTATTT
Organism: Lithobates septentrionalis; assembly: GCA_037952835.1. Lineage (NCBI taxonomy): Eukaryota > Metazoa > Chordata > Amphibia > Anura > Ranidae > Lithobates > Lithobates septentrionalis. Next base: position 57,300 of record JBBDGP010003022.1, read on the forward strand.
TTTCTATTCTATTCTTTTTTTTTTCTATTCTAGTCTTTTCTATTCTAGTCTTTTCTATTCTATTTAAAATTCGAATTTCAGAAGATGGTCATTTTCTTTTATATTCTATTCTATTCTTTTAGTTTCTATTCTATTCCTTTCTTTTATATTAAATTCCTTTATTTTCTATTCTATTTTTTTCTTTTCTTTTATTTTCAATTTTGTTCTGTTTTACTCTATTATATTCTGTTCTTTTCTTTTCTACTCTATTCTATTGTTTTCTATTATATTCCTTTATTTTCTATTCTATTTTATTCTCTTCTGAAATTGGAATTTGAATTGGATTTGTAAATTATTTGAATTTCGTCCAAAATTTTTGTTCCGTTATTTTGGATTTGTTCAAATTCGTTAGCATTGTAATTGGGAAATTCAAATACATCCGAATAATGAAAAAATCATCCGAATTTCGATTCGAAACGTAACAAACCGCACAGGTCTAGGTGGGAAATACACACGATTACAGTCAGGTCCATAAATATTGGGACATTGACACAATTCTAATCTTTTTGGCTCTATACACCACCACAATGGATTTGAAATGAAATGAACAAGATGTGCTTTAACTGCAGACTTTCAGCTTTAATTTGAGGGTATTTACATCCAAATCAGGTGGACGGTGTAGGAATTACAACAGTTTGTATATGTGCCTCCCACTTTTTAAGGGACCAAAAGTAATGGGACAGATTAACAATCATCCATCAAACTTTCACTTTTTAATACTTGGTTGCAAATCCTTTGCAGTCAATTACAGCCTGAAGTCTGGAACGCATAGACATCACCAGACGCTGGGTTTCATCCCTGGTGATCCTCTGCCAGGCCTCTACTGCAACTGTCTTCAGTTCCTGCTTGTTCTTGGGGCATTTTCAGTTTTGTCTTCAGCGAGTGAAATGCATGCTCAATCGGATTCAGGTCAGGTGATTGACTTGGCCATTGCATAACATTCCACTTCATTCCCTTAAAAAACTCTTTGGTTGCTTTCGCAGTATGCTTCGGGTCATTGTCCATCTGCACTGTGAAGCGCCGTCCAATGAGTTCTGAAGCATTTTGCTGAATATGAGCAGATAATATTGCCCGAAACACTTCAGAATTCATCCTGCTACTTTTGTCAGCAGTCCCATCATCAATAAATACAAGAGAACCAGTTCTATTGGCAGCCATACATGCCCACGCCATGACACTACCACCACCATGTTTCACTGATGAGGTGGTATGCTTTGGATCATGAGCAGTTCCTTTCCTTCTCCATACTCTTCTCTTCCCATCACTCTGGTACAAGTTGATCTTGGTCTCATTTGTCCATAGGATGTTGTTCCAGAACTGTGAAGGCTTTTTAGATGTTGTTTGGCAAACTCTAATCTGGCCTTCCTGTTTTTGAGGCTCACCAATGGTTTACATCTTGTGGTGAACCCTCTGTATTCACTCTGGTGAAGTCTTCTCTTGATTGTTGACTTTGACACACATACACCTACCTCCTGGAGAGTGTTCTTCATCTGGCCAACTGTTGTGAAGGGTGTTTTCTTCACCAGGGAAAGAATTCTTCGGTCATCCACCACAGTTGTTTTCCGTGGTCTTCCGGGTCTTTTGGTGTTGCTGAGCTCACCGGTGCGTTCTTTCTTTTTAAGGATATTCCAAACAGTTGATTTGGCCACACCTAATGTTTTAGCTATCTCTCTGATGGGTTTGTTTTGTTTTTTCAGCCTAATGATGGCTTGCGTCACTGATAGTGACAGCTCTTTGGATCTCATATTGAGAGTTGACAGCAACAGATTCCAAATGCAAATAGCACACTTGAAATGAACTCTGGACCTTTTATCTGCTCCTTGTAAATGGGATAAAGAGGGAATAACACACACCTGGCCATGGAACAGCTGAGCAGCCAGTTGTCCCATTACTTTTGGTCCCTTCAAAAGTGGAAGGCACATATACAAACTGTTGTAATTTCTACACCGTTTACCTGATTTGGATGTAAATACCCTCAAATTAAAGCTGAAAGTCTGCAGTTAAAGCACATCTTGTTCGTTTCATTTCAGATTCATTTTGGTGGTGTATAGAGCCAAAAAGATTAGAATCGTGTCGATGTCCCAATATTTATGGACCTGACTGTACCTCATGAAGCCTGACTGGAAAACTCCTGAGACGTTGCAAAGACACGACTAGCTTCACAGGGCTTTTTCTCTGATTCAAACCCCCTCACATGCACTTTCTCTGCCTTCATGCAGCGGCTCTGAGCTCAGCATTTAAGAGCTCGTTCCTGTGATGCCAAAAGTGAACAATAACAGCTAGGCATCTTTTTAGCAACGTTCTAGGAGTTTTCCAGTCAAGCTTCAGGAGGTACGTAAATGACCTACACCTATAGCAAGGGCACTATTCAACTTTGGTCAGAGCTGCACAGCTTGTTTTTATCTATAGATGCCTTTTACTCGCATAGGCAGTTTTTTTTTTATAGACCTCCCTCCTCAGTAAAGGTGAACTAACCCTTTAAACCACCTCCTGCATTTCATCTCAGCCATGGCCTAAAGCTTCATACACTCAATTTTCCGACGGGAAATGTGTGATGACAGGCTGTTGGCGGAAAATCTGACCGTGTGTACGCTCCATCGGACAATTGTTGTCGGATTTTCCGCAGGCAAATGTTGGATGGCAGGTTTTCAAATTTTCCGCGGATTGTTGTTGGATTTTCAACAACAATTGTTGTTGGATTTTCCCAGCGTGTGTACACAAGTCCGTCGGACAAAAGTCCAAAGTACAAACACGCATGCTCCGAAGCAAGGACAAGCCGGAAGCGGTCGGTCTTGTAAATTAGCGTTCGTAATGGAGAATTTAACATTCGTGACGCGGCAAATTATGAAATCTCGAAATGCAGCGCACAATTCTCTTCTTCTTTAATGGATAATAATGAAGCTGCTTTGCTGGTAAAGCTAAGGGAGTTATTGCAAACTAATTTTCAAAGGCTTTTTTTTTCTAGTGATAAAAAGAATAATTTTATTATGGTTTTTTTTTGTTTTTTTTTTTATTTGGGGAAGTTACCACAACACCATTATCCTGTAGTTTATAAGAACAAAGATACAACTATGTTGGTGTCCCTTGTCAATTTTACATTGTATTTTTTAAAATGTAACTGCCGACTCCCAAACTGTCATTTGAAGTAAAACACATAGCCAAATATTATTCTACACAATGTTTTTTATTGTGCATTAAAAAAAAAAAAAAAGACATGCTATCTGCCAATAGAACTTAACCAAAAAGTGCATTCTATGCATCCAAAATATAGAAAATATAACAAATCAAATCATTATTATTCAACCAAAAAACTAATGTCAAAGCAATAACTCCAAGGCCAATAATAAATAACACGTTATCTCCTCAGATTCCGCAACATGTCTGGTTGACGAACGGCCGTTCACAAACTAAATGAAAAGCGCAAAATGAAAAGCGCAAATCAACACTCACCAAACTTCTACTAACATGAAATTAGCAGAAGGAGCCCAAAGGGTGGCGCTAAAGAGCTGAAAAACAATGTAGTACGTCACCACGTTCGTAATTGTTGGCCAACCATTGTGTGGCCCTGTGTATGCAAGACAAGTTTGGGCCAACGCCCTTCGGACAAAATTCCACGGTTTTGTTGGCGAACAATCCGATCGTGTGTATGAGGCTTCAGAGTCAGGTTTTCAGTTCCAGGTGCCCCCCCCCCCCCCACCTATCCGCGTATTGCTCAGCGACCCATCATTAGGCATGGAAGACAAGAGGCAGCGAGCTGTGAGCAGCTGGTTGCTATTAACAATTATCAGGTTGAGAGTGAAGATGAGCGGCTGATTACACCAAGTGTTACCCGCGCTGGGACATCATGCAGAAAATATTCCGCTTTAGGGAGAACTAAGTGGAGCGCAAATCTGCAGCCGCTACCGAGGAGCAGCTGCTGGTGTTAGGCACGCAGCAAATCCATTTTTTTATTATTCATTTCCAAAGTCAGACCCTCCGTAAGTGATTAGGATGAGCGCCAAAACGATTCCCGATTGGCGTATCCCAATAAATACTGTAAATGGAAAGTCATTTGAATCGGTCATTGGCTGGCACTCCGCCCCAAATATTAACATGAGGCTTGTGCAAGACTGGTGTTTTACATCCTCTGTTTTAAATTGGAGCGTCCAGATTTTAGAGATAAATGTTTCTGAATAGCTTTAAGAGCCTATTTACATTCCAGCTGTGTGTTAAGGCACAGGCGTTAGTGTGCGTTATGCCACTCCTTAATGTGCGTTGCATTAGGGCAGCCAATTGAAAACAATGGGCTGCCCATGCAACACACAGCAATACGGTGCATTGTCAGTGGCGTCACTTGGGTTTGGAAAAACATGGTGTCTACCCCCCTCCACCAACTATAGTCCCCCCTCAGTACAGACCCCCCTCCACTAACTAAAGACCCCCTCTATTAAGTACAGACCCCCTCTCTCAGTAGAGACCCCACCACTAAGTACAGACCCCCCTCCCGCAGTATAGATCCCCCTCCCTCAGTACAGACCACCCTCAATAAGTACAGACCCCCCTTCCTCAGTATAGACTCCCCCCACTAAGTACAGACCCCCCTCCCACAGTAGAGACCCCTTACCCTCAGTACAGGCCCCCCTCCATCATTATAGACCTCCCCCCTCAGTACAGCCCCCCAACTCAGTATAGACCCCCCTCAGTACATACCCCCTCCATCATTATAGACCCCCCCTCAGTACAGACCCCCCTCCCTCAGTACAGACCCCCAACTCAGTATAGACCCCCCTCAGTATAGATCCCCTCCCTCAGTACAGACCCCCCTCCCGCAGAATAGATCCCCTCCTGCAGTATAGATCCCCCTCCCTCAGTACAGACCCCCTCCCACAGTATAGATCCCCTCCTACAGTATAGATCCCCTCCCACAGTATAGATCCCCTCCCTCAGTACAGACCCCCTCCCTCAGTATAGATCCCCCTCCCTCAGTACAGACCCTCTCCCACAGTATAGATCCCCCTCCCATAGTACAGACCCCCTCCCGCAGTATAGATCCCCCTCCCTTAGTACAGACCCCCTCCCACAGTATAGATCCCCCTCTCTCAGTGCAGACGTCCTCCCGCAGTATAGACCCCCTCCCTCAGTACAGACCCTCTCCCACAGTATAGATCCCCCTCCCATAGTACAGACCCCCTCCTGCAGTATAGATCCTCCTCCCTTAGTACAGACCCCCTCCCGTAGTATAGATCCCCCTCTCTCAGTACAGACCCTCTCCCACAGTATAGATCCCCCTCCCTCAGTACAGACCCTCTCCCACAGTATAGATCCCCCTCCCTTAGTACAGACCCCCTCCCACAGTATAGATCCCCCTCCCTCAGTACAGACCCTCTCCCGCAGTATAGATCCCCCTCCCTCAGTACAGACCCCCTCCCGCAGTATAGATCCCCCTCCCTTAGTACAGACCCCCTCTCGCAGTATAGATCCCCCTCTCTTAGTGCAGACCCCCTTCCGCAGTATAGACCCCCCTCCCTAAGTACAGACCCCCTCCCGCAGTATAGACCCCCCTCCCTCAGTAGGGCCTTATTAGTGCGGTTGTGCATGGCTCTGCCCACACAGCCGTGTCATCCAGGCCCGGGACTCTTTACAATCATCACCACTGCGGCAGATGGGACTTGTAGAGAGCATGCGGCAATCCCTACACCCATGGCGTTTGGATTCCTTGTAATAGAAATAAAAGTGATAAAATAAAAAAAGATTAAAGGGACAGTGTAAAAAACAAAAACAAAAAATAAGAAAAATAAGAAAAAAAAAATAAATTAAAGTGCCCCCATCCCTCCGTGCTCAAGTACAGAAGCAAGCGCATAGGTAAGTCCTACACGCATATGTAAATGGTGTTCGCACCACACACGTGAGGTATCGGCGTAAACGTTGGAGCAAGAGCAATAATTCTAGTGCTAGACCTCCTCTGTCACTCTTAACTGGTAACCTGTAAAAAAATTTAAAGCATCGCCTATGGAGATTTTGAAGTATCGTAGTTTGTCGCCATTCCATGGGCATGCACAATTTTAAAGCATGACATAGTTACATAGTTACATAGTAGGCAAGGTTGAAAAAAGACACAGGTCCATCAAGTCCAACCTATGTGTGATTATGTGTCAGTATTACATTGTATATCCCTGTATGTTGCGGTCATTCAGGTGCTTATCTAGTAGTTTCTTGAAGCTATCGATGCCCCCTGCTGAGACCACCGCCTGTGGAAGGGAATTCCACATCCTTGCCGCTCTTACAGTAAAGAACCCTCTACGTAGTTTAAGGTTAAACCTCTTTTCTTCTAACTTTAATGAGTGGCCACGAGTCTTGTTAAACTCCCTTCTGCGAAAAAGTTTTATTTCTATTGTAGGAAATCATAGAAATCATATCCCCTCTCAAGCGTCTCTTCTCCAGAGATAATAAGTTCAGTGCTTGCAATCTTTCCTCATAACTAAGATCCTCCAGACCCTTTATTAGCTTTGTTGCCCTTCTTTGTACTCGCTCCATTTCCAGTACATCCTTCCTGAGGACTGGTGCCCAGAACTGGACAGCATACTCCAGGTGCGGCCGGACCAGAGTCTTGTAGAGCGGGAGAATTATCGTTTTATCTCTGGAGTTGATCCCCTTTTTAATTCCAATATTCTGTTTGCTTTGTTAGCAGCAGCTTGGCATTGCATGCCATTGCTGAGCCTATCATCTACTAGGACCCCCAGGTCCTTTTCCATCCTAGATTCCCCCAGAGGTTCTCCCCCCAGTGTAAAGATTGCATTCATATTTTTGCCACCCAAATGCATTATTTTACATTTTTCTACATTGAACCTCATTTGCCATGTAGTCGCCCACCCCATTAAATTGTTCAGATCTTTTGCAAGGTTTCCACATCCTGCGGAGAAGTTATTGCCCTGCTTAGCTTAGTATCGTCTGCAAATACAGAGATTGAACTGTTTACCCCATCCTTCAGGTCGTTTATGAACAAATTAAATAGGATTGGTCCCAGCACAGAAACCTGTGGAACCCCACTACCCACCCCTGACCATTCCGAGTACTCCCCATTTATCAACACCCTCTGAACTCGCCCTTGTAGCCAGTTTTCAATCCATGTACTCACCCTATGGTCCATGCCAACGGACCTTATTCTGTACAGTAAACGTTTATGGGGAACTGTGTCAAATGCTTTTGCAAAATCCAGATACACCACATCTACGGGCCTTCCTTTATCTAGATGGCAACTCACCTCCTCATAGAAGGTTAGTAGATTGGTTTGGCAAGAACAATTCTTCATGAATCCATGCTGATTACTGCTAATGATACCATTCTCATTACTAAAATCTTGTATATAGTCCCTTATCATCCCCTTCAAGAGTTTACATACTATTGATGTTAGGCTAACTGGTCTGTAATTCCCAGGGATGTATTTTGGGCCCTTTTTAAATATTGGTGCTACATTAGCTTTTTTTCAATCAGCTGGTACCATTCCAGTCAGAAGACTGTCTGTAAAAATTAGGAACAACGGTCTGGCAATCACTTGACTGAGTTCCCTAAGTACCCTCGGATGCAAACCATCTGGTCCCGGTGATTTACTAATGTTAAGTTTCTCAAGTCTAATTTTAATTCTGTCCTCTGTTAACCATGGAGGTGCTTCCTGTGTTGTGTCATGAGGATAAACACTGCAGTTTTGGTTACTGAAGCCCCCCGATTCACTCGTGAAGACTGGGGAGAAGAATAAATTCAATACCTTCGCCATCTCCCCATCCTTTGTAACCAGATGTCCTTCCTCATTCTTTACGGGGCCAATATGGTCTGTCCTCCCTTTTTTACTGTTTACATACTTAACCACTTGAGCCCCGGACCATTATGCTGCCTAAGGACCAGAGGTCTTTTTCCAATTTGGCACTGCGTCGCTTTAACTGCTAATTGCGCGGTCATGCAATGCTGTACCCAAACGAAATTTGCGTCCTTTTCTTCCCACAAATAGAGCTTTCTTTTGATGGTATTTGATCACCTCTGCGGTTTTTATTTTTTGCGCTATAAATGGAAAAAGACCGAAAATTTTGAAAAAAAATGATATTTTCTACTTTTTGTTATAAAAAAAATCCAATAAACTCAATTTTAGTCATACATTTAGGCCAAAATGTATTCGGCCACATGTTTTTGGTAAAAAAAATGTCAATAAGCGTATATTTATTGGTTTGCGCAAAAGTTATAGCGTCTACAAACTAGGGTACATTTTCTGTAATTTACACAGCTTTTAGTTTATGACTGCCTATGTCATTTCTTGAGGTGCTAAAATGGCAGGGCAGTACAAAACCCCCCCAAATGACCCCATTTTGGAAAGTAGACACCCCAAGGAAATTGCTGAGAGGCATGTTGAACCCATTGAATATTTATTTTTTTGTCCCAAGTGATTGAATAATGACAAAAAAAAAAAAATATTTACAAAAAGTTGTCACTAAATGATATATTGCTCACACAGGCCATGGGCCTATGTGGAATTGCACCCCAAAATACATTCTGCTGCTTCTCCTGAATATGGGGATACCACATGTGTGGGACTTTTTGGGAGCCTAGCCGCGTACGGGGCCCCGAAATCCAATCACCGCCTTCAGGATTTCTAAGTGCGTAAATTTATGATTTCACTCTTTACTGCCTATCACAGTTTCGGAGGCCATGGAATGCCCAGGTGGCACAAAACCCCCCCAAATGACCCCATTTTGGAAAGTAGACACCCCAAGCTATTTCCAGAGAGGCATATTGAGTCCATGGAATATTTTATATTTTGACACAAGTTGCGGGAAAGTGACACATTTTTTTTTTTTTTGCACAAAGTTGTCACTAAATGATATATTGCTCACACAGGCCATGGGCATATGTGGAATTGCACCCCAAAATACATTTAGCTACTTCTCCTGAGTACGGGGATACCACATGTGTGGGACTTTTTGGGAGCCTAGCCGTGCACGGGACCCCGAAAACCAATCACCGCCTTCAGGATTTCTAAGGGTGAAAATTTTTGATTTCACTCTTCACTGCCTATCACAGTTTCGGAGGCCATGGAATGCCCAGGTGGCACAAACCCCCCCCCCCCCCCAAATGACCCCATTTTGGAAAGTAGACACCCCAAGCTATTTGCTGAGAGGCATGGTGAGTATTTTGCAGCTCTCATTTGTTTTTGAAAATGAAGAAAGACAAGAAAAAACTTTTTTTTTTTTCTTTTTTCAATTTTCAAAACTTTGTGACAAAAAGTGAGGTCTGCAAAATACTCACTATACCTCTCATCAAATAGCTTGGGGTGTCTACTTTCCAAAATGGGGTCATTTGGGGGGGTTTTGTGCCACCTGGGCATTCCATGGTCTCCGAAACTGTGATAAGCAGTCAAGAGAGAAATCAAAAATTCACGCCCTTAGAAAGCCTGAAGGCGGTGCTTGGTTTTCGGGGTTCCGTACGCGGCTAGGCTCCCAAAAAGTCTCACACATGTGGTATCCCCGTACTCAGGAGAAGCAGCAGAATGTATTTTGGGGTGTAATTTCACATATTCCCATGGCATGTTTGAGCAATATATCATTTAGTGACAATTTTGTGCAAAAAAAAAAAAAAAATTGTCTCTTTCCCGCAACTTGTGTCGCTTATAAAATATTCCATGGACTCGACATGCCTCTCAGCAAATAGCTTGGGGTGTCTACTTTCCAAAATGGGGTCATTTGGGGGGGTTTTGAACTGTCCTGGCATTTTATGCACAACATTTAGAAGCTTATGTCACACATCACCCACTCTTCTAACCACTTGAAGACAAAGCCCTTTCTGACACTTATTGTTTACATGAAAAAGTTTTTTTTTTTTGCAAGAAAATTACTTTGAACCCCCAAACATTATATATTTTTTTAAAGCAAATGCCCTACAGATTAAAATGGTGGGTGTTTCATTTTTTTTTTTCCCACAGTATTTGCGCAGCGATTTTTCAAACGCATTTTTTGGGGATCTTAGGCCGAGTACATGGATACCAAACATGACATGCTTTACAATTGCGCACAAACGTGCAGTGGCAACAAAATAAATACATTTTTAAAAGCCTTTAAAAGCCTTTACAGGTTACCACTTTAGATTTACAGAGGAGGTCTACTGCAAAAATTACTGCCCTCGATCTAACCTTCGCGGTGATACCTCACATGCATGGTGCAATTGCTGTTTACGTTTGACGACAGACCGCCGCTTGCGTTCGCCTTAGCGCGAGAGCAGGGGGCGACAGGGGTGCTTTTTTTTTTTTTTTTCTTTATTATTTTTTTGCTTTTTTATCTTATTTTTAAACTGTTCCTTTCATTTTTATTTTTTTTTAATCATTTTTATTGTTATCTCGGGGAATGTAAATATCCCCTATGATAGCAATAGGTAGCGACAGGTACTCTTTTTTGAAAAAATTGGGGTCTATTAGACCCTAGATCTCTCCTCTGCCCTCAAAGCATCTGACCACACCAAGATCGGTGTGATAAAATGCTTCCCCAATTTCCCAATGGCGCTATTTACATCCAGCGAAATCTAAGTCATAAAATGCTCGTAGCTTCCGGTTTCTTAGAGATGTTTGGAGCCATTCTGGTCTCTGATCAGCTCTATGGTCAGCTGGCTGAATCACCGGCTGCATTTTCAGGTTCCCTGTTGAGACAGGAGAGCCAGAGAAAAACACGGAAGACGGTGGGGGGGGGACATTCCCTCCCACGGCTTGTAAAAGCAGTCTAGAGGCTAATTAGCCGCTAGGATTGCTTTTACATGAAAGCCGACCACTGGCTGAAAAAAATGATACCAAGATGATACCTAAACCTGCAGGCATCATTCTGGTATAACCACTCAAAGTTGTGAATGGCGTACCTGAAGACAAAAAAATGGTTAACAATAAAGCACAGTAAACGGTAAAGTATAAAAAATTGCATACCTGAAAAGCAAACATGATAAAACATAATAACAATAAAACATTGCAGAATAGAATACAGTAAAAAAGAGCAGAACAATAGAGAGAATAGAGAGAGAGAGAACAATAAAACGACAACTATTTTTTTTTATTTTATATATATTTTTTTTTTTTTTTTTACACTTTTTTTGTAACTAACTTTTATAACTGTAACCGGTTCCAGGTTCGGGTCTCTCAAAATGCGATGGCATCTTGGGAGACCCTGTGAAAGTGTGCCTAGTCTGTGCAATGCTGTACCCTACGCTAATACTCAACTAGTGCATGGTAGCGTTCAAAACATTCACCAATGCAAAGACCAGGATTGTCAGGACAGGAGGGACAATAATAGCGGGTGTCACGCCTATATCCGCGCTTGCTGCAGACACAATATCTTTTTTGGGGGGGTTCGCTGGGTAGGGGTACTCGGGAGGACATAAAGAAAATGCCTCTCATGCAGCCGACTGCATTTGGTTGGGGATGTGAATGGGGGAAGTACGGGCGCTGCAGAAGCGGTGGGTTCCCAATTGGGATTGGCGAATGCAGCAGGAAGGGCACTATGGGCACGACGGGCCTGTGTTTGTCTTTTTGGTGGCAGCGGGACACTACTTGTGCTTGCCACCTCACCAGCTTGAACTGCACTTATGGGACTCGCCACGTCACCAAGTGTTACTGCAGTGCTGGTTTGACTACGACCGGGGTGTACTAGGCCGCTGGCGCTTGCCAGTTCACCAAAACGCTACCAAAAAATCTGTTGGCGATCGCAGGGATCAGGCCTGACTCTGCGAACGCTGCAGTTATGCGTTTTAGTCTTTTGTAAGTGACAGTGATCGATCGATACTGCACTTGGGTGGGCTGGGCTGGGCCGGGCGGAGGGGCAAAACGCAGGTGCTAGCAGGTATCTGGGCTGATCCCACTAACACTGCGTTTGTGAGAACCCTAAACTGCTGGGGATGCTAGTATAGATCTGATCGGATCAGATATTGATGCGATCAGATACTATACCACTAAGGGTGGTGTACAGTGCGTGCGTGGGTGTTAGCGGTACTGGCGCTAACCTGACGCTGCCTGGGGCTGGTGCTTGCCAGTTCACCAAAATACTACCAAAAAAACTGTTAGCGATCGCAGGGATCAGGCCTGACTCTGCGAACGCTGCAGTTATGCGTTTAGTCTTTTGTAAGTGACAGTGATCGATCGATACTGCACTTGGGTGGGCTGGGCTGGTCCGGGCGGAGGGGCAAAATGCAGGTGCTAGCAGGTATCTGGGCTGATTCCGCTAACACTGCGTTTTTGGGAACCCTAAACTGCTGGGGACACTAGTATAGATCTGATCGGATCAGATATTGATCCGTTCAGATACTATACCACTAAGGGAGGCGTATGCTGCGTGCGTGGGTGTTAGCGGTACTGGCGCTAACCTGACCCTGCCTGGGGCTGGTGCTTGCCAGTTCACCAAAATACTACCAAAAAAACTGTTAGCGATCGCAGGGATCAGGCCTGACTCTGCGAACGCTGCAGTTATGCGTTTAGTCTTTTGTAAGTGACAGTGATCGATCGATACTGCACTTGGGTGGGCTGGGCTGGGCCGGGCGGAGGGGCAAAATGCAGGTGCTAGCAGGTATCTGGGCTGATTCCGCTAACACTGCGTTTTTGGGAACCCTAAACTGCTGGGGACGCTAGTATAGATCTGATCGGATCAGATATTGATGCGTTCAGATACTATACCACTAAGGGAGGTGTATGCTGCGTGCGTGGGTGTTAGCGGTACTGGCGCTAATCTGACGCTGCCTGGGGCGACACATATCACCGCCGGGCGATCAGGGGGCTAAACCTTTATTCGGTAATAAACGGCGGGTGCCCTGACACTATAAAAAATAAACAAACTAACCAGCGTCAACCGTAACGGTTATACGGTGATCAGTGGTGAAAGGGTTAACTAGGGGCAATCAAGGGGTTAAAACATTTATTCGGTAGTATATGGGGGTCCCTGACACTATAAAACACTGACGGTGAACCTAAATATTTACCTCCCTAACTAGCGTCACCAGCGACACTAATACAGCGATCAGAAAAATGATCGCTTAGCGACACTGGTGACAGGGGGTGATCAAGGGGTTAAAACTTTATTAGGGGGGGTTAGGGGGGTACCCTAGACCTAAAGGGGGGTAACAGTAACTGTCCCAACACTGTAACTGTCACAAACTGACACTATGCAGTAATCAGAAAAAAAAAAAAAAACTGCTGGTGTCAGTTTGTGACAGGGGGGGGGGGGGGTGATTGGGGGGGGGATCGGGGGGCGATCGGGGGGGGGATCGGGGTGTTTAGTGTGCCTGGCATGTTCTACTGAGTGTGTGTGTGTTGTGCACTCACATTGATGTCTTCTCTCCTCGGGCCGGAACGGAAATTACCGAGCCGAGGAGAGATGACATCATTTCCTTTGCTGCTGTTTAGCATACAGCAGCAAAGGAATGATTCGATTGGCCGGCGGCGATCGCGAGGGGGGGCCACGAACGGATGGTCTCCCCCTCACCTCTGATCGCCGCTGGACAAAAGACGACCGCCTCGGGCACCGGGGGGGGGGTCCGATCGGACCCCCCACCCGCGGAAGGCAAATCACGTACCATGTACGTGATTTTGCCTGTCCGTGCCACTTTGCCGACGTACATCGGCGTGAGGCGGTCGTCAAGTGGTTAAAGAATTTCTTGGGATTTTTTTCACTCTCCTCCGCTATCTGTCTTTCATGTTCTTTATTAGCCGTCCTAATTGTACCCGTACATTTCTTGTTGCATTCTTTATAAAGTCTGAATGCTGAGGATGATCCCTCAACCTTGCATTTTTTGAAGGCCTTCTCCTTTGCTTTTATATGCATTTTTACATTGGAGTTAAGCCATCCAGGACTTTTGTTCACTCTTTTAAATTTATTACCCAATGGGATACATTGGCTAATGCCCTTATTTAATATGCTCTTAAAGCAAACCCATCTCTCCTCCGTATTCTTTGTTCCTAATATTTTATCCCAATCTATGCCTTTTAGCAAGGTTTGTAGTTTAGGGAAGTTGGCTCTTTTAAAATTCAGTGTCTTTGTATTCCCTTTAGGTTTCCTATTTGTGTGATTTATACTGAAACTAATTGACCTGTGATTGCTGTTACCTAAATTGCCCCGTATTTCCACATCCGTGATCAGGTCTGTATTATTGGTAATCAGTAGATCCAGTAATGTTTTATTTCTAGTTGGTGCGTCTACCATCTGACCCATAAAATTGTCCTGCAAGACATTAAGGAACTGGCGAGCCTTAAATGAATGCGCGGTTCCCTCCGCTCAGTCTATGTCTGGATAATTAAAACCCCCCATTATGATAACACTTCCCATCCTTGCTGCTAATCCAAATTGTGATAGGAGATCCGTCTCCACTTCCTCCCTCAGGTTAGGGGGCCTATAGCATACTCCCAGTATTATTTTCCCCTTAGCTTCATCCCTTTGGAGCTCTACCCATAAAGATTCCACCTCCTCCCTAGCTCCCTCAGTGATGTCATCTCTCACATTCACTTGTACATTATTCTTGATATATAGGCATACCCCTCCCCCTTTTTTACCCTCTCTATCCTTGCGGTAAAGGGTATACCCTTGAATGTTTGCCAGCCAATCATGAGAGCTGTTGAACCAGGTCTCTGAAATTCCCACAAAATCCAAATCCTCCTCGTACAACAGTATCTCTAGTTCACCCATCTTGTCCGCCATGCTCCTGGCATTGGTGAACATGCCACATAGTTTAGACCGGTCGCATATTGTCCTCGTATTGGGTGTTTCGAGATTGCAACTAGGACTTGCTACTATACTTACCTTGTGTTTTTGTGCTTTGGTCAACCTACCACTAATGCCCCCAATACTACCCTCTGGAATATCTTCCGCGCTGACTATCTCTACCTCTGGACCCTCCCCCCCATCGCCTAGTTTAAAAACCCCTCTAACTTTTTGGCCATCTTCATTCCCAGCAGATCTGCACCCTCCTCATTTAGGTGCAGTCCGTCCCTTCTATAGTACCCGTTATCGACTAAAAAGTCCAGGAACCCAAACCCCTCCTTACTACACCAGCTCTTCAGCCACTTGTTTACTTCCCTAATCTCCCTCTGCCTTTCTGGTGTGGCTCGATGTACCGGTAGTTTTCCTGATAATACTACCTTGCAGGTCCTTTTCTTCAATTTAGCTCCTAAGTCCCTAAAATTGTTCTTTAGGACACTCCATCTGCCTCTGACTTTGTCATTGGTGCCAACGTGCACCATGACAGCTGGGTCTTCCCCAGCCCCTCCCAGTAATCTGTCCACCAGACCCGTGATGTGCCGAACCCGAGCGCCCGATAGACAACATACTGTTCGGCGCTTCAGGTCTTGGTTACAGATTGCCCACTCTGTCCTTCTAAGAATTGAGTCCCCTACCACCAGAATCTGTCTTTCCTTTCCCTTCACTGCCCCCCCACTCTCCCTGGAGGAGTTCTTTCCCTGGCAGCTAGGAGAGTCCCTCATCTCCAGCAGTGCTGGTCCCTGACTGGTTTCACCAATGTCACTCAATGGAGCGTACTTATTGGGATGCTCCAGTCCTGGATCGGCCTCCCTGGCACTTCCCCCTCTACCCTTACCCCATACCCTACCCTCTACATGTTAGGTATCTATTTACTCAGCGTAACATTATCTATTATATGATACCAACAAATTGGGTTATATATTGTGTTTTTTTTTTTTTTTGCATTAAGAGTAATTGTATTTTGCATTAAGAATAAGTGTATTTTTCCCCAAAAAAATAGCATTTGTAAAAAAAGAACGCTGAGCGAATACCGTGTGACATAAAATATTGCAACGGTCGCCATTTTATCCTCTAGGGTCTCTGCTAAAAAAAAAAAATCTATATACAATATTTGGGAGTTCTAAGTAATTTTCTTGCAAGAAATACTGATTTAAATTTATATACAAAAAGTGTCAGAAAAGGCTTGGTCGGCAACAGCGCTGCACTTTGCACAGGCTCAGTAAAGCACAGTGATGATGTCACTGCTGCTTTTAAAAGGTAATAATTGGGTTTGCAAAGGCATTTGGTGCACACAAAGTGGATTTACATGCTTTGTGACAATTGAGGAATATAATTCAATGAAAGTTTTTGTCGCTGGACTGGATGCTGCAATCTCATATGGGGTTGGGTTTAGGTCTACTTTAATAAAACATAGGAGGAACATAGAGAAAACGTATAGTTTTGTTTTTTTTCTTTTTTTTAAGTGAGATGCTTTTTACACTTCTTAGGACGTTACTAGATCTTTTTTTCTGCTCAAAAATAGCTATAAAGAAAAAAAATAACCCATAGCCTGTCCACACAGGAAATGGACGGCACTATCTGCATGCCAGCTTAGCGTACTACTGGGAATAGAATCCGTCCTAAATTACATTTGCCGTGGCGCACAGGAAGCCAGGCTCTCTATCGGCCCGGCTTTTCATGTTCCTTTTATTTATTTATTTCGTACATACAGAATCCATCTGTAAAGGCAGAACGCGCCCTCCCCTCTCATGCGCTGTTTATTTCATCATAAAATAATAATACTTTGCAGAGCCAAATTATAGTGTTAGCCCTGACCTGCCACTGAGTAATAATCATTTCTGCATGGAAATTTTTCTTTTTGTAAGGCAGAAGAAAACGAGGAGTGTCTAGATGTAACCATATATATTAAAAAAAAAAAAAAAAAAAAAAAGCTCCAGATCCCTGTAAGGTGCAAAAGCTTAAAGCGGTATTAAACCCAGAAACTAAAATTTTATATATATATTTTTTTAGTTTTTTTTTTTTTTTTAATTTTATATATATATATATATTTAAATTTATCTTTATTTTCACTTGGTGATTCCGCCAGGGTTCACACATATAGAGAAAAAGAGATCGCTGCTCACAGGTTATGAAATCGGTATCACTCCAATGTTGCTTCTGGAAGGTGGGGTGCACGCCCTGCCACTGCAGCAGAAAACATAGAACAGAGAATCTTCGGATGACAAAAAAGGTATTTCACAGTGTCAGACTAGTGTGTTGTTGCCACATCCTTAATATATTTAGAAAAGAAGAACCCCCTTCGCTGGGACTTTATAGGCAACAGCCACACGTAAATAGATTAGAAAATATATTTATTATATTACATAAAATTGTTCGATCATATAATGATCATTGGTTTAAAAAGACATATCCAAACCTATTAAAAAAAAGCACAAAAAAAGACAAAAAACACACAACAGGTTACATGGTTTGCATGACATAAAAAATGTGTTACTCCCCGGTACAAAGTGGTCTCCGGTACCCGGCGCGTTTCTGTTTCAAGCACCTTCATCAGGGGTATTTGATAAGAGCGTATACAATCATAGTTTTGTCTTACTAAAAAAAAAAAGAAAACATATCATAGCAAAAGTACATGTGAGGTGTGTGAGGTGGGGTGCACGCCCTGCCACTGCAGCAGAAAACATGGAAGAGAGAATCTTCGGATCGGCAGAACACCCACACAGAAAGTAAAGTATAAAGTCTTTATTGAAGCATAAATATTAAAAGCACTGGATGGGTACAAGCAGGGGAAATGCAGGTAGGTTGACGCGTTTCACACTATCGAAGTGCAGGTGCAAATTTTTACCTGAAATCGCACCTGAACTGGACCCAAAAAATGCACAGGACCCTTATTGAAACCACACCGTGGCCGCCCTGCACATGTGTGAACCAGCTACATTGAAAGCCGTTCGTATTCACATGCTATGCAAATTGGACATGTTTAAAAACGCATCCAATTTGCATTTACAGTAAAAACCTTGGATTGCAAGCATAATTCGTCCCAGAAACATGCTTGTAATCCAAAGCACTTTTATATCAAAGCAAATTTTCTCATAAGAAATAATGGAAACTCAAATGATTTGTTCCACAACCATTTATTCATAGGTCCTTTAGTTTATAATCCATATAAAAAGATTATAGCAATGTGATCAGGTTGTGTAACCATAAAATGTCCGTCCACAAATGGAAGCCTCCGCAAGGGGATTAGAAGCAAAATCCAGCAGGAGCTCCAGAGTATAAAAGAGAAGAGAGGCGCCTCTAAGTGTAGCAATATGTTGCTAAATGTTGTACCTTCATTAAATGTAACCATATTGCTACACTTAGAGGTGCCTCTCTTCTCTTTTATACTCAGTTGTGACATGACGCTACTTGTATATCAAGATATTGCTTGTATATCAAGTTAAAAATGTTGCTTGTCTTGCAAAACGCTCTCAAACCAAGTTACTCTCAAACCAAGGTTTTACTGTATATGTGAACCGAGCCCTTGGTTTTTTTTTCAACTTCCTTTAACAAACCAAGCTGTCCAGCAAAAGTAAAAGTTGTAGGGATGAGACGACCAACCATTTACAGTGGGGGAAAATAATTATTTGATCCCCTGCAGATTTTGTAAGTTTGCCCACTTACAAAGAAATGAAGGGTCTATAATTTTTTTCATAGGTGTATTTTAAATGATAGAGACAGAAAATCAACCAAAGCTCCAGAAAAAAGACATGATAAAAATGTGATAAATTGGGTTACAGTTCAGTGAATAAAATAAGTATTTGATCCCCAAGCAAAACATGACTTAGTACTTGGTGGAGAAACCCTTGTTGGTAAGCACAGAGGTCAGACGTTTCTTGTAGTTGGTGATCAGCTTTGCATATATCTCAGGAGGGATTTTTGGCCACTCTTCCTTACAGATCTTCTCTAAATCCTTAAGGTTTCTTGGCTGTCGCTTGGCAACTCGAAGTTTCATCTCCCTCCATAAATTTTCCATAGCATTAAGGTATGGAGACTGGCTAGACCACCCCATGACCTTAATGTGCTTCCTCTTGAGCCACTTCTTTGTTGCCTTGGTGGTATGTTTTGGGTCATTGTCATGTTGGAAGAACCATCTACGACCCATCTTCAGTGTTCTGGCTGAGGGAAGGAGATTCTCATCCAAGATTTTACAATACATGTCCCCATCCATTGGCCCCTCAATGCGGCAATTTTGGCCTGTACCTTTATCAGAGAAACAGGCCCAAAGCATAATGTTTCCACCTCCGTGCTTGACTGTGGGGATGGTGTTCTTAGGGTCATAATCAGCATTTTTCTTCCTCAAAACCCGACGAGTCAAGTTAATGCCAAAGAGCTCAATTTTGGTCTCATCTGACCACATCACTTTCTCCCAATCCTTCTCTGAATCATTTAGATAGATGTTCATTGGCAAACTTCAGATGGGCCTGTACATGTGACTTCTTGAGGAGGAGAATCTTGCGGGTGATGCAGGATGACGGCGTATTGTATTACCAATGGTGACTGTGGTCCCAACTGCCTTGGGATCATTCACAAGCTCCTCCCGTGTAGTTCTGGGCTGATCACTCACTTTTCTCATGATCATCCTCACCCCATGAGGCGAAATCTTGCATGGAGCTCCAGACTGAGGGCAATTGATAGTTATTTTGTAATTCTTCCAATTGCGAATAATCACTCCAACAGTTTTCTCCTTCTCACCAAGCTTCTTGCTGATGGTCTTGTAGCCCAATCCAGCCTTGTGCAGGTCTACAATCTTGTCCCTGACGTCCTTTGACAGCTCTTTGGTGTTGCCCATGATGGTGAGGTTTGAATAGAAGAAAGAGATTCTGTGGACAGGTGTCTTTTATACACATAACGAGTTGTCATTAGGAGCACCTTCTTAATTTGACAGAACTAATCTGTGTACAACATGAGCACCTACTGTACCCAGTCTGTGGGAGCCAGAATTATTGTTAGTTGGTAGGGGATCAAATACTTATTTTACTCACTGAACTACAACTCAATTTATAACATTTGTATCATGTGCTTTTTTCTGGATTTTTGGTTGATATTCTGTCTCTTTTACTTAAAATACACATATTATAACAATTATAGACCCTTCTATAATCTGCAGGGGATCAAATAATTATTTTCATCACTGTACCGCTGACAAAGGTGCTTACAATGGTCAGCTTTTGATTGTTTATGTAAAACCTGTACCCCAAAAAGGAAAAAAAAACACTGTTGCTGTAACTGCCAATAAAGTGCTAGACCCCTTTCACACCGAAGGCGCTTTTCAGGCGTTTTAGCGCTAAAAACCTGTAAAGCGCCTAAAAAGCTCCTCTCAAGCCACCCCAGTGTGAAAGCCCGAGTGCTTTCATACTGGGGCGGTGCGCTTGCAGGAAGGAAAAAAAAGTCCTGCAAGCAGCGTCTTTGGGGCGGTGCGGGAGCGGTGTACACACCGTTCCTCCACCACCCCTGCCATTGAAATCAATGGGCAGCGGCACTTTTAACCCTTTCCTCGGCTACTAGCGGGGGCTAAAAGCGCCCCGCTAGCGGCCGAAAAGCGCCGGTAAAACTACGGTAAAGTGCCACTAAAACTATCGGTGCTTTACTGCTGACGCAGCTGCGCTACAGTGTAAAAGGGGTCTAAAAGTGGAACTAAACCCATCGATTTAACAGTTTCAAAAAAACTTTACATTCCTGGCATGCCGAGAATGCTAATGCCGCGTACACACGAGCGGACTTTACGGCAGACTTTGCTCGGCGGACTTTTCGACTGACTTTACGACTGACTTTCTGAATGAACGGACTTGCCTACACACAATCCACCAAAGTCCGTCGAATTCGTATGTGATGACGTACGACCGGACTAAAACAAGGAAGTTCATAGCCAGTAGCCAATAGCTGCCCTAGCGTGGCTTTTTGTCCGTCGAACTAGCATACAGACGAGCGGACTTTTCGACCGGACTCGATTTCGACGGATTAATTTAAAACATGTTTCAAATCTAAGTCCGTCCAACTTTTGAGAAAACAAAGTCCGCTGGAGCCCACACACGATCGAATTGTCCGACCAAATCCCATCCGCCGGGCAAAGTCTGCCGTAAAGTCCGCTCAATTGTACGCGGCATAACTGTCACATTTGCTTGTGCTCTCCACCAAACTGTCAAACCAAAAAATGTCTGGTGTGATAACTGGTCACATGTGCAGTACTATGGCAGTGGCAAAGCAAACAGAGGCTAAGATGGCAGCTTCCTTGCCTGCAAAGGATAGAAAGGTATAGTTCCACTTTAACTTGAGTTCAGCTTTAATTTGTTAGTCAAGTCCATCTAAATCTAACACTACCCCCTCCCATGACTGACAGTGTTGCTGTCTGAAGGTACCTCCATCGCATTTCCATCCAGAGAGGAGACAGGGGAGGAGAAGGGGAGGTGTTCAGTAATCTCATCGTAAAGTGACAACACTGCTCCTCCAAAGAATGAGTACAGTGAGTGTTGTCACCCAAGGACAGGAAGTGTGTTAGTGGTCCCATCACCAGGTGAAATATAGAAATGTATGCCCCTGAACGCCAATGCTTCTGTGCATCGCATTCAGTAAAATGCACATAGGTGCATGCAGCACACACAGAAGCACCCAATAGAGTACGGGGGTGTATAGACCATTCTCTTTCTGTGGCCGGCTATACACCCTACCCGCAGTTTCCAGGGCATGGGAAAACTGCAGTGTTTTTTACCCCCACTCTTAGCAGGAGGAGCAATCACAAACGGGGCTGTGACAAGGGGAGGGCGAGAGGGACACCTGCCTTGGGCACAATGGTTTACTGTATGGATGGGGTGCCTTCCTTCTGTTACAAGGCAGACAGAAGTAGTGACAGCAGCAGTGATTTTGACAAGTGATTGACTGCTGGGCGTAGGAACCCATAAGCTTGCATATTATGAAGGGGGGGCACAGTTTAACATCTTTGCCCTGGGCACTGGATGCCCTTGTCCCAGCACTGGTCACGTGACCGCTCTGTTTACTACTTAAAGAAAATGGGAGTGACCTAGTAATCATAGGATGTCTGCATCACTCCCCAGTATAGATAACCCAATAGAGCAATACCATTGCTTCTCGGGTATAGCAAATGCCACCAAAACCCCACCTGCCTACAACCATATTGTTTAAGCACTAAATTTACTAGTGACCTCCCATTAAATATTTTTACATTCTAAAAAGAAAATATGAAAAATGCTCCTAAGCGCTTGGCGGTTTACAACACCATCTGAAAAGCGATCTGCAGTGGATCACTTTTCAGAGGATACTTGACAGGCGGCTGGGAGATGATAGGTCACCTCCCCACTGCTTGTTTGAACCCTCAAAAGCCTGCAGCAGCATTACATGTGGTTGCGGTGCCAGCCAATGGCAGCTGAAGCTCAATATTTTTTGGGGGGGGCGGCAAGCCAACGCCACACGGCGATCACAACTAACCCCACCCCCTCCCCTGCGGAAGACAGGCAGGAAGGCAGCGGTCAGAAGCCTCCTTACCTGAGGAGGCAGATGGTAGGGCTACTGCTCCTCACTCCGGGGCTGTTGCTTCTCCTCCCGACCGAGCAGGAAGTGGATCTGGAGACCTGATTGGCCAGAAAAACCTAAGACTCTCTGGCCAATCGGGTCTCAGGACCTGCTTCCTGATTGGCCGGGAGGAGAATCAGGAAGACAATAGCGAATATTAACTCGCTAATGTCACACAACCGGGTGGGCTCAGGGCGCATATCTTAGAAGGGCCGCGCCCCTGCGCCCCGTATGGATGGGCCGCCGCTGGGTCCGGCCCTGTTCAGGTGAACGGTACTGCCCGCCCAACGCGATATGGGGTATAGATTTTGCCATGGCATGTGTACAGTCGTCTCTGGATGCAATGGTATGTTAAGGTGGGTGGGGGGGGGGGGCTTGTTTACACTTGTGCCTGAAGGGGGCGGTAAAAATAGTAATCTTTTTTAGTTTTAGCCGCCTGCGGTTTTAGCGCCCCCTGGAGCTCAACTGTAAAGAAGGCCTAAACAAAACACAGCCCGTGTAACCAACAATACAGTTTTCATATATCAACAATTAAAATGTGTTGCCCATTGCAGCCTGATTCCCGTTTCCATTTTTCATGTGTGGGGTGGAAAGTCGAAGCATTCGCCCCGTTCTTTTCTATCCTTATTTTCTCGGTCACCTCTGCGTCCTTTCTGTTTTATCGTCTTGCCAAATTGTTCAGATTTCCAGTAAGTCTCACCTCTTTGGAAGGAGGCCTGGAGTATTTTTAGAGCCACGCCGCTTACAGTATTGAATTAAGAGTACGCTGTTTGTTTAAAACAAATTGTAAATTGTCCGGCCCGGTGCCGACTCGCGGAACAATTTGGTATTAAACATTTATGTCTTTGTGAATGAAATTAGATGGTTTGATTTGAAACAATGGCATTCAAGGGCATTGCAAGGCCGGGCCCTGAGATTTTTTTTTTACCGTGGGCAATTATCGCTGGTAAAAGAAAGTTACGGGAAAGTCAAATTTCACAGTTGTCACCAGAAGAGGAGGCGAAAGGAAATCTTCCATTGGGGACACCTGTGCAATAAGGAATTTCCTTTAGCTTTGGAGAAATTTCCTCTCACTTCCTGTTGTGTCTCTGATTACAGTTATTGACCTCTTTTTGCTTCTTATGTATTGTAAAGGAAATTTGTAAGAACTGTACATTATTATATTCTATTCTTATGTACCGTATATACTCGAGTATAAGTCGACCCGTATATATAAGTAATTTTACCACAAAAAACTGGGAAAACTTATTGACTCGAGTATAAGCCTAGGGTGAGAAATGCGCAGCTACTGTAAGTGGAAAAGAGGGTCAACAATGCCCATCTGCAGCCTCACTGTGCCCATTTGCAGCCATAGGTCCCCCGAACTTTAAACTCGGTAGTTAAGGGTTCCTAGATGCCCCCTAGCTGCAGCCAAAATTTGGGGTCTCTGGACCCAAAGGGTCCCGAAATGACATTGCTGCAGGTGGACACAGCTGACCGATTTTGGGGCCCCGTATCCCGGGTGCTAGGAACCCAAAATTTGGTGTGCAAACCCAGTGGAAAGAGCACTACAACATATCCAAAGTTGGGGTTCCTACCACCAAGTGACCCCAAGATACGGGGCCCCAAAGTTGGTTTGGAAAATGTCAAGCACTTATCTGCAGCAGAGAATGACATTTTCCGAACCGACTTTGGGGCCCCATATCTCGGGGCCACTTGGTGCAAGGAACCCCAGCTTTGGATATGTTGTAGTGCTAGCACGGGGTTTGCACACCAAATTTGGGGTTCCTAGCACCAAGTGGCCCCGAGATACGGGGCCCTAAAGTCGGTTCGGGAAATGTCATTCTTTGCACCAGAAAAGTGCTTGACTCCAGTATAAGCCGAGGGGGGCACTTTCAGCACAAAAAAATGTGCTGAAAAACTCAGCTTATACTCGAGTATATACGGTATTGCACACTGCACTCATTGTACACACGGCACTAATAATGTTTTCAGTACATGTTTGCATTCTTTCGAGTCCTGATTAGAATTGGCCTGCCTATGTTACGCCCTCATAATGCAGTGCGTTGCGGTGACAGTTATTTTGAATGCCATTCCAACAACGCAACTGCACTGTAGACCACACCAACATGTCTGTTCTAGTGTGCTGCCAGTTTGTTTAAAGTGAATGACCACACATGGAGGTTATTTATTAATATTGGAGAGTGCAAAATCTGGTGCAGTTGTGCATGGTAGCCAATCAGCTTCCAGGTTTTATGGTCAAAGCTTAATTGAACAAGCTGAAGTTAGAAGTTGATTGGCTACCATGCGCAACTGCACTAGATTCTGAGTGCTCCACTTTTAGTAAATCTCCTCCCATAGTTTGAATGGACCCTTATTGGTAAATACTAGAGGAAATCTACCCTCCCAGGCGTCAACTATTTTTGCTATAGATTCTGATGGAACATTTCTCTCACCCTCCATTCCCTCTGTGTAGCAGTCAGCAACACAGCGCTACCTACAGAGGGGAGGGCAAACTGCCCCTGCCTACAAGCTTTCCTAGTGGCCCCTCAGGTGTGGGATATATATATATATATACTATATATGCCAAGCTGGATCAATGTAAGTATGCAATACAGATCATTCTTGGAGTTCAGCTTTAAGACTAGGTTCTTGCATAAGTCTAATCATGACTGGTGCTCTTTATTGTGAGATGGGTTTCAGCAAAACAATAGTGTGTACAGAGAGAATACTGTTCTATGCCAATGTGTGAACAGACAAATCCCCGGCCTGTTTCCTTAATTTTGGTGACATCAGCATCCAGTTTCCTTCTGTCTCACTTCCTTCAGCACTCATCAGTTCTTTTCCAGTGTTATACAGTATCGCACAAAAGTGAGTACACCCCTCACATTTTTGTAAATATTTTATTCCATCTTTATGTGACAACACTGAAGAAATGACACTTTGCTACAATGTAAAGTAGTGAGTGTACAGCTTGTATAACAGTGTAAATTTGCTGTCAACTCAAAATAACTCAACACACAGCCATTAATGTCTAAACCGCTGGCAACAAAAGTGAGTACACCCCTAAGTGAAAATGTCCAAGTTGGGCCCAAAGTGTCAATATTTTGTGTGGCCACCATTATTTTCCAGCACTGCCTTAACCCTCTTGGGCATGGAGTTCACCAGAGCTTCACAGGTTGCCACTGGAGTCCTCTTCCACTCCTCCATGACAACATCACAGAGCTGGTGGAGTTTAGAGACCTTGAACTCCTCCACCTTCTGTTTGAGGATGCCCCTCAGATGCTCAATCAGTGGTGATGGTAGTAGAATCAGTGGCGGCGGTGGTGGTGAGGGGGTGGTATCAGTGGCGACCATGGCGGCGCCGTTGGTGGTGAGGGGGGATGGAATCAGTGGTGGTGGTGAGGGGGGATGGAATCAGTGGCAATGCTGGTGGTGGTGGGGTGAGATCAGTGGCAGTGGTGAGGGGGGGTGGGATCAGTGGCAATGGCGGTGGTAAGGGGGGGTGGGATCAGTGGCGGTGGTGGTGATGGTGGTGAGGGGGGCTGGGAACAGTGGCAGTGGTGGTGCCATCCTCCCCCACCACCATCTTTGCCTCTTACTAATCCCATCCCCCCACCACAGATCTCATCCCTATCCCATGGGGGTGAAAGGGATGAGATCTGTGGTGGTGGGGGGGGGGTAATTTCTTTGTCAGTTAGTCAGTCGATTCCTTTCCCTTCATCATTACTCCCGTGCCTCCAGGGATGCTCCTGTGTAATGGGGTCTCCTGCAGAGGGGAGAGCGCCTCCCCCTTCATTCCATTGGTGTCAGCTGGTCAGCTGACTTTCTCTTCCAGTGTCCGCCTCCTTACATGGCTTCCCTCTCCAGAGATAGCAGCCTTTCCTCAGCGACCAGCGGGCGAACAACTCGTCCCCCTACAGCTGAATGAAGGGACAGTCAGAACGGTGGAGAACGGGTGGGCGGGCCCCCCTGACGGTGGAGAGTGGGCTGGCGGGCAGCCCCTGACAGAGTAGAACAAGCGTGCGGGTGAGACCCTGACAACGGAAAATGGCTGGGCGGGACAGTGGAGAAGGTGCAGGCGGAGCCTCCTGACAGCAGAGAATGGGCGGCTGGGCAACCCTTATAGTGGAGAACATGCAGGCGGGCCCCCCTGACAACGGAGAAGGGGCGGGCAGGCAGGTGGACAGGCCCCCACACAGTGGCGGAACTCCAGGGCCCAGTCGCAAGTGCGACTGCTGCGACCCTGGTAGCTCTGCCACTGGTTGGCATTCATGGTTCCCTCGAGGAACTGTAGCTTACCAGTTCCCAGACCATGACACTCTCACCACCATGCTTGACTGTAGGCAAGACACACGTGTCTTTGTACTCCTCACCTGGTTGCCCCCACACATGCTTGACACCATCTGAACCAAATAAGTTTATCTTGGTCTCATCATACGGTTATTTTCCAAAGACAACCTCTGGATATGATGTTGAGCACGTGCACTCAACCTCTTTGGTCGACCATGGCGAGGACTGTTCTGAGTGGAACCTGTCCTATTAAACCGCTGTATGGTCTTGGCCACCGTGCTGCAGCTCAGTTTCAGGGTTTTGGCAATCTTCTAATAGCCTAGGCCATCTTTATGTAGAGCAAAAATTCTTTTTATCAGATCCTCGGAGAGTTCTTTGCCATGAGGTGCCATGTTGAATTTCCAGTGACCAGTATGAGAGAGTGAGAGCGATAACACCAAGTTGAACACATCTGCTTCCCCTTCACACCTGAGACCTTGTAATACTAACGAGTCACATGACACCGGGGAGGGAAAATGACTAATTTGGCCCAATTTGGGCATTTTCCCTCAGGGTGTACTCACTTTTGTTGCCAGCGGTTTAGACATTAATGGCTGTGTGTTGAGTTATTTTGAGGAGACAGCAAATTTACACTGTTATACAAGCTGTACACTCACTACTTTACATTGTAGCAAAGTGTCATTTCTTCAGTGTTGTCACATGAAAAGATATAAGAAAATATTTACAAAAATGTGAGGGGTGTACTCACTTTTGTGGGATACTATATAACTACAAGTTACAGAGCACAAGCCTTTCCCCAAACTGTTCCTTGTTTTCAGTGTAACTAGAATTATTATTTATTCCCAAACTGTTCATTGTTTTCAATGTAGCCAAAATTATTATCTCTATGTAATGTTTACTGGTGGAGCTGGCGGGCCACAAGCCACAGAGGACACACTCTGCAACATAGAGATAAGTATCTTTTTTTTTTATTACCAGTAAACACATATAAGAGAACCCATTAGAGACTAAATAGGGCTCAGGGATGCAGCGGTTCACTAATAAGAATATGAATAATTTAGATTTTAAAGGTTTTGAAGTGAAGCTTTTTTTCTTGGTTTAGATCTGTTTTGGCCATAGAATGCTAGACATGTGCATGACAAAAAAATTTGTTTCGATTCATTAATATAGTCATTTAGTTTAGCTAAATTTGGTTGATTCGTACCATTTGTATTTGGGATTCGTATTCCGAATTTTTCAAATTTTCTACAAATTTACCATTTTTTTTTTTGGATTCCAGACGTTCAAAACGAAAAATGTCGAATCTGTTGAATCGAAAACGTTCGATTTTTTTTTCAATTCCAATGTGGCACAGTGAACAAACAAAAGAAAAATCTTCATCAAATGATTACAATGACTCTTTAAATCACCTTTGGCTTAACTAAAACAGCATTATTTAAATAGTACTAAATAGTACTCTAATAACACACTTTGATTTCAGCAATATGTGTACAGTTAGAATTCTACTCAAGTTCGATGTAAAATTAGATTCGAATTGCAGTCCGAATTTCCGAAATTAGGATGAATTTCGTTTTGTTATTCGGAGCATTCGGTAAAATTTGTTTATATTGTAATTTGGGTATTCAGATATATCCGAATCTTCGAATAATGAAAATTCATATATACAGTATCTCACAAAAGTGTGTACACCCCTCACATTTTTGTAAATATTTTATTATATCTTTTCATGTGACAACACTGAAGAAATGACACTTTGCTACAATGTAAAGTAGTGAGTGTACAGCTTGTATAACAGTGTAAATTTGCTGTCCCCTCAAAATAACTCAACACACAGCCATTAATGTCTAAACCGCTGGAAACAAAAGTGAGTACACCCCTAAGTGAAAATGTCCAAATTGTCAATATTTTGTGTGGCCACCTTTATTTTCCAGCACTGCCTTAACCCTCTTGGGCATGGAGTTCACCAGAGCTTCACAGGTTGCCACTGGAGTCCTCTTCCCCTCCTCCATGACAACATCACGGAGCTGGTGGATGTTAGAGACCTTGCGCTCCTCCACCTTCTGTTTGAGGATATCCCACAGATGATCAATAGGGTTTAGGTCTGGAGACATACTTGGCCTGTCCATCACCTTTACCCTCAGCTTCTTTAGCAAGTCAGTGGTCATCTTGGAGGTGTGTTTGGGGTCGTTATCATGTTGGAATACTGCCCTACGGCCCAGTCTCTGAAGGGAGGGGATCATGCTCTGCTTCAGTATGTCACAGTACATGTTGGCATTCATGGTTCCCTCAATGAACTGTAGCTCCCCAGTGCCGGCAGCACTCATGCAGCCCCAGACCATGACACTCCCACCACCATGCTTGACTGTAGGCAAGACAGTCTTTGTACTCCTCACCTGGTTGCCGCCACACACTCTTGTCACCATCTGAACCAAATAAGTTTATCTTGGTCTCATCAGACCACAGGACATGGTTCCAGTAATCCATGTCCTTAGTCTGCTTGTCTTCAGCAAACTGTTTCTTGGCTTTCTTGTGCACCATCTTTAGAAGAGGCTTCCTTCTTGGACGACAGCCATGTAGACCAATTTGATGCAGTGTGTGGCGTATGGTCTGAGCACTGACAGGCAGCACTCAAATGTCTATTTCCCAAAGACAACATATGTGTAGTGTATGCATGTGAGTTAGGGATCCCAGACTGTAAGCTTTTTGAGGGCAGGGACTGATGTGAACATACAATATGGATGTAAAGCGCTGCATAATAGTCAGCGGTATATAAAAACCTGTAATAAATAAATGCAGAGTGAGGTGTCCATACTGAGCAGAGAAAGCTGATCTTACATCTTTCTCCGGGTTTTGGTATTCTCAGATTGGGTTCTGGAGTTTGGAGGCTTCAAAGAGTATTGGGAGGAATGAACCCTCCAGCCCGGTGTTCAGATCTTACAGGAGGACGATAAGTTGTGTGTGCAGGTGTGCACACCTTTATATTCAAAGACCAGGCCATAGCTCAGGGCTCCGATAAGGAGCAGGTGTGCTCCAACCAAAAGCCAGGAGATCTCAGGCTGGGAGACAAGAGGGCTTTATACGGGTGCCAGGAGATTCCCAGTGCAGTACATACTAAGCAAAGAGGTGCTGTGTAAGACAGTCTGAGGGACCATGGAGGGGCCAAATCTTGAGGCTTAGCAGCAGTGCTGCGAAATAGGAGCCAGGAGGCTTGCTATGTTTTTTGAGCTCTCCTGCTTTGATGGTGAAATCCCCTGCGAGGGAAACTGTTTTGTGTTGGACCTTATTTTCGCTTTAATAAAAGTGGGCCGTCAAGCCCTGAAAACACAGTTCATAGGCTCACTGAAAAGCTTGACTACACTTGAGCAATACCCCCCATGCACATCACAATATGTGAACCCTAACTTAAAGTGTTACTAAACCCACAACAGTAAAATCAGTCTGCATATACAGTAAAGCATGCTTGTTATACTCACTGTGGAACCTAAGGGGTTAATCCTCCGCATTGTGTAAAAAGACTGTTTGATCCTGTCTTCTCTAATCCTCCCCTTGTTCCACTGTCCCCAATACATCTCCTGATAGAACAGAGGCTAGGGGGAACTCTGCACATGCTCAGTTTGGTGTGTATTGCTAGAGAGTTTTTTGTTTTGTTTTTTCTTGGGAGATTGCATTTGTTCAGCACAGGGCCAATCAGCACTGCCCAAACAGAGGATCAGGGAGACTCATAGGACAGTCAGGGGAGAATGAAAACTCTTCCTACAAGCTTTAACCAGACACTGATAGAAGTCACAAGACTGCTATATACTGCTGATGAGAAAAGGTATTTAGCAGTTTAGATTTAAAAACTATTGCATTTCCATGTTCTGTGTATTGTGGGAGACCAGATTTAGTAAATGCAGGCTCCTGGGTTTAGTAACACTTTAATTAGCTTTTTCTATTTGCTCCGTTTGGATTTCAGTTTGCCATTGAAAGAGTTTTATTGTAATTTTTTGAAAAAAAAAAATATCGGTTGATCCCGCCAGAAATCAAGTGAGCACCTAACTTCCTGTGCACTTTGCCTCTACGAAATTCCAAATCATGCCCATCAGCCCTGCCCAGTTCACCTCTGTGGATTACAGAACATCTGTTATGGAGGTAAGGAGAGGGGGAGATATTCATAAGTGCCTGTCATAAATAAATAGTCTTATCCTAGGTCGATAACGCTGCTCCTCCAAAGATGGAGTACAGTGAGTGAGTGCTGTCAACCTAGGACTGGAAGTATGTTGCTGGCAGGATCACCAGGTGAAAATAAAGGGGGGAAAAAAAACCCAGAAGAAATAAAACTACTTCCGCCACCACATCTAAGGACTGGTAAGCTGCAGTATATTACATTCTTGTTCTTGGGTTTAGATACACTTTAAATCTAAATCGTTTTTCATAATTCCATTTTTACAACTTAATTGCTATGGTAAACAATGTAATTATACAAATGCGCAAACCAATGTAAAGGAATAAATCTACACTAGCGTGTTCTCACACTGCATAAATTGAATAAAGAAAAATAATGTGGCGCGTATTCAGTATAAACACTAATACATAACTATAAAGTGCAATGTTCAAAGGTGCAGTGATCAGAAGAAATTCATAAGAAATCTTGCATTGCCCCTTGATGAAGTCACGTGTTCAGTGACGCAACGCGTCAGGGAGGAGCCGGGTGTCGCTGAGACCGGAAGTCCTATCGTTTGTTTACATCATTTTTAAACTGTGAGTTACTACGAATGTTTCATACTAAAACGTTTTTGGAATACTGCACTATGTGAGCCCACCTTCTCTCATTTCATGTAAACTATACTTGATGAGCCACGGAAGTGATCCCTATATAAGAGAGGTCTGTGGATACCTCTGGAAATCAACTGTCTGCTGGGAAATCAGTGTCCCATTTATACAAGAGGCTTGACTAGACCCGTGGGGGGTCTCTCCGAGGTGAGAGGCTGGGGCAAATTATTGGTACACAGCGGATGGTGACTCTTAGGATTAATTGGATCTCTTCTAATCTTTTTGGCACAAAGCACTTTATTTATTTTTTATTCACTACCCTTGATTGGACACTATTGAGCAGGATGGTGACAACACTTTGGATGAATTGGATGTTTCCTGTCTACTTGCACAAGCAACTTTATATATAATTTTTGAGAAATAACTTTTCTTCACTTTTTGATTGGACATT
The DNA here is from genome assembly GCA_037952835.1 of Lithobates septentrionalis. Lineage (NCBI taxonomy): Eukaryota > Metazoa > Chordata > Amphibia > Anura > Ranidae > Lithobates > Lithobates septentrionalis. The sequence continues at coordinate 89,118 of JBBDGP010003022.1, forward strand.
CTGTTTGATGTACTTACCATTACTTTGATGCACCTTGTACTTTTGGAATTTCTTCTTCAACAGATATATACGAGTTTTTTTTTTTAATTTCTTTTGCTCAATGCACTTTTCAACATTGCACTTTTGAACATTGCACTTTATAGTTATGTATTATTGTATATACTGAATATGCGCCACATTATTTTTCCTTTATTCAATCAATTGCTATGGACTTCTGCATTGTGCACGTTATCTCTGCTCTTGTACTACTAAACAAAGCCGTGGAAACTATGAGTCACATTGCCAGTTCAGGAACATGGACATGAGGTTTGATGCTTTAAAATTCTTTTTTTTTTTTTTTTTTGCTTTGAAAACTCCCTGGAGATTCTACAGCCAAGGAACACCACAAAAGACGGTTGCACCAGATTATTATTTTATTAATGTCATCTACATAATTACTTTTTAATTACGAGTTGGAAACATAGAAGAGGAACTTCAAGCAGTAATTAAGACAGAGGCCACTCCCTGAAACTTTCCTGACTGTTTTGGAAACATTTCTAATCCTGATCAAAGTTTCCACGAAATCCTTTTAGTACCCCGTGTTCTTGTTACTATGTTATTGCAAAAAAAGAAACTTTATGGTGAGGAAATATTCAAATTGAAATCTTGCCAAAGCTTTTTGTTAAGCAAAATTTCTGTCTATTAAAACTGCTTTGTTATCTAACTTGACTTACCTTATGAGTAAAGTGATTGTAAAGAACCGTTTTTTATTTTTTTAAAATAGCAAACATCTTATGCCCCGTACACACGGTCGGACATTGATCGGACATTCCGACAACAAAATCCTAGGATTTTTTCCGACGGATGTTGGCTCAAACTTGTCTTGCATACACACGGTCACACAAAGTTGTCGGAAAATCCGATCGTTCTGAACGCGGTGACGTAAAACACGTATGTCGGGACTTTAAACGGGGCAGTAGCCAATAGCTTTCATCTCTTTATTTATTCTGAGCATGCGTGGCACTTTGTCCGTCGGATTTGTGTACACACGATCGGAATTTCCGACAACGGATTTTGTTGTCGGAAAATTTTATAGCCTGCTCTCAAACTTTGTGTGTCGGAAAATCCGATGGAAAATGTGTGATGGAGCCCACACACGGTCGGAATTTCCGACAACAAGGTCCTATCACACATTTTCCGTCGGAAAATCCGACCGTGTGTACGGGGCATTATACTTACCTCCACTGTGAAGCTTGTTTTGCACAGAGTGGCCCCGAACCTCCTCTTCGGGGGTCCCCCGGCGGCTGTCAGATAACCCCCTAGCAGAAGCGCTCTCCCGTGGGGGTTACCTTGTAGGCGCGCTCCCGAGTCCAGCATTTGCGTCCACAGACACGAATGCCGGACTCGGCCCTGCCCCCCCCCCCCCCCGGAACCTGCTTCATTGGATTTGATTGACAGCAGCGGGAGCCAATGCCTATCAATCTATCCAATCAAGAGCAAGGACCCCGTGGAGAGAGGGACAATGCTTCCCCGCCGAAGAGATGAAAGGACTCAGGTAAGTAAAACAGGGGGGGGGCTGGGGGGGCGGTGACTGCCAGGTGTTTTTTCACTTTTAAGCGTAGTTCTGCTTAAAAAAATAATGAAAAGTCAGCAGCTACAAATACTGCAGCTGATGACTTTTAATAATCGGACACTTACCTGTCCCAGGGATCCAGCGATGTGGGGGGAATGAAGCCCCGCTCCTCTCCCCCTCCTCTCTGCGGCACCGGCATTGTCACTATGGGCGCCCGGCTGTGGCTTCACAGCCGGGCACGCAGTGCGCACGCACGAGCCGCGCAGCGCGCTGTGACTGGCCGGGCAATCATCTGGGACCTGTGACGTGTCCCAGATGATTGCCAAGAGGGAGGGGGGAGAGGTGAACTTACTTCTGGAACCACGGTACCCCGGGAGGAAGTGGGAGCTGAAACCCTCTAAAAAGAGGGTTTCCGCCCCCCCAAAAAAATGTGGCATGTCATGGGGTCACCTTCCCTTAAAGTGGAAGTTCCATTTTTGGGTGCAACTCTGCTTTAATGCATAGGATGCATTAAGGTGAAAAAACACGAGGGTTTACAACCCCTTTAATCGCTTGTTGCAACACGTGTCACGGTTTCTTTGATGTCTGTTCACCTGTGCATGTCTTTTCTACAACAAAATTACAAACAAGACAATGAAGCTAAATGTTTCCTATTGTCATAAAAGGCAAAAGCATGTTTATTGTACTGAAATGTTGCTGGATATACCGGGACCTTCAATCTTGGAGTACGTAAAGCTCCTTCTCTTCTTTTTCCATGCTCTATATTCTGGTCATTTCTTTCCTGTTCTCTAATTTGTCAATTTCTCTGTTCTTTTTCTCTGTCGCCGTATTTTTTACGGTTCTCTGATTTATTTTCTGATACGGAAAAGTGGAAAATGCTTGAGACAGGATCCATGGAATTGTTCTCTTCAGCAAGTTGTTCCCCGCCAATATTCTAATTTACTCTTGGGAAAACATGATGTCATGCAATATCGGCCCTCTAGCCAGGGTTACATAAATCAAGTCACTTTTACTCAGTATTACAATCTCATATATGACACTATGCACTGTTTTACTGCTCTCTATTCTATTGTACTTCTCCTATGTGTTTTTTGATGCCATGGCTCATGTCTTTTGCCTAATTAAATAAAAGATTTGAAAAAAAAGCCAGCTCCTTCGTGGCAAGCAGAGCGAGAAGCATGTTGTAAGGTATAACCCTATGGTGTATAAATGTGCTGGCCAATAAGGCCTTACCGCTTGGAATCCAAACCATTGATTGACACTTTTTTGGCTATTGGTCTCTTGAACATAGAAACATCGAAAAGTGACAGCAGAAAATGACAAAGTGGTCCTATGAGTCTGCCCCAGTTTATTTTTATTTTTTTGGCAATGTTGAGGCTGCTGCATTGAAGGCAATGGTGAGGCTGCTGCATTGAAGGCAATGGTGAGGCTGCTGCATTGAAGGCAATGGTGAGGCTGCTGCATTGAAGGCAACGGTGAGGCTGCTGCATTGAAGGCAATGGTGAGGCTGCTGCATTGATGGCAATGGTGAGGCTGCTGCATTGATGGCAATGGTGAGGCTGCTGCATTGATGGCAATGGGGAGGCTACTGCATTGAAGGCAATGGTGAGGCTGCTGCATTGAAGGCAATGGTGAGGCTGCTGCATTGATGGCAATGGTGAGGCTGCTGCATTGAAGGCAATGGTGAGGCTGCTGTATTGAAGGCAATGGTGAGGCTGCTGTATTGATGGCAATGGTGAGGCTGCTGCATTGATGGCAATGGGGAGGCTACTAGACATGTGCACACTGAAATATTTCGTTTCGGAATTTCGTTTTCGTCTGAAAAATAAATTTATTTAGTTACTCCCGAAATTCGGTTTTATTTATTTCGTTTTTCGTTAAAAATTGCATTCGTCCGAAAATCCAAATTGAGGTCGAATCTGTCATTGAAGGCTTATGGTGTCTGTCGAATGTTCAAAGAAGATTCGACGGAGCAGCTAAACTGTACGACACCGTATAGTTTACCTGCTCCGTCGAATCTTCTTAGAACTTTCAACAGACACCATAAGCCAAAGTACGTGTGTACTTAGTTCTAGCTATTTTACTGCTCCACCTCTTTGGTTACAATCAGCCAATAACATTAATCATCATCATTATTTTTATTTATCTTTTCTCCCCTACGTCGAATCTTTCCTCCCCTACGTCGAATCTTTTCTCTCTGCGTCGAATCTTTTCTCTCTATGTCGAATCTTTTCTCTCTATGTAGAATAATCTTGGACTAATAGAGCTAAGGTTAGGCACATTCGACCACAGGTTTGATGGACACAGATTGTTATTGTCATCATCATGTCGAATCTCCTATCTATATCGAACTGTTGTAGCAACGAAAACGAAAATAAAGCATTTGTTTATGTCGGATCTTTCGTTTTTCGGACTCTGCACTTTCGTTATCCTTTGGTAAAACGATAACGAAAATACCTAAAATTCGGACGAAAATGCATTCGGACGAAAACGAATGCACATGTCTAGAGGCTACTGCATTGAAGGCAATGGTTAGGCTGCTGCATTGAAGGCAATGGTGAGGCTGCTGCATTGATGGCAATGGTGAGGCTGCTGCATTGAAGGCAATGGTGAGGCTGCTGCATTGAAGGCAATGGTGAGGCTGCATTGATGGCACTTGGTTGGCTGCATTGATGTAGACTGATGAGGCTGCATTGATGGCACTTGTGAAGCTGCAGATGGGCACTGACCCTTATTTTGCTTCAAAGTTCCTTATTTAAAATGTAAGTTTTTTTCCTGAAACTTCCCTCTTAAAATGAATGTGCGTGTTATACGCCGATAAATGTGGTATTTAAATGTTTCAAACAGATCTACCTTTTCCCTTCTTTCCTCAAGACTGAACATATTCAGTTTCTGAAGTTCTCTCTCTGATCCCTAAGACCTTTCACTATTTTAGTTTTAGTCTTTGGACTTGTTCTACCTTATTAATATCTTTTTGTAAGTAAGGTCTCCAGAACTGGACACAGTATTCTAAATGAGGTCTAACTTAAAGCGATTGTATACCTGCACTGAAATTTTTTATTTAAAAAAAAAACAAAAACCTGTAAGGCAAAGGCATAATGAGCTAGTATGCAACACATACTAGCTCATTATGAAATACTCACCTTAGAACGAGGCCTCGGCATCTGATCCCGGTCCACGCTGAGGGAGCTGACATGTTCCCTCTGCGCTTCTTGCAGGTTCGCGGCTCTGGCGCTGTGAGTGGCCGGAGCCGCTTCTTCCCGGCAAGGTGCTGAAGATCCCTATAGTGATAACTAGAAAATCTATATAGAGGAATCAGGACCTCATTCCTCCTCTGGTGATCCCTCTATTGATAACTAAAGATCTATATGGAAGAAGGACCTCCCTCCTCCTGTTAGGTATCCCTCTAATGATAACTAAAGATATATATATATGAAGGAATCAGGACCTCTTTTCCCCTGTTGGTGATCCTTCTAGTGAAAATATTCAGTTTCTGAAGTTCTCTCCCGATATGTTTGATCCCTAAGACCTTTCACTATTTTTGTTGCCTGTCTTTGGACTTGTTCTACCTTATCAATATCTTTTCAATCAGGACCTCCTTCCCCCTGCTGGTGATCCTTTTAGTAAAAATTAAAGCTTTACAATGCATCCGGAAAGTATTCACAGCGCTTCACTTTTTCCACATTTTATGTTACAGCCTTATACCAAAATAGATTAAATTAAAGCGGGCAGCCTGGCCAAACTGAGTGATCGGGAGAGAAAGGTCTAAGTCAGGGAGGTGACCAAGAACCCGATGGCCACTCTGACAGATCTCCAGCGTTTCTCTGTTGAGAGAGGAGAACCTTCCAGAAGAACAACCATCTCTGCAGCACTCCACCAATCAGGCCTGTATGGTTGAGTGGCTAGACGGAAGCTACTCCTCAGTAAAAGGCACATGAAAGCCCATCTGGAGTTTGCCAAAAGGCACCTGAAGGACTCTCAGACCATGAGAAACAAAATTCCCCCGGTCTGATGAAACAAAATTGAACTCTTTGGTCTGAATGGCAAGCCTAATGTCTGGGGGAAACCAGGCACCACTCATCACCTGGCCAATACCATCCCTACAGTGAAGCATGGTGGTGGCAGCATCATGCTGTGGGGATGTTTTTCAGTGGCAGGAACTGGGAGACTAGTCAGGATCGAGGGAAAGATGAATGCAGCAATGTACAGACACATCCTTAATGAAAACCTGCTCAAGAGCGCTCTGAACCTCAGACTGGGGCGAAGATTCATCTTCCAACAGGCCAACGGCCCTAAGCACACAGCCAATATAACAAAGGAGTGGCTACGGGAGAACTCTGTGAGTGTCCTTGAGTGGCCCAGCCAGAGCCCAGACTTGAACCCGATTGAACATCTCTGGAGAGATCTGAAAGTGGTTGTGCACCGACACTCCCCATCCAATCTGATGGAGCTTGAGAGGTCCTGCAAAGAAGAATGGGAGATACTGCCCAAAAATAGGTGTGCCAAGCTTGTAACATCATACTCAAAAAGACTTGAGGCTGTAATTGGTGCCAAAGGAGCTTCACCAAAGTATTGAGCAAAGGCTGTGAATACTTTTTTATTTTTTTATTTTTAATAAATTTGCAAAGATTTCAAACAAACGTCTTTCACGTTGTCATTATGGGGTATTGTTTGTAGAATTTTGAGGAAAACCATTAATTTAATCACTGGACAAAGGCTGTAACATAATAATTTGTGGCAAAAAGTGAAGAGCTGTGAATACTTTACGGATGCACTGTATATAGTGCAGTGTTTCTCCACTCCAGTCCTCAAGGCGCACCAACAGGTCATGTTTTCAGGCTTTCCATTATTTTGCACAGGTGATTTGATCAGTTTCACTGCCTTAGTAATTACCACAGCCGTTTCATCTGAGGGAAATCCTGAAAACATGACCTGTTGGGGCGCCTTGAGGACTGGAGTTGAGAAACACTGATATAGTGGAATCAGGGCCTCTGTCAGGACTGGGGTCTGAACCTGTAATCTCTTGCAATGTCTCTTCTTGCTGAGTCACCTGGGATGCTGGAAAGCTCCCTGGACAATTTAGTGAACGATCTTGGCTTGATTCTTGTTTCTCTTGTACCTTGAACCCTTCGTTCCTCCTACGAACTTCCAGTTTTAGCCATGTCTTTGCGCTTTATGTTTTCCAGATTATTGTGCTCTCTCCAGCCAATATCTCACTCTTGTCACTTCTGCTGTTGTCTGTATCTACCACTCGTTACCGACCTTTGGCTTGTTCCTCGACTAGCTTGATCCAAACCTGCGACCACTTGTTACCAACCTTTGGCTTGTTTACTGACTATGCTTCTGCTTGATTACTACATGCTGTATCTGCTACTGGAGCCTGCTCTGCTATGCTCCTGGTGAGGTAATCCTGAGGACCACTAACTTGTACTAACAGGCAGCAAAACCCAACTCCACCATCAGGAGCTCTGGTGAACACTGATTAGCGCTTGGTCACCACACCTCGGGTGAGCCTGTGTCATCAGGACCTCCTGCGCCCTGCTGGGAATCCCTCTAGTGATAACTAAAGATTTGTATAGAGGAATCGGGATCTCCTTCCTCCAGCTGGTGATCCTTTTGGTGATACCCCCCCAAGAATTCTATTCGCTTTTCCCACTCCTTGGCCCCACTGTTTTTACATGAAACAAGGGAATCTAGGTGAATAGACAAAGATGGAGGGACAGAGGTAGTAGCCATGGTAGCTCATAATGGCTCACAATGGTTATCCTCCTGCAGGACATGGAAATGAAGAAATCCTGGACTGCAGCACTCCGAAATAAGGCATCTTTATTGTAAATCGTTAAAATCCAACAAGAGTCACCTCATAAGGACAATACAGAGAGCAATAGCTAGCGCGTTTCACATCAGTGGTTGCCTAATTATCAGCTATGAGTAAGCATCCACTGAGGTGAAACGCGTTAGATATTGCTCTCTGTATTGTCCTTATGAGGTGACTCTTGTTGGATTTTAACGATTTATAATAAAGATGCCTTTTTTCAGAGTGCGGCAGTCCAGGATTTCTTCATTTCCATAGACTTGCGCAGAGCCTGCACCTAAATCCAATCGCATAGGAGGGGAGCAACTGCATGAGGTCCAGAGGCTTGGTGAGCGGCATTTCCATTCTATCTCCTCCTGCAGGACAGTTATAACTTTTTACAATTGTCCCTGATTTCTAGACTCCCCATCCAATACACCCTGATGACAAAAAAACAAACATTTCACAACTTCTGTGGACAAAATAAAATTTGTCTTCTCTCCTTAGGCAGAACACACACTCATATTTACTGTTAAACAGTAAGCACCTGCTGACCTGATCCATGTTTTCAGTTAAGCAATGTAGATAAGATTTCTACTGTTTTATTTGTTATTCTGTATTTTTATTAAATATATTTTTTTAATAGTTCCAGGTACCAAAAAAGGGGGGGGGGGGGGGTTGCAATTCTTGATATCATGATGACTCCAGAGACTAGTGCAGCACTACATTACAGAAATATAAATGTGATATTACAATGCTTTCACATATGTGTTGTGTTGTCTATGTGGAAACAACAATTCTCAAGAAAAGAAAAAAAGAGGGTAAGGGAGTGCAAGGTCAAAGGAAAGGAAGGGGGGAAGGGGCTGGGTCAGGTGGGCGCCTCAGGATCGTGGTCAGACCCAATTCAAGATAGCAAGCGGGATACTACCTACTCTACATGTCTGGAGATCTAGCAACAGCCAGTCAAAATTGCTTGGTAAGAACTTATTGATCCATGGTTTCCAAATTTTTTGAACCAGGCCACAGTATCTAGTAATTAAGCCAATGATTATTTGTTGGAGAATGTCCAATGGACATTGACTAGAGCAGGGTTTTTCAACCAGGGTTCCACCAGAGGTTCCTTGAGCAATGAGCAATTTCCACCTCTCAGATAAGTTCCCACTGACACCATTGATCTTTTTAGCTATCTGTAAGGGGATAATTCTTCCCAATGACCACAAGTCTAAGGAGCATTCTTCCCATTGGCCATCACACTAATGTGTCATCGTGAGTTGTAAATATAGTAATTTTTAGCAGGGGTTCCCTGAGACCGGAAAGGTATTTTAAGGGTTTCTCTGTTTCGAAAAGGTTGAGAAAGGCCACTCTAGAATGGTTCTTTTATGGCTGTCAATCATGGATCATCAGGATGAATTGGTGCTTTGTAAAGCTGGCCATACACTAGTAGATTTTTGAAGGAACATTCCTACGAACATTTATACAAAAATTCTCAGTACATTCAATGACTTGTATGTTCAAACAACTTGAATGTTGTTTGAAAGTACTTCAACATTTTGTTTACATTTAACACTCGATTTTGGAATGAATGGACTTTCCCCAATGAAAACCACGTACACTGTTAGAAAAAAAGTTTCTTCCTGTTACTTTGCATTTTCTTGTCACTGTGGTAGAAGGCGAACTTCGATTTGACCCACTAATCATTAGAAAAACATTCTTAAACTGAAAAATTCCAAACAAAATTCTACGAGTGCATGGCCACCTCAAGGCCTTCTGCTTTAGGTTAAGGAGTGCCTTGGTGGGATTCTTCGCTAATGGAACTTAGAAGGGTGGAGTATGTCAAACCTGGGTCAGGTTTTCATTGCTGTGTGTGATCTAGTTGGGGAGAATTAATCTCTCATTCACTCTCACCTGCTGAGATTCAGAAACTAGGGGGGCTGATATCTAAAAGCTCATCAGCCAGTCATACAACCTGAAGGAGGCGGTTTATTTGGTACATTTTTATTTTTTACCTTTTCTGCTAGTACAGTATGGTCTTTGTAAACCAACATGGTGAGTGACAACCTCCTCCAAAGCTACCGCAAGTGACTGGACTGAGCTCCAGAAATAGGTTTAACCACCCAAGAATCTATTGTCTCTCAATGTACACATGGCAAGAAGTAAGCGGGTAGAGCTGGGAACACACTAGAAGATGCAATTGGGTTACTTAAAGCAGAATTTTACCAAAAAACTGAAGTTTCGCTTTTCTTCCTCCTCCCCTACCATATTTGGATTTATTTATTTTTTTTTGGGCGGGGGGGGGGGGGGGGGGGCAGGTACCTAGTTTTGACAGGTATCTGCTCCAACTTCAGCTCTGACCGCCTAGGCCAGTGATGGTGAACCTTGGCACCCCAGATGTTTTGGAACTACATTTCCCATGATTCTCATGCACTCTGCAGTGTAGTTGAGCATCATGGGAAATGTAGTTCCAAAACACCTGGGGTGCCAATGTTCACCATCACTGGCCTAGGCGATCGAAGAGGCAGTTTGCCCCATCCCACCTTGCCCGCAACCTGCTGGAATATGTCCCGGGTTCCAGGAGGACCATTCAGAAAGGACCATTCAGATAGCACAGCGCGGCTCACGCATGACTCCCTGCGGCTTCACAGCCGGCTTCCCATAGTTAACATGAAGGCCCTGGAGACCCGATGATCAGCAAAGAACCATCCCAGTTGTACTAGTTGAAGTTAATTGTCCTTTTGCAACCTATTGAAGTATACACAGCAGATATTGTTTTAACAATTAAACAATTCCCAGCTGTGCAATTTAAGAAAGGTTGTGGTTATACCTGTATTACAAGCCTGGGGGAACACAGCTTTGGCGGTTCATTATTACCTTGAGCAAATCTTTCCTGTTGGATGACTTTCTAGCCGCATAATCCTAAATCATATAGAAGTGTTTATGTTCCGCATCAAAATCACCGTGTTCCATATTGACACAAGAGAGGGAAGGTGGAGTACATAACCTTTCTTATTATGTGTTCGCTTCAGAGTCTTAAAGATACTCTCCACTTTGAATCCAACATTGTCCAAATATTTAATAACTTGAGGACGTGTTTCTCTCTGCTATGGGCTATCCTTGGACTCAATTGCACTTAAGTATTCGAAAACTCTAAATTACCCAGGAGGAAGATTTCAATATTCCTACCTAACCATGACACTATAAACCACTATGACTATCCCACTTTGATTTAGTGGTGGGGCTCGTGTGGTCAGTTGACTCTGGTAGCAAAGCTAGAAAGGGCTCCAGTTACGACCAGGACTAAAAGGGTCTACTATGATCCTCCAGGTTGGCATACCTTCCAACTGTCTCTCATTGAAACCAATTTCTAGACCTCTCTAAAAAATTGACTTTTAAAAGCTGAACTTCGGGGGGAAAAAAATACATTTCAGTGAAAAGAATACAAGACATTTTTAGAATGGACGTGGTGCAGAGCCTACAAAGTTTTGCTTTATCCCCTCAGAAATTTGGGAGCATAGGGGTTGAAGGTTGGGTAAAAAGCTAACATCTCCTTCCTGTTAAAAAGAAAATCATTGTTGTGAAGGCCAAACGGGAGGTCTTTCATCTACTGTAGCTCCATGTAGTATGCAAACAAGTACAAAGTAAAAATAAGGTTCCTCCAAGTTTCACTAGGTAAGGGGCCTTGACCCCTTCCAAACATGACGCACTTGTAAGAATCCTTGCAGGTGCAGATTCCAATGCAGATACGTAAAGTTAATTAGAAAATTGCCACAGGCAGGAGTACTGGAGAGGAGGAAACATGCATACACTTTATCAGCCTGGTAAAATACGTCATTTTCAAACTACAAAATGTTTGATTTATTGTCTGGTCACCTCTCAGCATTCATAGGTTAAATTGGAGGAACTTGACTGGCCTGCACCCGATAGAACACCTTTGATTAATTAGATCGGAAACTGCGATCCAGGCCTTCTTGTCCAACATCGATGCCTGACCTCACAAATGCTCTTCTGGAAGAATGGTCAAGCATTCCCATAGACACACTCCTAAACCTTGTGGACAGCCTTCCCAGAAGAGTTGAAGCTGTTATAGCTGCAAAGGGTGGGCCAACTCAATATTGAACCATACGGACTAAAACCTCGTACACACGCTTAGATTTTCGGACGACCGAACATCCGTTTTTTGTGGCATGCTGGTCTCATGTCGAAAGTGAAGAGGAAACTCACAATACGAAATGCTTCGTATGACAAAATACAACTTCAGAAGTGAAGTAATGTGTTGAAAAGTTTTGGATGTATTGTTTTGTTTCCGAGCATGCGTAGTCTTGCTCTTACGATTTTTTTCGTACGAAACCGTACTAATGGAACGAAAATCAGACGTTGAGTTCACAACAAACCAACAAAAATTTATAGTCTGCACATCCAGCTTTTGTCTGCCGAAAAAGCGAAATCGGCTGTCGAAAGAACCGTACTAACCATCCGAAAATCGCCAGACGGCTCGTCGTACTCATTTTTCCATCCGATTTTCATATCGTGTGTACGGGCCTTTAGACTGGGATGCCATTAACCACTTCAGCCCCGGAAGGATTTACCCTCTTCCTGACCAGAGCACTTTTTTGCGATACGGCACTGCGTCGCTTTAACTGACAATTGCGCGGTCGTGCGACGTTGCACCCAAACAAAATTGACGTCCTTTTTTTGCCACAAATAGAGATTTCTTTTGGTGGTATTTGATCTCCTCTGCGGTTTTTATTTTTTGCGCTATAAACAAAAAAAGAGCATCAATTTTGAAAAAAAAAAGCAATATTTTTTACTTTTTGCTATAATAAATATCCCCAAAAAATATATAAAAAACACATTTTTTTCTAAGTTTAGGCCGATATGTATTCTACATATTTTTGGTAAAAAAAAATTGCAATAAGGGTATATTTATTGGTTTGCGTAAAAGTTATCGCCTCTACAAAATAGGGGATAGATTTATGGCATTTTTATTATTATTTTTTTTTTTTATTAGTAATGATGGCGATCTGCGATTTTTATCATGATTGTGACATTATGGTGGACACATCGGACACTTTTGACACTATTTTGGGACCATTGTCATTTATACAGCGATCAGTGCTATAAAAATGCACTGATTACTACCCTGTTTCCCCGAAAATAAAACCTAGCGGGATTGTCGGTGATGGCTGCAATATAAGCCCTACCCCCCAAATAAGCCCTACCCTGTTTCCCCGAAAATAAGCCCTACCCTGAAAATAAGACCTGCTTATTTGGGGGGTAGGGCTTATATTGCAGCCATCACCGACAATCACGCTAGGTCTTATTTTCGGGGAAACAGGGTATGTAAATGACACTGGCAAGGAAGGGGTTAAACACTAGGGGGCGATCAAGGGGTTAAGTGTGTCCTAGGGAGTGATTCTAACTGTGGGGGGGGAATGGGCTACTAGTCACATGACAGCGATCACTTCTCCTGATGACAGGGAGCATTAGATCTCTGTCATGTCACTAGGCAGAACAGGGAAATGCCTTGTTTACATAGGCATCTCCTTGTTCTGCCGCTCAGTGACACGATCGCGGGCCCCCCGGCGGACATCGAGTCCGCGGGACCCGCGGGCACGGTCACAGAGTTTGCGGCGCGTGCCCCCAATGCCGCGATTTAAAGGGGACCTACTTGTACGTCCATTTGCCCAGCTGTGCCATTGTGCCGACATGCACAATGCGCTGGTCGCATGTGGTTTAAGTTCATGTGTGTGTAAAGGCAGGCGTCCCAATACTTTTGGTAATATACTGTAGGTAATGCATAGCTCCCAACTGTCCCTGATTTCGAGGAACTGTCCCTGATTTGGAGCAATGTCCCTCTGTCCCTCATTCCTTCTCATTTGTCCCTCATTTTGGTCTGATCTATAGAGTTGTATATAAAATGTGCTTTTTACTTTCAAAAAGTGTTTCCCAGTGCTAAACCTTTCATCCAATTTCTAAATTGTTGCATTTTTCAATTTTAAAAGCCAATATAAAGGAATAGTAGTGGTTAAAAAGCACTTGTGGATTTAGTTAACCTTTTTTTTGTGGTTATTTTCCCTTTAAGGGGGCGTGGCAGGGGGGTGTGTCCTATGCCTGCATACGTTTGCTAGTAGGTGTCCCTCATTCCCATCTCAAAATGTTGGGAGGTATGTGTAATGTTGAAGGAGAAAGCTTAGTTCCACTTTTACAACCCTCAGTAAGGGAAGCGCTAACGTAACATAGAAAGTCAAACTTTATTAATTTGAATAAAAATGTTACAAAACTGATGTGGTACTATCATCGCATCACACTGTTTACTTTTTCTGTTTTGTTTTTTTTTTGTTTAACTTTATTTGAAACACACAAAGTGACACTTCATTCCCGTCTTTGCCCAGTAGTGCGGTGTGTTGTGCTGAAGTGTGGTGCTATCCAGCAAAATGCATTTGTTTTATGCTGTGAATGGGGCTCCTAGAAAGCAATGGTTTTCTAGGTGTCCTTGCAGCGACTGACATTTATCCTGTGCAGGAAAAGCACCAGTCACCGCACATAGTGCGAACGAACGTTTTATGACCGCTGAAAATAGCACGGCTTTATTCTGCCATTCCTCTTCCGTGCAAGGCTTTGTTATTTATTTCCTTGAATCATCCGGCATAAAAGTTTTTAACAAGCCCCGAGAGGCATGGAGCCCTGCCAGACAGACAGCAATGTACGGACAATATAGACTCAAGGTGCCCCCCCCCCCGCCGCGAAGCTATGAGTATAAATATCAACATTTGTGTTCGTAAAACAAAGAAGGAAATGGTTCTCTCCAGATTGTTTCCAGAGATCCCTTGGCAGCCGCAGAAAGAACAACACATGAAGAGCGATTTGGCTGAAGACAACGCTCCTCTGAAAACGTATTAATGGCTCAACGGCCCGAGAGCGTCCTCCTCGCGTGTCGGGGTCTCCTTATCCTGGCGTTTAAAGGGGTACACCGATCCAACATAACATTTTCTTATTTACACTTTGTAGCAAAAATGGTGTTGGTAAGTAAAAACTGCACCACATCCCTTAATCACTTCAGCTCCAGAAGATTTTACCCCCCTCTTCATGACCAGGCCATTTTTTGCGATATGGCACTTTATCGCTTTAACTGACAATTGCGCGGTCGCGCGACGCTGTACCCCAATAAAATTGATGTCCTTTTTTTTTCCCCCACAAATAGAACTTTCTTTTGGTGGTATTTGATCACCTCTACGTTTTTTATTTTTTGCGCTATAAACAAAAAAAGACAATTTTGAAAAAAAAATGTAAAAAGATTATTGGGTATGTTTTTATAGCAGAAAGTAAAAAAAAGTTTTTTTGTACTTACAGAAAAAATATATTTCTCTGAGTTCATTGACGGACACAGCGCTCCATATTCAGAACCATAGGGTTATATCGCCCCCTACAGCAGTAGGACACTAGGCAGAAAAAAGACTGACAACTTTAAAAAAAAAACAATATTTTTTTTTTCTGATATATTTTCTGAACACATCTAATAAAAACATTTCAAAGAATCAAATTTCTTCATCAATTTAGGCCAATATGTATTCTGCTACATGTTTTTGGTAAAAAAAATCCCAATAAGTGTATATTGATTGATTTATTTATATTTATTTTTATTTTTATTTTTGAACAGTTATGTTTTTGTATTATTTGTGTTTTTAATAGAATTGTATCTTGTTTCAGGTAGAGAAACATATTCTCTTATCTGGTCCGTCTGTAAACCTTGGCCATGTCCTGAAGAAGCCTAGCGGCGAAACGCGTAGACATACAAGGGCTCACTGCACAAATAAAAGATAGATGCATTTAAGCTACATTTTTATTCGTAATTTGTCTTTGTGTATATTGTTACTGTAATAAATTTGATTGTTTATAATTTAGTTCTTCTCCATTGTTTCTTAGCCTATAAAGTCCGCCTGTTTGGTAATACTCAGTATTGCCTACATTTTTGTTTCCCTGTATATAGATTGGTTTGCGCAAAAGTTAGAGCTATTGGATAATTTTATGTCGTTTTTTTTTTTTACTAGTATTGGCAGCGATCAGCAATTTTTAGCAGGACTGCAACATTGCGGCGGACAAATCAGAGACCTAACTGACACTTTTGTCGCTTTTTTGGGACCAGTGACATTATTACAGTGATCAGCGCTAAAAGAGATGCACTGTCACTGTACTATTGACACTGGCAGGGAAGGAGTTAACATCAGGGGCAACCTAAGGTTAAATGTGCTCCTAGGGAGTGCTTTCTAACTGTGGGGGGAGGTGCTTTGACTAGGGGAAAACAGAGATCCTGCTTAGCAGAAACACAAGATCTCCGTTTTCCTCTCTGGCAGAACGGCCATCTGCCTTTTTTACATAGGCAGACCGCCGTTCTGCCTCTCCTCAGAACAATCGGTGGGTCCCAGCGGACGCGCTGATTGGCTTCCGCTGTGTCCGATCACAGCGGGAGCGGGGCTCCGGTGGCGCACGCGTGTGCATGTGGGTATGTGATTTTGTGCTTAAGGGCCACCCTGCCGCAGTATATGTGCGTGGGGCGGTCCTCAAGCAGTTAGGCTATATATGAAGCTAAAATGTAGAATAAAGTATGGGACTTTAGAAAGGTGCTGTCACTTTCCAGAAAAATATACATAAATTATGAATGAAAACAATACAAAAGTAAACAATATCATTAACCTCCCTGGTGGTATAATTATGTCTGATTTTTGAATATCAAAGCGGTACATTGTTTTTTTCACAGCTCGTTTTGCACAGAGTGGCCCCCGATCCTCGACTTCTGAGGTCCCCCCGGCGGCTCTCGCGGCTCCACCCTGCATCAGATAACCCCCTGGGAGAAGCACTCTCCCGAGGGGTTACCTTGCGGGCGCGCTCCCAAGTCCAGCATTCGGCGTCCATAGACACGAATGCCGGACTTGGCCCTGCCCCCCCCCCCCCTCAACGCCCGCGTCATTGGATTTGATTGACAACAGCGAGAGCCAATGGCTGCGCTGCTACCAATCTATCCAATCCATAGCCGGGACCCTGTGCAGGGAAGGACAGCATGTCTCCGCCGAGGGAAATACCGGGCTCAGGTAAGTAAAACAACGGGGGGGGGGGGGGGGGGGGGCCACTGCCAGAAGTTTTTTCACCTTAAAGCGGAGTTCCACCCAAAACTTCTGCTTTTCTGGTTCCTCCTCCCTTCACATTTGGCAGCTTTCAATGGGGAGCAGATACCTGTCTAATACAGGTATTTTGCTCCCACTTCCAGCATAGATACCCAAGCCACCAGTGGGTATCTACGCCACTTCCGGCGCCCTCTACGCCCCCCCCCCCCGCTGTCTTCTGGGAGACACACAGGTCCCAGAAGACAGCAGGGACCAGTGGGATAGTCTGGAGGGCTTCACTTCCTGATTCCCTTACCGAAGATGGCGGCGGCAGCACCTGACAGCCGAGGGATAGATTGGCTTCGGGTGCCGACATTTTGAAACATGGGACTGCACAAAGTCCGGCGTCACAATCAGGACAATGGAACCTGGTTTCCTTTTCGGATTTTCTTTCCACTGTCATCTCGCTTCAAACCACGCACATCCATGTGGGAGCTGACTTTTTTTCGGTTGGTGGGATGTAGTCCATGAAGTGACGACCAGCCAGACGTTCCGGGTTGACGTCCAGCTCTATTCACAGCCATTGATGGTGTTTGGTGGTTTACAAAGATCAGTTTGGCAACTTTCCAAATGAAGTCGGAAAGAGCCACAGGCTGTTCACTCTTTCTTTTTTAGCAGAATGTAGGCGTTCCACAAGCATTGCTCAAGAAGATGCCTGAAGATGTTCTTGTAGTACTTCTTTTGCTGGTTCCTCATTGCTGGGTAGAATGTCATTGCTTGGTCGGCTCTTGGTCTATCACTACTTGTGGCTTCATGATTTCTTTCCCACCTTTCGTACGTACCATAACAGTGGAGGTATTATGAACTGTACTCTTTAAGCACATCTTTCTTGTCATGCCAGCCATCGCAGTGCCATCATTTTGCCTTTCTGCCAGGCAACCATTCTCCAGTCTTCAGCTGATTATTGCCAAACATTGGAAGCATGTCGCGCCGGTTAGCCCTAAGGGTTCCATAGACATCTGTTTTGTTTTGCAGAAGAAACTCATAAAGTTCAGGAGACGTATAAAAGTTGTCAGTTGTTATGCAATAGCCCTGGTTTAACAATGGCTCAATGAGTGTAAGAACGGAAGCTAAAGAAGGTTAATGGGTGGTGCCACGCGAATGGCTGAATGTTTTAGGAACCGCTGCCCCTACAGATGCAGCCACCTAGGTGGAGTATAGTATATAATTTCAAAAAGGGTGTAGGTGTGGTGCTGTTTTCTTATTTTAAAGTATATGTGATCCCAATTCACTTGCTATTCACTGCTTCAGTATTCCAAACAGCGGCAAGTGCTCTTCATTCGTTTGTGCTGGTGCTCCTTACAGTGCACCTATAGGTAATGCACTCACCGGAACTCCTCACCCCTCACAGGGGTATTACGCATTCACAGTATCTGCCACTGTGCAGCAATATGAAGATCCACAGCTTGCTTTATTCCTAGTATATGATCTTTCATGCCTCCCAAACAAAGAAGAAAGTTCTCCATAGTGTAATACCTTTAATAAAGTTTTATTGTGCCAAACAGTAGTGTAATACTCACATTACACTATGTATTTAAAAGCTAGTGTACAAACAACAGGAGGTTGGGATAATCCACGATCCGCGGCTTTGACCGGAAGTGACGCAAAGATGTTCAGAAACTCCACCCTACATGTTTCGTCATCAACATGTCATCTGCCTCCAGATGACGTCTTGATGACAAAACACATAGGGAAGAGTTTCTGAATGTCTTTTGTGTCACTTCCGGGGTCTTATATTCATTTTGGCAACCAAAAACACAGTAGGGCTTATTTTTGGGGTAGGGCTTGCCATTTAATGTGCTGTCTCCCTCCTGCCTGGCAGGAATCCCCAGTGTGAAGTGAAGTAAAAGTGGTTGTAAACTGTAAGAATCCTCTCTATTACAGTAGTATATAATGAAAAAGGTGTGTGTTTCTTTAATCTATTGTGTCACATACCTTCTTATAGCGCCACTCGGCGCTTCCATAGCCCGCCGGAGCTCTCTTCCATGATCAGAGCATTGCAGAGGGAGGGGGGCCGAGATCCCCCGCTGACAGGCAGGAGAAGAGGAGATCAGCTGAGCGCCCCTCGGCACTTCCATAGCCCGCCGCGGTCAGAGAATTGCAGAGAGAGGGGGGGCGAGATCCTCCGCTGACAGGCAGGAGAAGAGGAGGAGATCAGCTGGTCAACATATCACCGATGAACATATTCTGTTCAAAAAAGAGAATGCAGTCTAAGATTATAGATGAATTGCTATGATGAAGTAAACAAGGGGCAAGAGACACGTCCCAACGTGTTTCGCACAGATGCCTATTCAGGGGGTCACGATATAGATATACTGTACATTACAATGCATACAAATGCATTAATAATCACCATAATGACATAATACTCATAAAAACAAGTGCATAAAACTATATGCAGCCAAACATGAATTGGCGCTGAGCCGACCCAGGAGGATGGGACGAGTTTCAAGGAGTTCGGTCCTGGAAGCTGGCTCACCTTACTGTTCTACATCTATGATAGGGTTTCCACTTTTTCTTCAAGCCAAACCTGGACACTTTAGCGGCAAACAGCAATTTTTTTTCTTTAGTGTTCACGGATTGTAACAGACCTGGGACACCTTTGGCAGAGAAAAGCGAAGGGATCTGGAAGCCGCACACCGGTCTGATGATAAGTGCCTTTATTAGTAAAAAAGTTGGATCATGGAGGTATACAAAAACACCACAGCAGAAGTGTACAGGGATCAGCTGACGCGTTTCGCACTCACAGCGAGTGCTTACTCATAGCTGGCATACAAGGGCGCTCCAAAGAGGCACCCTTGTACAAGGGTGCTCCAAAGAGAATAGTAATGCGGCGTGCATAGTGCCCCCTCACCCTCCCGTTAGGCACTGTTACGAGCCACATTGGCGGACTGAAACCCTGACACATAATTCAAAACCCGGACTGTCTGGGTGAATCCCGAACAGGGGGCAACCCTAATCTTTTACCATGAAATATACAAATTAGGACCCAGCCATAACTATACACACAGGAAATAACATATATAATTGACTATAGAGTGTGAGAGCATATCACTGTTATAAAAGGGGGGGGGGGATTTCATTTTCCTATTTAAAGGGAAACTAGAGTGGGAGTTTTGTAAGTAGATGTTTTGAGGAGTAATCTTAACCCCTGTCGGAAATTTATTTTCAATGCCACTTTTTTACCTGCTTGCTGTCCCATATTTTGAATGCTGTGCTTCATTTGTGAACACGACCTCCAGCAACAATTTATATATAGGGGGCATAGATGTGCGCAGCCTATTGCATTGGGGTGTGCACCCTAAAGCTCAAACACACATGTGTGTGTGTCTATATACTGTATATATGGCCCTGGCACATTGACCTCCCTGCCAGCACAGTGAAAGAGAATTGCGTAAGTACTTCTCTTATGGCACAGCCGGTAAAAGGGAGATCTTTCCCAATGCCCCGCTGCTGCACAGAGCGATAATGCTAATGTGCACTAGGTGATTAGGGTGTGCCCAGGCACACCCGGCACACCCTGTGCCCACGCCTATGATCGGGGGAGTGATTCAAAACTTAGCATAAAACTGCAGCCAAAACATATTTTTTTTTTTTGTTTTGGATAAAGTG
This sequence comes from Lithobates septentrionalis, assembly GCA_037952835.1. Taxonomy (NCBI): domain Eukaryota; kingdom Metazoa; phylum Chordata; class Amphibia; order Anura; family Ranidae; genus Lithobates; species Lithobates septentrionalis. The sequence continues at coordinate 109,231 of JBBDGP010003022.1, forward strand.
GAGCGGGATTAGAACACTTGGCAGGTTTTTTATGGCTGTCTGTGTCTCTGTTAGAGAGATTCATCCTCTCTATTTGTCCTGTTTACCATTATCACCATGAGTGAAAGTGAAAGAAAATCCCAAATTTTGGGTTGTCATCAGAACAGTAATAGAGGAGAAATCTTACAATGGGGACTGTTCTGGTGACAACTGAGGATTCCCTGACTTTGGAGGGATTTCCTCTCACTTCCTGTTTGGCTATGGGACAGGAAGTGAAGGGAAATCTCCCCAATGGGACACAGATGGCAAAAAAAAAAAAAATGACAGGGGTTATAACCTTCCCTTACTCTATCCAAAATAGTTTTGCCTTTAGTTCTACTTTAAGATTCCTTAAGCAATCATTATTGTTGATTTACTAAAATTGGAGAGTGCAAAATCTGGTGCAGCTCTGCATAGAAACCAATCAGCTTCCAGTTTTTTTTTTTTGTCAATGCTTAACTGAACAAGCTGAAGTTGGAAGCTGATTGGCTACCATGCAGAGCTGCACCAGATGTTGCACTCTCCAGTTTTAATAAATCAACCCCAGTGGGTGGAGATATTGAGATGAGCGCTCAATCAGCAACTCACCTTTGAGCTTTTTGTAGAACCTAGGGGACGCAAGTGACTCGGGACAACAAACACTCAACAAATCCTTCAAACCATTTTGCCGTGCCATAAAATCAACGGCCCGCACCTTATCGGGGTAGGAAAGAAGAAGGACGAAGGCCACTTGTCACACGCGGACACCGGGAAGTATGCAAAGCGCGTCATTGGTCCTTATACAGCACCACAAAAAGCCCATTGTCTACCTCCGCTGCCTCTGGAAAGACAAAGTGACTTGGCTACATCTTACCTTTAGGCTGCATTCACACCTGAGCGTTTCAAAGTCGCACATTTTTACTGCGATTTTACAGCGACTTTGCCACGTTTTTGCCGCGATTTTGTTCAGGTCACCAATATAAAAGGCAGAAAAAGCCTGTAATCTGCCCCAAAGAAGCTCATGTTCTTTTTTGAGCGCGGGGCGTTTTTCCGGCGTTTTGCTTCAGGTGACAAAACGCTCAGATGTGAACAGGTGCCATTAAATGGGATTTTTCTTGTTGGGCGTTTTTTCGGGCGTTTTATGAGCTGAAAACGCTCAGGTGTGAATGCAGCCTTACTGGAATACAAAGAGCCCTCTATGTCAAGAAGACCATGGAGCCAACGGGACACTTGAGGGGAGATTTTATTAAAGCTGGCCATGTATTATACAATTTTCCTTTAGATTTACCAAAACCATATAATTTGAGGTCAAACCTAAACACTTTCACTTTGTATCCAATCAGGCAGGCCCTTACACTACATAGATATTTAGAAAAATACACTAACACAGGATGGCACTGTGGGTGTATATTGTATAGGGTAACACATCCTAATATTGAAGATATATATTTGGAAACGAAGTATGGACTTTATAGGCACCAATAATAACAATAAAAAGTTTTTATTAGTAACAATTCACATATGATAATATAAAAAGTAGGGCTGTTACTGATTAAAATTTTCGTGTTCGATTAATCGTTTTTTTTTAAAATCGATTAATCGACTAATTTCGATTAATTATAACGCACATACAGATCCAACTACTTTTAACTGATTTAGCACTGTTGTTATGGAAACGGCCGAAGCCGGACATAGCGGGGCATGGCTAGGACGTCACATGTCATAAACTCAGCCTCACCGTGCCCATAATCGCAGCCTCACTGTGCCCATAATCTCAGCCTTACCGTGCCCATAATCGCGGCCTCACCGTGCCCATAATGCAGTCTCAACGTGCCCATAATCTCAGACTTATCATGCCCATAATCACAGCCTTACCGTTCCCATAATGCAGTCTCACCGTGCCCATAATCGCAGCCTCACCGTGCCCATAATGCTGTCTCACCGTGCCCATAATCGCAGCCTCACCATGCCCATAATCGCAGCCTCACCGTGCCCTTAATGCGTTCTCACCGTGCCCATAATCGCAGTCTCACTATGTCCATAATTGCAGCCTCACCGTGCCCATAATCGCAGCTTTACCGTGCCCATAATCGCAGCCGCACCGTGCCCATAATCGCAGCCTCACCATGCCCATAATCGCAGCCTCACCGTGCCCTTAATGCATTCTCACCGTGCCCATAATCGCAGCCTCACTATGTCCATAATTGCAGCCTCACCGTGCCCATAATCGCAGCCTCACCGTGCCCATAATCGCAGCCGCACCGTGCCCATAATCACAGCCTCGCCGTGCCTATAATCAAAGCCTCACCGTGCCCATAATGCTGTCTCACCGTGCCCATAATCGCATGCCTCGCTGTGCCTATAATGGCAGCCTCACCGTGCCCATAATGAAGTCTCACTGTGCCCATAATGCAGTCTCACCGTGCCCATAATCGCAGCCTCACTGTAGTCAGTGCCTGTGCCTGGATTACACAGTCTGCGGGCATCTCCCGCTGTGTGTCTCAAAGCTGAGTGTGAAAACTTTGGCCGCGCTGTGGGAAAAGTCCCGCCCTCCTCCTAGACCAGCTTGTGTGATAGACAGAACACTGCGTCTATCACACGAGCTGATCTAGGAGGAGGGCGGGACTTTTCTCACAGCGCGGCCAAAGTTTCCACACTCAGCTCGGAGACACACAGCGGGGGAGGCCCGCAGACTGTGTATGACATATAGAGGTGGAGGAGGAGGGAGCGGAGCGCTGCGCTGCGCTGCGCTGCAGCCACAGCTTGGCCCAAAGCGGCCCCAGGGCAGGCAGCCTACCAATCAAAAAAATTTTGATCGATCAAAAAAATTAACGAGCTGATCTAGGAGGAGGGCGGGACTTTTCTCACAGCGCGGCCAAAGTTTTCACACTCAGCTCGGAGACACACAGCGGGAGATGCCCGCAGACTGTGTATGACATATAGTGGAGGAGGAGGGAGCAGACCGGTGCGCAGCAGCCACAGCTTGGCCCAAAGCGGCCCCAGGGCAGGCAGCCTACCGATCAAAAAAATTTTGATCGATCAAAAAAATTAACGATTAATCCAGGAATAATTTGTTAATTTCCGCAGCCCTAATAAAAAGACATATAAAAACATTACTGCAGCATCCTACAGTTTGGCATTGATATCTCCAACTCTAGCCAAGGAATCAAGGAATCTGGCGACCCTGATAATATTCAGCACGGCTGGAATAATTTGTTGTAATAATGGATAAGCTCTACATGTTTCGTGATGTGCGCTTCATCAGGAGCTTATTTACATTTTTCATACCCAAGAACATTGGATATGGTACAAGATAGTAGCTTCTCAGCATAAATAATAAAAGAGGGGCTTGTTTAACAACTGTCAATAGGACCATCAACTTGGAAAAGCATCTCACTTGGTAGTATAAATTTGTATAATTCAGTATAGGAATACTGATTGGTGAACAATTGGTCAAACACGTACGTCGGGACTATAAATGGGGCAGTAGCCAATAGCTTTCGTCCCTTAATTTATTCTGAGCATGCGTGGCACTTAACCGATCGGAATTTTGTTGTTGGAAAATTTTATAGCCTGCTCTCAAACTTTGTGTGTCGGAAATTCCGACGGAAGAGGTTGCAGGGTTGCTGGCTGCAGTTGTCTAAGCTGAGAGTGTCTGTTACACTTTCTTTCACACTGCCCAAAGCCAGCACTAACAATTCCCTCCCAAACACACACACAGATGGAAGAGGAGAGAGGGCTCGATCTGCACAACTTCTTCCGCCCCTACCCCTCTGTGTCTGCCCACACTCCAATCCCTGGCACTGTGCCTCAGAAAAGGAATGTGGGTGTGGGAAATTTGAAGTTCAGCAGCCTCAGATACATCTGAATGAGAGGTGCTAACTGCCAAGGGGTGAGTGAGCTCACCATCCATCCCTGTCTCTGACTGAAGTCTCCCTCCTTTCTCCTGCCTCTGAGTACACTAAGGTAAATCAGGGTTCTCAGAGCACCCCTTACATCAGAGTTCCCCTTTACACCAGAGGCCACAGTGTTCCCCCTTACATCAGAGTCCTCTCCGTACATGAGAGTTCTCAGTGTTCCCCCCTTAAATCAGGGTTCCCAGAGCATCCCTTATGTCAGAGTCCCCAGAGTTCTCCCTTACATCAGAGTCTGCAGAGTCCCCCCTTACAGTATAAGGGAACTCTGCGAATTGAGATGAAAAAGGTAAGCTCTGTGGACTCTGATGTAAAGGGGAACTCTTGTTATTAATAACTTCATATGATTAGAAATGTTATTTAATAGCAAAATATATGTATAGTTTATACTATAAAACAAAATTGCTGTGCTTTGTGAAAGTGTTCAGGTTTGACTTGAATAAAAGGTGGCAACCCTACCTCCTGTACAGGGCCCGGCCCCATCGGTTCAAAAGGGGGGGCCAGGCACCTGCTGAGCAGGGGGTTCAGGGGAACAACAGTACTGTCTTATTGTAGACACCAATCCTCTTCTGCCTCTCCCCGCAGCACTGCCAGCTCCTCCTCTTCTTTCCCCCTCTGTCTGCACTGCAGTGGGATTGGTTCTAGCCAGGGCCGGACTTACCATAGGGCTTGAGTGGGCTCAAGCCCATGGGCCCCGTCCGATAGGGGGCCCCGCGGGCCCCAGCCGAGTGTACTTCGGCTATACTCGGCTTGTTTCGCTCACAGTCACGCCTAGTCCCGCCCTATGATGGACATAACACAGGGACTGGGCGTGACTGTGAGTGGAGCTAGCCGAGTACAATCGGTTAGCTCCGGCGGCAGCGCTCGGCTCCGCTCACAGTCACGTCCAGTCCCACCATTGGACCTGTGTTATGTCCATCATAGGGCGGGACTGGGCGGGACTGCAAGAGGAGCCGAGAAAAGCCGTCAGGAGCCGAAATACACAGGACCGGCTCTGACAAGTCACTGCAGTTTAACTGTAGCCTGGGCAAGGCTGCAAATGACACGGACAAGGCTGCAGATGGACACTGATAAGGCTGCAAATGACACTGATAAGGCTGCAAATGACACTGGACAAGCATGCAGATGGACGCTGTGCAAGGCTGCATTGATGAGCATTTAAATGTACGTTTTTTTCCTTAAGTGCTAGTTCACACCAGATGCAGTTCCGTTCAGTTCCGTGTGCTTTTTTTCTGCACTCAAAATGCATGCACAGTGTTTTCCATGTATTCCAATGGCTCTAGTTCACACCATGCAGTCAGTTTCTGGTCAGTTTCCGGTGCAGAAACTGACTGGAAACTGACTGCATGGTGTGAACTAGAGCCATTGGAATACATGGAAGACACTGTGCATGCATTTTGTGCAGAAAAAAAGCACAAGGAACTGAACGGAACTGCATCTGGTGTGAACTAGCACTAAATAGTTTTTTTCTTTAAATTTCCTTAAACTCTTATTTTGAGGTTTGCTGATTGGTTATTGGCTTTTACGTAGTGCCTCGTTTACTGCCAATGAGAAAACCTGTCTGCATTAGACAGTGATGTAATGGCGGACAAACGGTATCAGAGTGGTGCGCTTAAAAGAAAACTAAAGGTTTAAAGTAATGTATAGAAGGTAGGGCCCGAAAGTGACTCAAGCCCAGGGGCCCCCACCACCCTAATTCCTGCCCTGGTTCTAGCACACGCTCCCCTTCCTTCTGCTGTCCGGGCCCCCTATGTTTCCCATTCCCCCGAAGTGCTGCCGGCTTCCACCCTCTCCCCCCAGCAGCGCTTCGGGCACACAAAGGGATGTTTCAGGATGGAGAGCAGGGGAGGGGGCCAGTAAATATGTAATTTACTGGCCCCTTCCTTTCCTGAATGAACACAGTGAGCAATCAGTACTAATCACTCCTGTGTCCATTCACCACCGAAGCATAGTAAACCGAGTTTACTATGCTTCAGTTTGTGAATGAGCAGGAGGCCTCGGGGAGCTTCCTATTCAGTCATCTGTGCAGCTGAGGCTACAGAAATAGGGACTGATAAAAACCTCAGTCACTTTCGCCCGGGGGAAGGGGGGGCACTGTCAGGTAGGCTGTATGAGGCCCCATGATTTCTAACAGCAGCCCTGACTACAGCTATAGCCGACCACACTGATCGAGCGAAAATTTTCCAACATGCTGTTTGTATAGAAGTCAATCGAGAGATCGACTTCTGTACAACGAGCCTGCCCAGAGAAAGATTGAAATTCGACTGGTCCCGGCTGAACCCACCAAACTTCAATCCATCTATAGCCAACTTAAAGAGGAGCTCCAGTCTGGAAAAAAAAATCCCTCGTTTAAATCCTGTCCAGGACATCTGCATGGAGTTTGCATGTGTTCTTCTATGTGGGTTTCCTCCCACGTTCCACACACCAGATATGCTGGTAGGGTAATTGGCACCTTTCCAAATTGGCCCTATGTGTTGCGAGATAGGGACCTTAGATTGTAAGCCTCTTTGGAGACAGGAGCTGATGTGCATGTAAAGCCCTGTGTCAATTGTTGGTGCTTTGTTAATACCTGCAATAAATACATGTAAAGGCAATTTTATTTTTTTTAGTCGTTGATTGTTATCTATGTCCCTGTTTGGGGAGGTTTATGGGACAGGAAGTGAAGGAAAATCTCCCCCCAGGGGACACAGATAGCAAAAAAAAAAAAAAAAACCTGAACTGGGTTGTCTCTTATCCCTTATACTATCCAAAATGAAATTAAAAAATTTTTACCTTTAGTTCTACTTTAAGCATCAGATATTGCATTGAGGAATTTCGCGATTTTGCGATCTTGAATGCGCAATTTACACATTTTTTTCCCCGTTTCACTTCAACGGGCTGCCGTATTCGCGTTTGTCGCCCCCAAAAGAAGCTCCGGCTCCTTTTATGGACGACAAGCTTAGTGCGATCTTCAAATGCACATTTTGCTGCCACTGGAGCGCGATTCTGTTGCACTAAAATCGCGGCAGAATCACGCCGCGTTCGGGGGGTGCACCATTCAGACCAACGGCGCCCAAATGCGCATCGCATTCGGGAATCCCGAGCAGATTCACGGCGATTCTGCCCACCGTTCCAAACCTCCTAATATGAATAGGGGCGCCTTGGCGATCAACAATAAGGGATTGATTGCCATGATGCCTTTTTTTTTTTTTTTTTGTTCATGCCAGGCTTCAGGCCAATTTCGATACAATTTCAATTTGAGATCATTAATTGCCCTGCAAAATTGAATTAGATGAAATCGCTAGATCATCCCTAACGATTATCCCCCCCCCCCCATGCTCTGAGGCCATATGGCACGGCGGGGGAGGGGATCACAAATGTATATGAGTTGCATTGCAAATCTTTCGACAGCCGGTTGCTATATATGAGACCCATCTGTGTGTTTGGTTGTTTGCCTGGCGACGACCTTTAGGACTTTAGCGTTTTACTGGTTTGCAGGCGTCCGGAATAAGTACATTAACGCGTTCAGTGGAGGACAATGTTATTTGCATGCTAAGTGACCCTATATAACCCCGCTGTGCCCATGTCTGCCGCTTAGAACAACCCTCACCTTGGATCACAGTGTATGCAAATCCCAACAATGAACTTTATTTGTTCTCTTCTGATCTGTTACACTAAACTCTGGGTGAAAAGAAAATTCTATTCCACTATGTGGGAGAGGTCTTCAAAATGTTTTCCGCACTTTCTTATATTTAACCACTTCGGCTCCAGAAGAGTTACCCCCCCCCCCCCCCTGCATGACCAGGCCATTTTTTTGCGATGCGGCACTGCGTTATTTTAACTGACAATTGCGCGGTCGTGCGACACTGTACACAAATAACATTTTTGTCCTTTTTTCCCCCCACAAATAGAGCTTTCTTTTGGTGGTATTTGATCACCTCTGCGGTTTTTTATTTTTTGCGCTATCAACAAAAAAAGTCCGACAATTTTGAAAGTTTTTTTTTTTTTTTTTTCTTTCTGCTATAAAACACATCCAATAAGAAAAATAAATAAAATCGAATTTCTTCATCAGTTTAAGTCAATATGTATTCTGCTACATGTATTTCGATTGGTTTGCGCAAAAGTTATTGCATCTACAAACTATTTTTATAGAATTTTTATTCAGACAAGAAGGGTTTTTAGAGAGAGCAGATCAAAATCTGTTCCTCAAGGGTTAATGGGATTTTTAAGGATGCATATTTCTGTCATAAGGTAGGCACAACCACAAGGGATAATTCAAAATAATATGTTATTTATTACAAAGTATACAATTTAAAAGGGTAGCAATATTTAGTGATAAAACCGATGACCAAGATTAATACTCATTTTCAAGAAACTTGAACAGATGCCTGTGTATATTGGGTAGCCGACGCGTTTCGCAGACTAGATTACTGCTTCTTCGGGGGCTGTTCACCATGCATCCAAATATCCTGACATTGATCAAAGATATATCGCATGATCGGATGGAGAGAGAACCTGTGACAAACAGGTGATGTCAGCGTCACCTATATGGTCTTGTGGACGTCGAACCATAAGTACGGTTTGAAAGATTGTATCACTGATCATCTGGTGTGTTGCTGCCTATAGGGGTTGGAGTACAGGCCAAAAGATATTTAGATCGGAGTAGAAGAATTTCTATAATCCCGAGTCAGCACATTCCAGTCCTGTTCGCCCTGACTAGGGGCAAAAATAGAGCTTCTGTCCTCCTCTTGGTACTCACATCACGGCGGTCGGGGAGAACGCGATATACGTACCAGAGGAGGACGGAAGCTCTATTTTTGCCCCCTAGTCAGGGCGAAGAGGACTGGAATGTGCTGGCTCTGACTCTGGATTGTAGAAGTTCTTCTACTCCGATCTAAATATCTTTTGGCCTGTCCTCCAACCCCTATAGGCAGCAACACACCAGATGATCAGTGATACAATCTCTCAAACCGTACATATGGTTCAACGTCCACAAGACCATATAGGTGACTCTGACATCACCTGTTTGTCACGGGATGGGGCCCGTTCTCTCTCTCTCTCCGATGTTGCGTTATATCTTTGATCAATGTCAGGATATTTGGATGCATGGTGAACAGCCCCCGAAGAAGCAGTAATCTAGTCTGTGAAACGCGTCGGCTGCCCAATATACACAGGCATCTGTTCAAGTTTCTTGAAAATGAGTATTAATCTTGGTCATCGGTTTTATGACTAAATGTTGTTACCATTTTACATTGTATACTTTTTAATAAATGATATATATATTTTTTTTAATTATCCCTTGTGGTTGTGCCTAACTTATGACAGAATCATGCATCCTTAAAAATCCCATTAACCCTTGAGGAACAGATTTTGATCTTTGATCTGCTCTCTCTCAAATCCTTCTTGTCTATTTCACATCAGGGATGTAGATTCAATATTCTGTCCCTAGAATCTGTCCAAAACTATTTTCACATATATTCTATAGAATTTTTATGTATTTATTTATTTTTACTAGTAATTCTATTGTGCCTTCACATGGGTATCTTCACCTTCATCTCAAGGATTTCAATTTATTGGTGGACTATCATTTATTGAACTTTTATTTTTATTTTTGAAGACATTGAATTTGATGTGTTCATTATTTTTGCATGATTGATCACAGCACAGAATTCACCATTTCATTTTGCTGTTGGACTTTATGTTTCGTCATTTGTGTACATATTAATAGTTTTATGACCATATTGTCACACCTATTGATTTAATACTTGTTCATTGCATGGTATTATTTTTCCACTTCTTACACCATGAGCGCTGCACTATTATTTATATTTTACATGGTTACAGGATTCGTCTAGTGAGTGCCACCCAGGCATGTACTGGCCATTGGGACTAGCGGGAGTTTCCCGGTGGGCCGATGGCTCAGTGGGCCAGTCAGGCACAGTCCTGGAGCCGCTTCTCACTGACAGTGAGTGATCGTGATTTCACTCCTGTCACCAAGGAGCAGCTGCCTACACTTGCTGGAGAGATCATTAGGCTTTCTGCTCCCTCCAGTCTGCAGGGGGAGATAGACAGCCGGCAGATTTCCCTTCCTCTCTCCCCTTATCACTTGTCACTTATCACATGACTGGAGAGAGGAACGAGAAGCTGCCTTCAGAACTGTGAGTACACATGGGAGAGGGGGGGGACACTCTGATGTAGTGGGTGCTGATGGGCCCACTCTAATGTAAGGGGGTGCTGATGGGGACACTTTGATGTAAGGGGGTGCTGATGGGGACACTTTGATGTAAGGGGGTGCTGATGGGGACACTCTGATGTAAGGGGGTGCTGATGGGGACACTCAAAATTAAAGTGGGCCGGTCTGGTTGAATTCCAGGGCCACATTTGTGTCCCAGTCCAGCCCTGGTGCCACCTGCTTTCTACTATCTCAGAGCGCAGTTTTCTATTTTCTTTTATAAGCAAGAAAAGACCGACAATTTTGAAAAAAAAAAGCCTTACCTTCTGTTCTAAAACACATCCAATAAAAAAAAATTTAAAAATCCCAATAAGCGTAAATTGATTGGTTTGTGCAAAATTTATAGCGTCTACAAACTATGGGATATTTTTATGGAATTTTTATTTATTTATTTTTACTAGTAATGGCGGCGATCAGCAACTTTTATCGGGGCTGCGATATTGCGGCGGACATATTTGGTCACTAACTGACACCTTTTTGGGGGCCAGTGAGACTAAAACAGTGATCAGTGCTAAAAATATGCACTGTTACTGTACTAATGACACTGGATGGAAAGGGGTTAACATCTAGGGTAATCAAAGGGTTACCTGTGTGCCTATCCAGTGTTTTAGTGTAGTGGGCTACCCGGAACTGCAGGATCACATATATATGTATATATATATGTGATCCTGCGTGGGGCAGCCGCCCTGTAGCATAAAAACTGCTATAAGGTGGTCAGCAACTGGTTGATAGAGTTAAAAAAAAAGTGAACTGCACTAAACTGCATTAAAAACAGGCATGATTGTGTGATGGACATCACTGCATGGGCTCGGGAATACTTCCACTAATCATTGTCTGTGAACACAAGTTCACCGTCCATCCAAAAATACAAGGTAAAGCTCTATCATGCTCTATCATATTTGAACATGATCCAGAAATGCCACCGTCTTCTGTGGGTCAAAGCTAATTTTAAATGGTCTGTTGCAAAGTGGAAAACTGTTCTGTGGTCATGTTAATTGAATTTGGACATTCTTTTTGGCAACCATGAGCGCTGGATCCTTCGGACTAAAGAGAAGAGGGACCTTCCGGCTTCTTATCTGTGCTCAGTTCAGAAGCCGGCATCTCTGATGGTATGAATTGGAGGGGGGAGGCATTAGTTGTGTATGGAATGGGCAACTTGCACATCTGGAAAGGCAACATAAATGCTGAAAGATATATCCAAGGCCTTGCAAATTTCAGCAGGACACTGCTAAACCACATACTGCATCTAAGACAACAGCATGGCTTCCTAGTAGAAGAGTTTGGGTGCTGCCTGTAGTCTAGACCTTTCACCAATTGAAGATATTTGGTGCATCTTGAAATGAGAAATATGACGAAGTAGACCCAGGACTGTTGAGCAGTTAGAATCCTATATCAGGCAAGAATGGGACAACATTCCCAAAACTCCAGCAACCGGTCTCCTCAGTTCCCAGACATTTACAGAGTGTTGGTAAAAGAAGAAGGGGATGCTACACTGTGCTGAACATGGCCCCGCCTCAACTTTTTTGAGACGTGTTGCTGCCATCAATTTTTAAAATGACCTCATTTGGATAGGATTCACATGCATTCTAAAGCCCAACATGGGGCTCCATGCTCCTCCACAGTGCTCCCCACTGAATCTGTTAGTAGGATTTTGTCCTTTATTTTATTCTTTACTTACTTTTTTCTAATGTCACAATGGATCCTGTTTGGCTCTTTTCCTGGTGGTGAGCAGCCTTTTAGGATGATAGGCTCTAATGTCATACCATAAGCACCAATCTCTGCACAAAAAACACTGTGGGTGCAGGGCGTCCTATTCGGGGGAGGAGCCAGGATGTCCTGCACTCACAGTCTTTCCTCAGTCTTTTGGTTTGAGTGATGCTGGGTGTCATTCAGCCTTGAAGACTGGGGGCTTCTTGTGGTGAAGAAGAGGTACTGCAGGTGACTTGCAGCTAGAACTGTTTGTTTTATTTTTTTCCTCTCTTTTTTTAGGGGCAATAAAATCCAGCCATGAGTTAGAGTTTAAAGTCACCACGCCTTCTGACTCCTAATTTTATTCATTCCTCTTACAAATGGCCTGCAATCCAGACAATCTTCAATTTGGATTATCTGCAATAATACTGACATCATCATTATTAGCCCCAACCAAATTTTGTCTCCACTTTTACAGGAATGTTGAGGTAAGATATTTTCCATTGTTAATTTTTCTATTTTACCACCACAAAAAGAACATACGCTCACAAAATACACATGGGGCAGCGCTATGACATAAAATAGTAGAGGTTTGTGTGTATTGTATGAGATCAGCAATTTTCAAACCCCTATGAAATAAGTTTCATGTCTCGTGAACCCCTGTTAAATACTTGTATCTACAACTCACAGTACATTTGTGTGACCAGTAAGTTGTAGATGTAATAATAACTATATATTTTTTTTAAATATGCCATCTTTGATCCAAGAGCAGACAACACAATTATTTTCAGTAATAATCATGAAATTAAACAAAAAATCATAATTGCTAGATGAGATGTGCAGACAGTAAAAATGGTAATACCCCTTTTACATTGGTGGCCAGTGGTAGTAGAACCACCTTTACATTGGAGGTCATTGGTAGAGGGACCACTTTTACATTTATGGTCAGTGGTAGAATGACCACCCTTAGATTGGTGGTCAGTTATAGAAGAGCCACCTTTATATTGAAGGTCAGTGGTAGAATGAATACCTTTACATTAGAGATCAGTAGTAGAAGGACCACCTTTACATTGGTGGCCAATGTTAGAAGGACCACCTTTACATTAGTGACCAGCGGTAAAGGGACCACCTTTACATTGGAGGCTAGTAGTAGAAGAACCACCTTTACATTTAGTGGCCAGTGGTAGATAGACCACCTTTACATTGGAGGTTAGTAGAAGATGAACCACCTTTACATTGGTAGTCGGTGGTAGAAGGATCTTTACTTTGGAGGTCAGTGGTATAAAGATCACCTTTACATTAAAGGTCAATGGTAGGAAGACTACCTTTACAATGGAGGTCAGTAGTAGAAGGACCACCTTCACATTGGTGGTCAGTGGTAGAAGGATCACCTTTATATTGCTGGCCCTTGGTAGAGGGACCACTTTTGCATACCTGATAATTGGTAGAAGGACCTCCTTTACATTTATAGTCAGTGGGAGAAAGGCCATCCTTACATTGGAGGAAAGTGGTATAAGGACCTCCTTTACATTTGAAGTCAGTGATAGAAGGACCATTACATTTGAGGTCAGTTGTAGAAGGACCACCTTTGCATTGGTGGTCAGAGGTAGAAGGACCATCTTTCCTTTGAAAGTCAGTGGTAGAAAGACTACCATAACATTGGTGGCTAGAGGTAGAAAGATCATCTTAACATTGGTAGTCAGTAGTAAAATGAAAACTCTTTCATTGATGATCAGTGTTGCTGATCAGAAGGACCATCCTTACATTGGGGGTTGGTGGAGAAAATACCCTATTACTTTGGTGATCTTAAGAAAAGCCACCCTTACATTGGAGGAAAGTGGTAGAAGGACCTCCTTTACATTTGAAGTCAGTGATAGAAGGACCATTACATTTGAGGTCAGTTGTAGAAGGACCACCTTTGCATTGGTGTTTAGAGGTAGAAGGACCATCTTTCCTTTGAAAGTCAGTGGTAGAAAGACTACCATAACATTGGTGGCTAGAGGTAGAAAGATCATCTTAACATTGGTGGTCAGTAGTAAAATAAAAACTCTTTCATTGATGATCAGTGTTGCTGATCAGAAGAACCATCCTTACATTGGGGGTTGGTGGAGAAAATACCCTATTACTTTGGTGATCTTAAGAAAAGCTGCCCTTACGTGGTCAGAGGTCCATTACCATACATTAGCAGTCAGTAGGTGCTGGTATTGGTGAAAAGAATGTCCTCTTACAATGATGCCAGAATTATGCACGCACCTTCAGACAAGAGATCAGTCTTTCGGTGCTCATGGAACCACCAACAACATCTGGAGGAACTCTGGTTAAGAAAGCCTCTACTGAGTTGTTCAAGAATGGTAAGATGGCAAAAGAGATGTTGGGAGATCGCTAACTCAGTGGAAATTGACCAAAAAAATCCTATTCCCCAAAATAAATTTTTTACAATTTTTTTTTTTAATTTTTAGCCAGCGTCGCTTGGGTGAAGGTCAACAAGTGTTCTTTAAGGTGAATAAATGATTGTCTCGAAACCATACAATTCATAAGACCGCATCCCCCTTTCCCATGCCTATTGATACACTGAACAGTGGCCGTTCTATCAGCATTTTGGAAAATGAAGATAATCTATTCACTGGGAACTCAGAACATCCCCCGAGGCTGAAAGTACAGGTAGAGTAAATTGCCTTGGCTCTCCTTGAAGGGTTAACAAATTAAATTCATGTTCCTTGGCCTCAGATGTAACCCTTTCTTGAGATTTGTAATAAATATAAAATCCCCATTTAATTATATAGACTACTTGTGGAATGCTACGTTACTGGTTGCCACGGCAACCACATGTCATCATGCAAGTTCCTAATATACTCTAAGCTGAATTAGACTGGAGAACACGATATGGAAATTTAAGCATTTAACGCAGCTAGTGGTGGATAATACATGTTTGCGTGCTTTCTGGTTTAGAGAGGCGTTTATCTAAAGAAAGCAGAATATGCCTTGTCTTTGTCAACCAGTCATTTTATTTTCTTATCTGCGCTGGGGGAATCAAATAGGTTGCTATGGGTAACAGATACTTTTTTGTTTCCATATCAGACGAGGCCTGCTGGTTGGTCAAAAAATGAGAACTGTCTGTGATGAGCCAGAGTGACCAATTCAATTTAAAATACAAGATCACAATATGTTTAAAAAAAAGAAAAAAAAAAAACACTCTCTAGGCCCCTTAATACAGTAAGCTATGCTGCCCACACCACAGGTCCTTACCTCCTCTGATGGCTGCACATTGCAGTGCGCTTAAAAAAAATACCCTGGGACAGGAAGGGTTGTCACCCTGGAAACAGGAAGTGGGTTACTGGGGCAAGAGCACCAGGTTAAAATCAAGCAAGTCTAAACCCAAAAACAAAAATGTAATATATTGCAGCCTACTGGTCCTTGTATGCAGTAGCTGAATTCATGTTCTTTTTTGTCAGGCTTTTCTTGCTTGATTTTAAACTGGTGCTCTTGCCCCAGTAACCCACTTCCTGTCCCGGGGTGACAACACTCACTCACCGTACTGTAATAATGGAGGGAGCCATGGCTATGCGCACAGGCTGGACTTCAAAAGGGGTAGATAAGATTGCTTTCAGTTCATATCAAAGGAAGTGACAAGGACACTGGAACTCTGGCAGGATCAACAAGTATTTTCTATCCTTGCTGAAAATGGGGGTGGTGGTGGTGGCGGCGGTGCGAGTGAGGGGGGTTTATTTGGAACCCATCAAACATTGAACACCAGCCGCCACTGTGTAGTATAATATAAAAAATAAAAATAATCTACAACGTTGTAGTATAATATAATAATATAGTACAAAATTTCTAGTGTTCTAATGGACCTCTGGGCACACAGAGTAAGATTTTGAAGAGCTGGTAGAATACCATGATGACCACCGTGGGTCAAATATATTACTAATACAATCTTTTTAACTGAACAGAATTGAGTTGGTCTGCAAACTGTCACATTATGTTGACAAAATGATTCATAGATGGATGAAAAGTAAATAAATTATACAACATTTCAAAGTTGTATAATGCATAGAATGCATCATCTTCATATTTCAAAGAATATTTCATATTCCTTACACTGGTGGATCAGTGAGAAGAATGCTCCTTACATTGGTGATCAGTGAGAAGAATGTTCCTTACATTGGTGATCAGTGAGAAGAATGCTCCTTACATTGGTGATCAGTGGGAAGAATGTTCCTTACATTGGTGATCAGTGAGAAGAATGTTCCTTACATTGGTGATCAGTGAGAAGAATGTTCCTTACATTGGTGATCAGTGGGAAGAATGTTCCTTACATTGGAGGTCAGTGAGAAGAATGCTCCTTACATTGGTGATCAGTGGGAAGAATGTTCCTTACATTGGTGATCAGTGGGAAGAATGTTCCTTACATTGGAGGTCAGTGAGAAGAATGCTCCTTACATTGGTGATCAGTGAGAAGAATGTTCCTTACATTGGTGATCAGTGAGAAGAATGCTCCTTACATTGGTGATCAGTGGGAAGAATGTTCCTTACATTGGTGATCAGTGAGAAGAATGTTCCTTACATTGGTGATCAGTGAGAAGAATGTTCCTTACATTGGTGATCAGTGGGAAGAATGTTCCTTACATTGGAGGTCAGTGAGAAGAATGCTCCTTACATTGGTGATCAGTGGGAAGAATGTTCCTTACATTGGTGATCAGTGAGAAGAATGCTCCTTACATTGGTGATCAGTGAGAAGAATGCTCCTTACATTGGTGGTCAGTGAGAAGAATGCTCCTTACATTGGTGATCAGTGGGAAGATTGCTCCTTACATTGGTGATCAGTGGGAAGAATGTTCCTTACATTGGTGATCAGTGAGAAGAATGTTCCTTACATTGGTGATCAGTGGGAAGAATGTCCCTTACATTGGTGATCAGTGGGAAGAATGCTCCTTACATTGGTGATCAGTGGGAAGATTGCTCCTTACATTGGTGATCAGTGGGAAGAATGTTCCTTACATTGGTGGTTAGTGGGAAGAATGCTCCTTGCATTGGTGGTTAGTGGGAAGAATGCTCCTTACATTGGTGGTCAGTGAGAAGAATGCTCCTTACATTGGTGATCAGTGGGAAGATTGCTCCTTACATTGGTGATCAGTGGGAAGAATGCTCCTTACATTGGTGATCAGTGAGAAGAATGTTCCTTACATTGGTGATCAGTGGGAAGAATGTCCCTTACATTGGTGATCAGTGGGAAGAATGCTCCTTACATTGGTGATCAGTGGGAAGATTGCTCCTTACATTGGTGATCAGTGGGAAGAATGTTCCTTACATTGGTGGTTAGTGGGAAGAATGCTCCTTGCATTGGTGGTTAGTGGGAAGAATGCTCCTTGCATTGGTGGTTAGTGGGAAGAATGTTCCTTACATTGGTGGTTAGTGGGAAGAATGCTCCTTACATTGGTGGTCAGTGGGAAAAATGTTCCTTACATTGGTGGTTAGTGGGAAGAATGCTCCTTACATTGGAGGTCAGTGGGAAGAATGCTCCTTACATTGGAGGTCAGTGGGAAGAATGCTCCTTACATTGGAGGTCAGTGAGAAGAATGCTCCTTACATTGGAGGTCAGTGGGAAGAATGCTCCTTACATTGGTGGTCAGTGAGAAGAATGCTCCTTACATTGGTGATCAGTGGGAAGAATGCTCCTTACATTGGTGATCAGTGGGAAGAATGTTCCTTACATTGGTGATCAGTGAGAAGAATGCTCCTTACATTGGTGATCAGTGGGAAGAATGCTCCTTACATTGGTGATCAGTGAGAAGAATGTTCCTTACATTGGTGATCAGTGGGAAGAATGTCCCTTACATTGGTGATCAGTGGGAAGAATGCTCCTTACATTGGTGATCAGTGGGAAGAATGTTCCTTACATTGGTGATCAGTGGGAAGAATGCTCCTTACATTGGTGATCAGTGGGAAGAATGTTCCTTACATTGGTGGTTAGTGGGAAGAATGCTCCTTGCATTGGTGGTTAGTGGGAAGAATGCTCCTTACATTGGTGGTTAGTGGGAAGAATGCTCCTTGCATTGGTGGTTAGTGGGAAGAATGTTCCTTACATTGGTGGTTAGTGGGAAGAATGCTCCTTACATTGGTGGTCAGTGGGAAGAATGTTCCTTACATTGGTGATCAGTGGGAAGAATGCTCCTTACATTGGTGGTTAGTGGGAAGAATGCTCCTTACATTGGAGAGCAGTGGGAATGATGCTCCTTACATTGAGGGACAATGCATCTTACATTGGTGTCTAATAGAAGGAATACCCCTTACATTGCTGGTCAATGGCAAGAATGCACCCCTCACAGATAGCTACTGTAACTAGGTAATTCATGTCAGTGGTTACATATCTGAGAGGCAGAAATTGCTCAAGGAACTAACTTCTGGAGGACTCTAGAGTACATGGAATCCTGATTGAGAAAGGCTGCTATAGAGTATAATATAATACTGTAGAGCAGGGATATGCAATTAGTGGACCTCCAGCTGTTGCAGAACTACAAGTCCCATGAGGCATAGCAAGACTCTGACAGCCACAAGCATGACACCCAGAGGCAGAGGCAAGATGGGACTTGTAGTTTTGCAACAGCTGGAGGTCCGCTAATTGCTTATCCCTGCTGTAGAGTATAATATAATACTGTCGATTATAATATAGAATTTACAAAATGCAACGCTGTAATCTGGTTTCCAAACTGAAAGAATTGTTTACATCATCCCTGATAATGGTCTTTATATTTGATTCGATATCCTTTCCCTGGTTTTGCTCCATGTTCTACTCATTTTCTTTTCACGGATACAAGGTTCCAGCGCAGCGCATTGACTCTCTGGCGGACGCGCAGTCTTGGTGTATATTTGTGTTCTGTCTCTCTCTGGCTGAATGAAGTGCATTTTATTCCGCAGTATCATGAAAGCACGCTATAGGGGCGAGGTTTCCATGGAGACCTCATAGATAACAGGGGCCCTCTGCTAAACTGAATGGAGAACAAAGGTGCGCAAGGCGAGATACGCACAGTTGCGTTCACTAGACAATGCAAGCCACCCCTTATGATTCACAAAGCCGACTGAACCCCGTGCCATTCACAAGCACAAAATAGTACTAAATGAAAGAAGAATTCCTCTCTAAGCAAAGCATGGGCTTCAAACACTGAACCATCGAAAAAATCAGTAAATGCAACTAATTAAAGAGCGACAAATGAAAGCAATCGGCGAACTGTTAACGACATCCAGCAAATGAGATAAAATCAGCAAGCCTAATCTGAATTCCTTGTAACCTGCCCCTTTACAAGGGATATTTGGTCATGTGCCTCCAAACACGTGATGTGCAACTGTGACCGGGACTTAAATTCCTTAAAATTATAAATGATAGATTTCTGAATGGAAAGGAAAGCTATAGTTGTATTTGAACATTTTTACATACCTCCCAACTGTCCCTGATTTCGAGGGACTGTCCCTGATTTGGAACAAAGTCCCTCTTTCCTCCTCATTTGTCCCTCATTTTGGTCCGATCCATATAGTTGTATATAAAATGCACTTTTTATCTATCAAAAGTGTTTCCCAGTGCTAAATCTTTCATCCAGTTTCTAAATTGGTGCATTTGTAAATTTTAAAAGCAAATATAAGGAAATAATAATGTTAAAAAAAAAATCATTTGTGGGCATAACTAATCATTTTTTTTCTATAGTTCTCCTTTAAGGGGGCGTGGCCAGGGGTGTGCCTTACGCCAACAAACTTTTGCTAATAGGTGTCCCTCGTTCCCATCTCAAAAAGTTGGGAGGTATGTTTTTAGTTGCCTCCAGATTCATATTTTACATGTAAGCTTTTCATAGAGGTGTGAAATCTCCATCTCTGGCTATCTTGTATGTCGGACATCGATTTCAGTATCCATGCAGAACTGCTGAGATTAACAGGATAAAAGACGAGGAGAGTATTTTGATTGCATTGAGTTTGGGCAGTACGATAGACTAGTTGAAGAATGTAAGACCACAATCAATGTGTAGAACTACTAAGCAGGAAGCCCAACCTGTATACAGTATGTACTCATTGTATATGGTTGTCCTATTTGTATTTCTGATGGATGAACCCAACTAAAGAGCCAGTAATATGAATGGAAGACAGTGGGCTATGGAGGAGAGCAGAATAGGTCAGAGTCAATGAAAAAAAAGCACAGTAGGAGATAGTAAAGGCAATTGAGGAAAGCAGAGTAAGAAGAGGAAGGTGGTTACAGAGAAGAGAGTAAGAGAAAAAGAGGAGGCTATAGAGGAGAGGAGAGTAAGAGGATAGAGGAGGCTAGGGAGAAGAGGGAAAGTAAGAGGAGCAAGGTGGCTATGGAGGAGAGCACAATAACAGAAGGCTAAAGTGGAGAGGAGAGTAAAAAGGAAAGAGGAGGATATGGAGGGGAGGAGAGTACGAGCAGGCTATGGAGAAAAGGGGAGTAAGAAGAGGAGGTGGCTATGGAGGAAAGCACAGTAAGAGGAAAGTGCAGAGGAAAGAAGAATAAGAGGAGAGAGGAGGCCATGTATGGAAACACAGCAAGAGGAGGCTATGCGGGAATGAAGAGTAAGAGGAGAGAGAAGACTATGAAGTAAAACACAATAAGAGGAGGCTATAGAGGAAAGAAGGGTAAGAAGAGGAGAGGGCGATGGAGGACAGCAGAGTAAGAGGAGAGAGGATGCTATGGGGGGAAAGCAGAGTATTAGCAGGCTAAGGAGGAAATAAAAGTAAGAGGAGAGAGGAGGCGGATATGAAGGAGAGCACAGTAAGAGGAGGCTATGAGCGAAAAAACAGTAAGAGGAGAGAGGAGACTATGGAACAAAACACAGTAAGAGGAGGCTATGAGTGAAAAAAGTGTAAGAGGAGGCTATAGATGAGAGCAGAGTAAGAGGAGGCTATGAGTGAAAGAAGAGTAAGAGGAGGCTATGAATGAGAGCATAGTGTGAGGATAGAGGAGGCTATAGAGGAGAGCAGAGTAAAAAGAGAGAGAGGGGTGACTATGGAGGAGAGCAGTGAAAGAGGAGGGGATGCTATGGAAGATAGGAGAGTTAAAGGGAGAGAGGGTTATGGAAAACATAGTAAGAGGAGGCTATGGAGGAAAGAATAGTAAGAGCGAGAGAGGAGGCTATAAAGGAAAACACAGTAAGAGGAGGCTATGTAGGAAAGAAGAGTAAGAGGAGGTGAGGGCTAAGGAGTAGAGTAGAGTAAGAGGAGACTATGAAAGAGAGCGGAGTAAGAGGAGAGAGGAGGCTATGGCGGAAAGAACAGTAAGAAGAGGAAGATACTAAGGAGGAGAGCAGACTAAGAGTAGAGAGGAGGCTATGATGGAAAGAAGAGGAGGAGGCTAGGGAGGAAAGAAGAGTAAAAGGAGAGAGGAGGCTATGGAGGAAAGAAGAGTAAAAGGAGATAGGAGGCTATGGAGGAAAGAAAAGGAGAAGGAGGAGGCTATGGAGGAAAGAAGAGTAAAAGGAGAAAGGAGGCTATGGAGGAAAGAAGAGTAAGAGGAGGAGGAGACTAGGGAGGAAACAAGAATAAGCGGAGAGAGGAGGCTATTGAGGAAAGAAGAGGAAGAGGAGGCTAGGAAGGGGAGAACAGTAAAAGAAGAGACGAGGCTATGGAGGAAAGGACAGTAAGAGGAGGAGGCTATGAAGGAAAGAAGAGTAAGAGGAGGAGGAGTCTAGGGAGAAAACAAGAATAAGCGGAGAGAGGAGACTATTGAGGAAAGAAGAGGAAGAGGAGGCTAGGAAGGGGAGAACAGTAAAAGGAGAGAGGAGGCTATGGAGGAAAGGACAGTAAGAGGAGGAGGAGGCTATGGAGGAAAGAAGCGCAAGAGGAGAGGGGAGGCTATGGAGGAAAATAAAAATTAAGAGGAAGAGGAGGCTAGGGAGGAGAGCAGAGTAACATAAATCTATGAAGGAGAGCATAGTATGAGAGGAGAGGAGGCTATAGAGTTGAGCAAAAGAATACAAGAAGGGGGTTTCATTTAAGAGAGAAGAGTAGGAGGAAAGAGGGGACTATGGAGAAGAGCAGAGTAACTGGGAAAGCAAAGTAAGATTAGGGGGAGGCTTTGGAGGAAAGAAAAGTGAGAATAGGGGTGAGGCAATGGAAGAGAAGAGAGTATAGAGAAAAGAGGCAATGGAGGAGGACAGAGAAAAGTCACACACACAGACACACACAGGTATCAAACAGATGTGTTGACAGTGTAATCCCCATACCTGCCAAACACTCCTTGACAACTAACTGTATCCACAATCCCTGATCTGGTATATAAATTGTACATATAGGAATATTGCTATAAGATCACAGTGTGTACATTGTACACACAGTATGTCTTCCTTTGCAAGAGAAGTGTACATCACTTATGTGTATATTCCTCAGTCTTGGCAGATTCTGCCTATTTGGCAATGCCAATTCATTCCCTGTTAGCCTGCTGACAATGGGGTGGTGCTGGATCACCCTCATGGCAGCAAATATTTGTTTAACTTGTGAAAGCCATGTGCTTTGCTCTGCGGAATAAATTCTTCCCGTGTCTTCGCCACAGGGCTTGTACACAACTATTCATGCTGATTCCTGTTTCCTGAACTCTTGTGTACAGATCTTCTTACCAAGGCTTGTGAGAATCTCATGTCACTTGGTTTCATACAGTATGCATACTGTATGTATATATATATATATATATATATATATATATATATATATATATATATATATATATATATATATATATATATATATATACATATATATATATATACAGTATCGGAGCAGAGTGTATATTTTTTAGTATATTGTCAAGCTGTAGAATCAATTGCTGATCTACACAGTATTTAGGCTGACTATAAACATTACAATCTGATTGAACATTATATTTTAGCTCTGCCAGATTTGATAAGATTGTACGGAGCTTGTGCAATTAGATTGTACCGTGTAAAACCAGCTGTAGGCTGTCCATACACTATACAAACTGATCGTAAAATCTCTGTTAGATCTACCATGAACTATATAGTGAAAAGACTTGCCTGATTTGATACTTATTACATGGATTGTTTAGGTTTGTCCATCTATTATATCGTTTTGCTAAGCCATAGAAGATAATAAAGATATTTCACATTCATATTGTATAGTATATTGCCAGCTTTATGTTTATTGAATCAATGTGTGATTGAATCGTAAAACAATTGAGCAGTTGTCACTTTGTGTGTATAGGACAGCAGTGTGATGGGGGGGGGGGGGCAGAGAGCCAGAGCATTGTGTGTATAAGGCAGCAGTGTGATCCAGGGGGAGGGGGGCAGAGAGCAAGAGCATTGTGTGTATAAGGCAGCAGTGTGATCAGGCTTAGGGGGACAGGGAGCCAGAGCATTGTGTGTATAAAGCAGCAGTGTGATCCAGGGGGAGGGGGGCAGAGAGCCAGAGCATTGTGTGTATAAGGCAGCAGTGTGATCCAGGGAGAAGGGGGCAGAGAGCCAGAGCATTGTGTGTATAAGGCAGCAGTGTGATCCAGGGGGAGGGGGGCAGAGAGCCAGAGCATTGTGTGTATAAGGCAGCAGTGTGATCCAGGGGTAGGGGGGCAGAGAGCCAGAGCATTGTGTGTATAAGATAACAGTGTGATCCAGAGAAGGGGGGCAAAGAGCCAGAGCATTGTGTGTATAAGGCAGCAGTGTAATCCAGAGGGAAGGGGGCAGAGAGCCAGAGCACTGTGTGTATAAGGCAGCAGTGTGATCCAGGGAAGGGGGGCCAAGAGCCGGAGCATTGTATGTATAAGGCAACAGTGTGATCCAGGGGGGAGGGGGGCAGAGGGCCAGACCATTGTGTGTATAAGACATGTTCATGTCAGTGGTCTGCAGGATTTAAATTTGTGAGTGTAGTGGTCCGTGAATGTCTGAAAGGTTGGTGACCTCTGCTCTAGATCATGTCCCAACATTATTGTGCCTTTTACTTTGTTTCTGTAGGGAGAAATAGTTTTTATTATTGAAATCACCAGGACAGTAAGATTCTTGCAGGGGCAGCTGCAGTTCCTATTATTGGAAGGATGTCCCCAGAACTACGTCTCCCAATAGTCCTTTCTCTATACACAGTGCATGGACAGAGCTCTTGAGAGTCAAGGCAGCAGCATCGTCTTGCTGGTAAAGAAATCAATGTATGTATGTATGTGACGAGGAAGAGAGAAGGTCCAGGATGGGTGTAGTTCTGTAGTCCAGCAAGCGGCTGGACACTGTTGGACGCATAAATACGGCATGCGGAAATTAAACCCGCCGCTTTGCCATGTTACATGGGCACCAAGAGGTTGTGTACATCTCTCTAATACAAGCACAATTCCACTTGTTTTATCCTTTTGGGAAAAATATCAGTTGAGTCGTCAGAAATCCAGTGTGCTCCTAACTTCCTGTTTGAGCTGACAACACACTGCCTTTGCTGCTCTGAAATCCCAAGCAGTGTGTTGTCAGCCCAAACAGGAAGTTAGGCGCACACTTGATTTTTTGACTCAACTGGCATTTTTCCGTACTTTCAGTGTTCCTAAAAGGATAAAAAACACACAAAGCCCACAGCGGGCAATTCATTCCTACATTATAGAAGTTGTCACCACTCAACATGGAAAAACAATATCCCTAAAGGTCAATTTTGTCATCTCAGACATAACTGCACAAACCATGATGACTATAAGGAAGCCTGTTCCTAAAGAAAAAATTTAAAGGTTATCCAGATGACTCAGTAGAATCTGCTTATGATCAATATTTACATATCAAACCCACAGGTCTGTTAGGTTCGTCACCCAATTCCACAGTAAACATCGTAAAATGGAATCTATCGTGCGAAAACATTGCGATATACTGTTGTCAGACCCTCGTCTGCAAAACAGTATACAAAACAAACCTATAATAACATATAGGAGAGCACCGAACCTTAAACAAAAAATAGCACCCAGCAAATTAAAAACACAAAAAATTAATATCACACCCTGTCTAATTCCCTTAACGGGACCATGAACCAATGTCGTAAGCCATTATGTAAAACATGCAAATTTGTAGAGCATAGAACAATATGTCATAAAAGGAAAAACCTACAACATCAAGGATTTCTTCTGCTGCTCTACAGACTTTGTAGTGTAATGCTTTACCTGCCCATGTGGCCTATACTTCATAGGACGCACCATTAGACCATTACGCCAGAGGTTTGGAGATCATCGCTGGTATATAGAAAAAGGGAACGATTAACATTGTGTTCCACGACACTTTTTGAACTTCCACATCAAATCCACAAAAGGGCTACAGGCAGGGGCGTTGCTAGGTCTACAAAAGATCTGGGGCTAGAGCCCATAGCAGCGTAGTAAAGAAAGTCATACGCTTGGGCGGGCATACACATGTATATACAGTAATATACGTGTGGGTGTATAAATATCCCCAGAGAGCCCCCCGCTTACATCAGGGTCCCCAGAGAGCCCCCCCTTACATCACCTTACATCAGGGTCCCCAGAGAGCCTCCTCCTTACATCAGAGTCCTCAGAGAGCCTCCCCCTTCCATCAGGGTACCCAGGCCCCCCCCCACTTACATCAGAGTTCCCAGAGAGGCCCCCTTACATTAGGGTCCCCAGAGAGCCTCCCCCTTAAATCTGGGTCCCTAGAGAGCCTAGGCCTTAAAATCAGGGTCCCCAGAGAGCCTCTCCCTTACATCAGGGTCCCCAGAGAGCCCCCCCACTTACATAAGGGTCCCCAGAGAGCCTCCCCTCCCCTTGGGGACCCCTGCAGAGACTCGGGGCTATTGGCCTCAGATTCGGGACTATAGCCCCAAAAGCCACCCCCTAGCAACGCCCCTGGCTACAGGTAGGGCTGCCACTTTTTCTTCAAACCAAACCCGAACACTTTTGCGGTGCGCAGCAAATTGTTTTTTGTTTTTTTTTCTAACATACACTATAGGATTGTAGCAGACCTGGGACACCTTTGGGTGTTCCAAAGAGAATGGTAATGTGGCATGCATAGTGCCCCCCCTCACCCTTCTATCAGGCCCTGTTCTGAGCCACATTCTTTGCTAGCCTTTATGCGGCCCTTGGGGCACAATTCCTTCCACTGATATGAGGCACTATTCCTCTCACTGACACCAATAATGGGGCACTATATCTTCCACTGATACCAATGATGGAATACTATTCCTTCTACTAATAGGGGGGAAATACTCCTCCTATTGACCACCATCCCTGATGCCATATTTATTCTCACTGATGCTGGGCCGTGACATTTTCAGCCCCTGCTGGCCACAATCTGGCCCTCCTAAAGTCTGAAGGACAATGAAGTGGCCCTTTGTTTGAAAAGTTTGGAGACCCTTGCATAACAACAGCCTTTAGTTCAATGTTTTTTTTAATCGGAATTATATGTGATGGATCAGAACACAATAGTCTAAGTTGGTGAAGTAAAATTGGAAAAATATATACATAAAACTATTTTTCAGAAATAAAAAACTGATAATTGGCATGTGCGTATGTATTCACATCTTTTGTTATAAAGTCCATAAAAAGCTCTGGTACAACCAATTACCTTCAGAAGTCATTTAATTAGTGAAATGATGTCCACTTGTGTGCAATCTAAGTGTCACATGATCTGTCATTACATAGACACACCTTTTGGAAAGGCCCCAGAGGCTGCAACACCTAAGCAAGAGGCACCACCAACCAAACACTGCCATGAAGACCAAGGAACTCTCCAAACAAATAAGGGACAATGTTGTTGAGAAGTACAAGTCAGGTTATAAAAAAATATCCAAATCTTTGATGATTCCTAGGAGCATCATCAAATCTATCATAACCAAATGGAAAGAACATGGCACAACAGCAAACCTGCCAAGAGACGGCCGCACACCAAAACTCACGGACCGGGCAAGGAGGGCATTAATCAGAGAGGCAGCACAGAGACCTAAGGTAACCCTGGAGGAGCTGCAGAGTTCCACAGCAGAGACTGGAGTATCTGTACATAGAACGACAATAAGCCGTACGCTCCATAGAGTTGGGCTTTATGGCAGAGTGGCCAGAAGAAAGACATTACTTTCAGCAAAAAACAAAGTGGCACGTTTTGAGTTTGTGGAAAGGCATGTGGGAGACTCCCAAAATGTATGGAGGAAGGTGCTCTGGTCTGATGAGACTAAAATTGAACTTTTTGGCCATCAAAGAAAACGCTATGTCTGGCGCAAACCCAACACATCACATCACCCAAAGAACACCTTCCCCCACAGTCAAACATGGTGGTGGCAGCATCATGCTGTGGGGATGTTTTTCAGCAGTCAGGACTGGGAAACTGGTCAGAGTTGAGGGAAAGATGAATGGTGCTAAATACAGGGTTATTCTTCAGCAAAACCTGTAGCACTCTGTGTGTGATTTGAGGCTAGGACGGAGGTTCACCTTCCAGCAGGACAATGACCCCAAACACACTGATAAAGCAACACTTGAGTGGTTTAAGGGGAAACATGGAAATGTGTTGGAATGGCCTAGTCAAAGCCCAGACCTCAATCCAATAGAAAATCTGTGGTCAGACTTAAAGATTGCTGCTCACAAGCGCAAACCATCCAACTTGAAGGAGCTGGAGCAGTTTTGCAAGGAGGAATGGGCAAAAATCCCAATGGTAAGATGTGGCAAGCTCATAGAGACTTATCCAAAGCGACCTGGAGCTGTGATAGCCGCAAAAGGTGGCTCTACAAAGTATTGACTTTAGGGAGGTGAATAGTTATGCACATTGACTTTTTCTGTTATTTTGACCTATTTGTTGTTTGCTTCACGATAATAAAAAAAAATCTTCAAAGTTGTGGGCATGTTCTGTAAATTAAATGATGCAAATCCTCAAACAATCCATGTTAATTCCAGGTTGTGAGGCAACAAAACACGAAAAATGCCAAGGGGGGGGGGGGTGAATACTTTTGCAAGGCACTGTATATACCCTCATTGTGACCCTCCACTACTATCCGACAGTATAAGGAAGGCTTATACTATGATGAACCTGCGCCTATATATATATATATTTTTTTTTTTTTAACACATATTATTTAAGATATATACAGTGTTTTTTTATTCATTTTTTATTTATGTTATTATGTAAGTGCTGTTTTTTAAATTGTTGTATTTAATCAGAGTGGAATGATATAACTTATTTATGTATGGCAGCCGCTTCCGGCCAGTCTATCATAAAAGCCAGGCTCCCCATCCTATCAGTAGCTTGAAAAAGGAGTGCGCATGCCCGTAACTCAGCACAGCGCATGCTCCGAAACGCGCCGCAAAGCCTGCTGGAACTGCTTTGACGTCAGCACCCTTCTCACCACTCGCGCAACGCTGCGCTCCACCCCGGATCCCGGAAACCTCTTAAGGGCTTCTGTGGATACTATCCGGCTACAGCTCCGCTCTCCTACAGCGTGAGACGCCCAACTACCCAGTGCACGGGGATTAGACAAACAGACCCCCCCCCCCCCCAGAGTGAATCTATACTGAAGAGCCTGTGAGTAACCCAATATGGGGGCCACATAGCTCCCAACTGTCCCTGATTTCGAGGGACTGTCCCTGATTTGGAGCAATGTCCCTCTGTCCCTCTTTCCTCCTCATTTGTCCCTCATTTTGGTCTGATCTATATAGTTGTATATAAAATGCACTTTTTATCTTTCAAAAAGTGTTTCCCAGTGCTAAACCTTTCATCCTAATTCTAAATTGCTGCATTTGTCAATTTTAAAAGCCAATATAAAGGAATAGTAGTGGTAAAAAAAAAAAGTTCTTGTGGATTTAATGAACTTTTTTTTGGTTAATTCTCCTTTAAGGGGGTGTGACAAGGGGAGTGTCCTATGCCCACATACATTTGCTGGTAGGTGTCCCTCATTCCCATCTCAAAATGTTGGGAGGTATGGGGCCATAAAAAAATTGCACCTAAATACTACACTTTTCTTCCTAAAAGGATAAAACAAGTGGAGATGTGCATGTATTAGAGACATGTACTCAACCTCTTGGTGCCCATGTAACATGGCAAAGTGGGTGGGCTTTAATTCCCACACGCTGCATATATGCGCCCATGGGCGGTCGAGGTTTTTGTGCTCGTTCCCAGCACTAGTAAGGATTGGGAGCTTGTGGGACTGGCTCCCAATCATGTGACCACTGTGACAGCCAATCGCAGTGCTCATGTGACCAGGCAGTCCTTCCCGTCCCTCAGCCTGGCATAACACCCTGTTAAAGGGGCCCCAAGGCCTGGGTGGGAAGGGGTTAATATATTGATATATATATATATATATATATATATATATATATATATATATATATATATATATATATATTTTTTTCTTTTTCATTTTGCCCTGACATACGCTTTAATAGTTCACACCCATCAATAAACACGTTTGAACGGCGTGCGCCCGGCGTTACCTAAAAGAGGAGCAAAGCTCCGCTAATTCTATAGATTTAAAATTGAAAGAACTTTCTAATCTTGCGCTGTGTAAAGCTGCTAATCGTCTTTCGGTGTTTGACGCCACGTAATCCGCCAGCGAGAGAAGGTTATATAGGGAAAGCGGCATTGTGTAAAAAAAATAAAATAAAACTAGAGGCTGGCCTGACAATCCTCCAATTTTTAGAGCGTTCATTGAAATGGAGCGAAATACAGATTAAAGCTGGAGGGAACCCCTGCAGATTTGTGAAAGGAAATAGAACTGAATTGTGATACACAACGCATGCAAAAAAAACAAAAAACGTCATTGTAAACAGCTAATCACACCGATGAAATACAATCATGAGTGCTGTTGTAATTGTATTTCCATCCATCCAGTCCTGAGTTTTAAACAGCTCTGCCACCCAGCACTGTCTGGCAGGAAACTCATTTTTTTCTCTGCTGCAGTTCAGTACCACTTACAGGTCTTGTCCCTCCCCCAGCCTGTGACTGGACAGTGAAAGGAGAAGCAGCAGGCTGATGCGCTCATCTCTCTGCCACTCTGCTCTCTTCTCCTGCCAGCATGCAGTGTGTTAGCACATGAGCACAGCGGAATGGCTCCTTGTGCTGCTTTGGAGTTCTGCTGTGCAGGGATTCCAGGAGGCTGATACCAAGTCAGCGTGGAACATGAAGTTCCCCTTTAAGACATTTAAGCATTTTCTCCTCTATTGTTTTTTTTGGAGTGGAAACATGGAGTTCCTCTTTAAGACATTTCAGCGCTTATGTTCTCCTCTACTGCTTTCAGAATAAAAACATGAAGTTCCCCTTTAAGACATTTAAACATTTACTTTTCCCTCTACTGTTTTTTGGAGTCTAAATATGGAGTTCTCCTTTAAGACATTTAAGTATTTACTTTCTCCTCTATTGTTTTGTGTTGGAATGAAATCATAGAGTTTCCCTTTAAGAAGTGTATGCCTCCATTTTCTCCTCTGCTTTTTTGGAGTGGAAATATTGAGTTCCCCTTTAAGACATGCATATGGCTTTTCTCTCACCTCTAATGTTTTTTCTGGAGTGGAAGCATGGGGTTCCCCTTTAAGACATTTATACCTTTACTTTCTCCTTGACTTTTTTTGGAGTGGAAATATGGAATTCCCCTTTAAGATATTTATGACTTTATTTTCTCCTCTACTTTTTATTGGAGTAGAAATATGGAGTTCCCCTTTAAGACATTTAAGCATTTTCTCCTCTATTGTTTTTTTAGAGTAGAAACATGGAGTTCCTCTTTAAGACATTTAAGCATTTTCTCCTCTATTGTTTTTTTGGAGTGGAAGCATGGGGTTCCCCCTTAAGACATTTATACCTTTACTTTCTCCTTTACTTTTTATTGAAGTAGAAATATGGAGTTCCCCTTTAAGACATTTAAGCATTTTTTTTCCTCCTCTACTGTTTAAGACATGTATGCCTCCATTTTCTCCTCTGCTTTTTTTGGAGTGGAAATATAGAGTTCCCCTTTAAGACATTAATATGGCTTTTCTCTCACCTCTAATGTTTATTTTTTATTTTTTGGAGTGGAAACATTGGGTTCCCCTCTAAGACATTTCAGTGTTTATGTTCTCCCCTACTGTTTTCAGAATTAAAACATGGAGTTCCCCTTTAAGACATTTATTTTTTCCGCTACAGTTTTTTTTTTTAAATCTAAATCTGGAGTTCCCCTTTAAGACATTTATGACTTTATTTTCTCCTCTGTTTTTTTTTTTTTTGTGGAAACATGAAGTTCCCCTTTAAGACATTTAAGCATTTTTCTGCTCACAGTTTTTTTGGAGTGGAAACGTAGAGTCTCCCTTCAATACATTTAAGGATTTATCTTCTCTACTTTTTTGGAGTGGAAATATGGAGTCCCCCTTTAAGACATTCAAGCATTTTTTCATCCACTGTTTTTTTTTTTTTTTTGGAGTGGAAACGTGGAGTTAATTTTTTTTAAAAATTACGCATTTTTTTTCTCCTCTACTGTTTTTTTGGAGTGGAATCATAGAATTTCCCTTTAAGACATGTATGCCTCCATTTTCTCCTCGACTTTTTTTTGGAGTGAAAATGTGGAGTTCCCCTATTAAGACATTTATATGGCTTTTCTCTCACCTCTAATGTTTTTTGGAGTGGAAACATGGAGTTCCCCTTTAAGACACGTAAGCATTTTCTCCTCTACTGTCTTTTGGGGTGGAAACACGGAGTTCCCCATCAAGACATTTAAGGATTTATTTTCTCCTCTTCTGTTTCTTTTGGAGTGGAAACACAGAGTTCCACTTTAGGCTCGGTTCACACTAATGCGATGCGGATCCCGCACGGCATCAGAATCGCAGGCAGTTCACACTGTGCTCTGCAAACCGCTGCGGGTGTCAATAATGTTCGGATGCGTTCCAGATGCTTTTCTGCATGCATATTTTTGATGCGTTCCAGTGCGTTTTTGTTGCATTCTTGATGCAGTGCAGTGCATTTTTTTCCCCCTCTTTTTTCTTAACCTTAAATAAGGACATGTGTGTTCCAGTGTGTTTTTGGTGCGTTCCAGTGTGTTTTTGATGCGTTTTACAGCGTTCCAGTACAGTCCAGTGCAGGAAAAATGCAGCAAGTCCTACTTTTTTTTCTGGAACTGGAATGCACTGAAACGGCAAGCACTGGTGTGAACTATGCCATTGAAAACCATATAACCTACTTTCCATGCGTTTTTGGACGCAGGAAAAAAACAACCCGCACTGGACTGCATGTGGCGTGAACTGGCCCTTAAAGTGGTTGTAAACTCTTGAGGTTTTTCACCTTAATACATTCTATGCATTAAGGTAAGAAACCTCCTGTGATGCAGCAACACCCCCAGAGCCCCCCTTTTACTTACCTGAACCCGGTCTTTCCAGCGACAGGGACAAGCACAGCAGCTCCAGCCGGTGTCTAGGGTCCTGATTGGATAGATTGATAGCAGCGTGGCCATTGGCTCCCGCTGCTGTCAATCAAATCCAATGACGCGGGGGCAGGGGGCGGAGCCTGCTGTCTGCGTCAGTGGAGGCAGCAGCAGGACTCGGGAGCGCGCCCGCATGAGTACCCCAGAGGGAGGGTGCTTCTCCGCCAGGGCACTTGATGCGGGGAGGAGCCACAAGCACCATTGGGGGACCCCAGAAGAGGAGGATCGGGGCCACTCTGTGCAAGGAGGAGGTAAGTATAACATGTTTGTTATTTTTAAAAAAAATGAAAAAAAAAAAACACGAGAATTTACAACCCCTTTAAGGATTTATTTTCTTTTCTTCTGTTTTTTTTTTTTGTTTTTTTTTTGGAGTGGAGACGTGGAGTTCCCCTTTAAGACATTTAACCATCCCTCCTCTCACATTTTTTTTTGGAGTGGAAATGTAAAGTTCCCATTTAAGACAAATGTGCCACATGGCTTCAACGATTCCACCACACGTGGTTATTAAACCCGGCGTCAGCGCGATCGCGGGAGAGGAGCCGCTTTCCCCACGCGTTCCGTTGCCTAGTGAGACAATTGTAATTGAGCGATCAAGCAGCTGGATTAATTACCTCTGTGGTGTAATTGCCCCCCTTTCTCATTTGACGTTCCCTGACGTCACCTGTCACTTCTCAGCCGCTTATATAATCCCGTAATACATTAATCCCGCTACAAGCTGTCAATGTGTCCTACACCCTCAAGGTCCTTTGTTTTACAGCCGCTCGGCGTACACTGCATTATTAATCAGCCTTGTGAATCGTTAATTCCTCTCTCTGCCGGGTGACACCGTACATCAGCGCCATTGTGAATACCCGGACAGATCTTTTACGTCGGATCCTGTTCACCGCTGTAATCCTCCTCTTGTTGGGCGCTGATATTGGGTTTCCGCTTATAGTCGTAGTTTTGTAATAAGCGGCGTATCCTGATTACGATATTATTTCAGAACAATAAACATGAAAGCAGACCCAACCTGGAACGTTCACATACATCTTGATGGACAGTTGTGCCGGGATGGATAAATAAAGAATCAATGTCCCTGGAGAACATGCTGCTCCAGGCTCCCTCCGGTGCCAGACATGTGAACAAGCATTTTTTTTCCTTGAGTGATGAGATCATTTGGTTTATACTAATTTACTTTATACTCTATATCAGTGGTCTCCAAACTGCGGCCCAGGGACTGAATGTGGCCCTTTGCCTGCTTTTATCTGGCCCTTGGGGCACTATTTCATTCACTGACACCAACAAAGGGGCACAATTCCTCCCAATGACACCAACAATGGGGCTCATTGCCTCCAATAATGGGACTTAATTACTCCCAATGACACCAGTGATCGGCCACAATTCCTCCCAATGACTCCAACAATGGGGCACAATCCCCACCAATGACACCACTGATGGGCCACAATCCCTGCCAATGACACCAGTGATCGGCCACAATTCCTCCCGATGACTCCAACAATGGGGCACAATCCCCACCAATGACACCAACGATGGGCCACAATTCCTCCCGATGACTCCAACAATGGGGCACAATCCCCACCAATGACACCACTGATGGGCCACAATCCCTGCCAATGACACCAAGGATGGGCCACAATTCCTCCCAGAGGCACCAATGATGGGTCACAATTCCTCCCAATGACATCAATGATGGGCCACAATTCCTTCGAATGACACCAACAATGGGGCACAATCCCCACCATTGGTGTGCACAGCCTATTGCATTAGGGTGTGCACCCCAAAGCTCAAACACATTTGCGTGTGTGTGTATGTGTATATATTTATAATGAGGGAGTCAGAAGGGCAGTGGACGGTGTCAGTAGTTTTTATTTTTATTATTTTATTTTTTATTTTTTATTTTATTTTTTAGTATTTTTTTACAATTTTATCTTTTTTTCCAATTGTTTTTAGGAGCCCCATTAAGGGGCTGTGGTGAAATAACAGGGGTCTAAACAGGGGGAAATCTGTGCCACACTGGGTGATTAGGGTGTGCCCAGGCACACCTGGCACACCCTGTGCGCACACCTATGATCCCCACCAATGATACCAACAATGTGGTGAAATTCCTATCAATGACACTGAGGATGGGGTGCAATTCCTACCAATGACATCAATGATGGGTCACAATTCCTCCCAGAGGCAAAAACAATGGGCCACAATTCCTCCCAATGACACCAATGATGGGCCACAATTCCTCCTAATGATACCAACAATGGAGCACAATCCCCACCGAGGCCACCAACAATAGGAAACAATCCTTACCAATGATACCAACGATGAGGCACAATTCCTATCAATGACACTAAGGATGGGGTGTAACTCCTACCAATGACATCAATGATAGGGCACAGTACCTCTCAGTGACACCAAAAATGGGTCACAATGACACCAACGATGGGGCACAATTCCTACCAATGACACCAATGATGGGGCACTATTCCTCCCACTGACACTGGCATTTTTTTACTCCCATTGATGCTAGGACATTATTTACTCCCACAGTCCGGCCCCCCTAAAGCCTGAGGGACAGTAAACTGGCCCTTTGTTTAGAAAATTTGGAGCCCCTACTTTATAGCATGACATTAACCAACATGTTTTAGGCTTGGTTCACTCCTACAGGTGCGACCAAGCCCAGGCACACTTGTTCACATTGTTCACGTATTGCACATAGGGCAGTCCATTCATTTCAATGGGCTGTCTTATGCGCAAGAAACACAGAATTTAAGCCCCTAAGGCAGGGATATGCAATTAGCGGATCTCCAGCTCTTGCAAAACTACAAGTCCCATCATGCCTCTGCCTCTGGGTGTCATGCTTGTGGCTGTCAGAGTCTTGGTATGCCTCATGGGACTTGTAGTTCTGCAACAGCTGGAGGTCCGCTAATTGCATATCCCTGCCCTAAGGCATGGTTCACACCTATGCACGTGGATGCCGCTAAAAATGAATGGCACCCCCACACGTCTAACAAAGAGCAGCGAATTTCTATGCGGGTCGGGAACACGCGGGATTATACATGTTCCTGACATGCATACGTGTGAACCAAGCCTAAATCTTTTCCAAAAACATGCTGCACCGAACTGCATGATGCGGTACAGTGTATGTTTGCATATGTGTGGGGGTGCCATTACCAATTAATGGCACAGCCATGCATCTGCTACATGGGCAGTGCCTTTCTGTGCATGCCGGGAAAGCGCGCAATTTTGCACAGAGTCCTGACACGCCTAGATGTGAACCTAATCTTATCATTTTTTAGGCTAGGTTCACACTACTGCATGTCGGGAACATGCGCAAAATCACGTGCTTTTCCCGACGTGCACAGAGATGCGCTGCCATTTAACAGATGCGCAGCAGTGGCTTTAAAGAGGAAGTAAACCCTGATGGGTTTTACTTCCTCTTTATTTCCCTGCAAAGTAAAAGCATAATGGGCTAGTATGCATCAGCATACTAGCCCATTACGTGGCACTTACCTGCAAACGAAGCTTGCGATGTCCGCAATGTCCCCACTGGTGGAAGCATCCATCTTCACCCCTCTTCCTTCCGGGTCCGCCAGTCACTGCACACTGGGCCGTCTCTTCACTGCGCATGCGCCGATGACCTCATTGGGCGCACTACAAGGTAAATATCTCCTAAACGGCGCACGTTTAGGAGATATTTTCAGTACATATAGGGAAGCCTTACCTATATGTAAAAATGTCTCGGGGGGGGGGGGGTTACAACCACTTTAATTGTTAATGGCACCTCCCACACATCTGTAAACATGTGTTCTCGAGCGTTGAACGGCATTGTGCTGCAGCAGCATGCAGTTCAGTGCGGGAAAAGGAAAAGGAAAAAGAAGAAGAAGGATCACCTAACCCTTGCAATACAGGCACAGTCACATTTTTACATTTGCCCCGATTTGGACTCCTTTCAATTAAACTTCACCCAAATAGAAGCCAATTTATGCCCCAAATCCCTTGTTTTTGAATTCCCTTCTTTAGACCTTCCTGCTTCCCTCCACCAGTCCAACAAAAGTTCATAATACTCAAAGGTCTTTCTGAAATGTTTATTGGTTAAAAGCATTAACTATCCTACGCATTTCAGGAAAAGGTCCCGCCCTTCCTTGGGGCTTCAGCAAGGATTATACAGTGCCTTGAAAAAGTATTCACACCCCTTGAATTTTTTCCACATTTTGTCATGTTACGACCAAAAACCTAAAATGTATTTTATTGGGATTTTATGTGATAGACCAACACAAAGTGGTGCATAATTGTGAAGTGGAAGGAAAGCGATAAATGGTTTTCAACATTTTTTACAAATAAATATGTGAAAAGTGTGACGTGACCCATATTCAGCCCCCTTTACTCTGATACCCCCTAACTAAAATCTAGTGGAACCAATTGCCTTCAGTAGTCACCTAATTAGTAAATAAAGTCCACCTGTGTTTAATTTAATCTCAGTACAAATACAGCTGTTCTGTGAAGCCCTCAGAGGCTTATTAGAGAACCTTATTGAACAAACAGCATCACAAAGGCCAAGGAACACACCAGACAGGTCAGGGATAAAGTTGTGGAGAAGTATAAAGCAGGGTTAGGTTATAAAAAAATATCCCAAGCTTTGAACATCTCACAGAGCTCTGTTCAATCCATCATCCGAATATGGAAAGAGTATGGCACAACTGCAAACCTACCAAGACATGGCCGTCCACCTAAACTGACCGGCCGGGCAAGGAGAACATTCATCAGAGAAGAGCCAAGAGGTCCATGGTAACTCGGGAGGAGCTGCAGAGATCCACAGCTCAGGTGGGAGAATCTGTCCACAGGACAACTATTAGTCGTGTTCTCCACAAATCTGACCTTTATGGAAGAGTGACAAGAAGAAAGACATTGGTGAAAGAAAGTCATAAGAAGTTCTGTTTGCAGTTTGTGAGAAGCCATGTGGGGGACACAGCAAACATGTGGAAGAAGGTGCTCTGGTCAGATGAGACCAAAATTGAACTTTTTGGCCTAAAAGCAAAACGCTACATGTGGCGGAAAACTAACACTAAACATCACCCTGAACACGCCAAACAGCGGCTCCTGCACGCATGCATGGGAGTGACGTCATCGCTATGGTTGCCACCTCATCCCTTTAAACCCGAGCACATATTAATTACACAGGTTCTGTGGCTGATTAAGGCGGTAATTAAGCTCACTTGGTGCCTTATCTGCATTAAATTAGCTTCAGAACCTGTGTACTTCATCTGTGTTTGGGTTTAACCACCTCAATTCCGGGCACTTTCGCCCCCTTCCTTCCCAGACCAATTTTCAGCTTTCAGAGCTCTCGCACTTTTGTTCGCACAAATAGAGCTTTCTTTTGGTGGTATTTATTCAGGACTCAGTTTTTTTTTTCTTGCGATATAAGCGAAAAAAGAGCGGAAATTTGGAAAAAAAAACAATATTTTCTTCCAAATCCAATAAAATCGAATTTTGTCATAAATTTAAGCCAAAATGTATTCTGCTACATGTTTTTGGTAAAGAAAAATTCCATTAAGTGTATAATAATTGGTTCGTGTGATCACGGACAGATGTACGCAAATGATCATGTACAGATGTGCGCAGGTGATCACGGACAGATGTCTGCAGATAATCATTGGGACATGTGATTTTACTGGGACATATGTGGGGGACAGGTGTTTTTATTATTTGGGGACATGTGTTTTGGGGACATTGTGTGGTGACATGTGTGTTTTACATTGTGTGGTGACACTAGGTTGGCGATCTCATACTCACTGATCACCAGCCAGCTGCAGTGATTCGCTCTCCTCTCCTCACTGACAACTTCTGTGTGAGGAGAGGCGAGCCGATTGCCTAGCAACCGGCTCTGTGTTTACATCACGTGACGGCCGTCATGTGATCAGGAGGGCCAATCACAGAGCCCTCCTGCCGATCGGCGGTGACATGAGGGGCATCGGGATCGCGCCGCTGCGCGGGCCCGCGCGCACGATCCCCCTCCTCCTGAGGGACGTTCCTGAATGTCCACTCAGAAGGAGAGAGCACCCACCCGGCGGTTTATGTACATTGGCCGGGTGGGAAGTAGTTAAAGGGATGAGGTGGTAACTCTAGTCATCGCGGCTTTGGCCAGTCACACAGCCAGACTCCGTGAACCTAGAAGGAAGACCAGATGAAGGTGGATGCGCCTGCAACAGTGACAGCGCAGAGCTGGAGGGCTCTGTTTTCAGGTAAGTGCAAATTAGCACATTATGACATCGCCTTTCAGGTTAGAAAAAAAAAAAAAAAACACCAAGCGCTTTACTAGCGCTTTAAATAAAACCATATAATGGACTTATCTAACCATCGTGGTGCTGTCATCACTAGCGCCAATACCCTAGATCAGTGGATGTCAACTTATGAGATAAAGGGGGCCTCATATGCAGCCTCTGACATCACCAAAGGGCCAACATAATGTTCAATATATGTAATGCCGGAGAAGACCATAGCTCCCAACTGTCCCTGATTTGGAGGGACTGTCCCTGATTTGGAGCAATGTCACTCTGTCCCTCATTCCTCCTCATTTGTCCCTCATTTTGGTCTGATCTGTATAGTTGTATATAAAATGCACTTTTTATCTATCAAAAAGTGTTTTCCAGCACTAAACCTTTCATCTGCTTTGTAAATTCTTAAAGCCAATATAAAGGAATAGTAGTGGTAAAAAAAACGCACTTGTGGGTTTAACCCATCTTGTATTTTTTTTTTGTACAATTCTCCTTTAAGGGGGTGTGGCAAGGGGTGTGTCCTATGCCTGCCTACTTTTGTTGATAGGTGTCCCTCATTCCCATCTCAGAAAGTTGGGAGGTATGGAAGACTGTCAGAAACAGCAGACCTAATAGAGGAAATGAGGGCCTCCGCCCCGACATGGGTACAGCCCTGAGCGGCTTGCAATGCTCTGTTTAGGTGAGCGCTCTGGGGGGGGGGGGGTTGGTAAAACCACGGCTGAGCCGTCTGTGAACTCCCATGTGAATGAGCTCTAAGGGTATCTTTACATGAGCAAAAATGCTCTCTTGCAAATGATTTGAAAATGTTTTTTGTATCCACGTGCAATTTTACGCATTATTTTGCTTTTTTTTTTTGCATGGCAAGATGCGTTTTTTGGGGCATTTATAGGGTCAGGAAAAAAAAAAACATAAAATCCGTTGTGTTTGCTGGGCAATAATAAAATAATATTTGATGTGTGAAGAACTCAGATTGGGAACGCTAAACGAGAAACAATTGCAGATGATTTTTGCTGCTTCTGTTGTATTTTTCTTCAAATCTACCTTTCCTCCCGCCCACTCACACCTCCACAGCCGTCATATGAGTCAGCGGGAGAGGGTCAGGTGACTGATTCTCCAGAGGTAAGACGCTCCATTGTGGAGAGGAGTGCGGTGGCCAAATTATTTAAAGGGCCCTTAACCATTATTTTAAATAATATAGTCACAATGGTATAATTAATATAACCGGCATATGATAATAAAAAAAAAAAGATCTAAATCGTAACTGGATGACATTTCGTTTGCTAAAGCTATGTGCACTATACACAATTGCCACGCTTTTTTTTTTTGTATCTCACTGCTGCTGATCTATTTCAGCCTCTTTCAGCCTCTTCCTGTCTACTGTCACTTCATTGCTCTGGACTGGCTTCCTGACAACAGGGACCATGCCACCCCGATGTCTTGTGGCCCCTTACAGGGGTGCATAGGACTGGGTGACAACACAGGAGCACAATTGGAAGACAGTTGTCACCCCATAACAGGAAGTGCCTGAACAGGGACGCCATGTATTATTTGATAGGTCATTCACACCAGCGGCTGTATTGCATGCTTTACCGAAATGCACAGCAATGAGTGTTAAACGCATTGGTGCAACCTGGCATCATTCGGTTTGAATGGCACCCCAACACACATGCCAATAGATGTGTTCTGTAGACCAGCACAACACGCGGCTATATGATAAATGGTGCGTCCACCTATTCTAGGCACCTAGAAAGGGATCTCATAGTGTCCACTCCAGCATCATTATTTTCCTATAATGACCAACCTCAGCATCATTTTATCCCATAGAGACCACTCCAGCATCATTATTTTCCCATAATGACCACCTCAGCATCATTTTAATCCATAGAGACCACTCCACCATCATCATTATTTTTCCATGATGACCACTCCAGCATCGTTTTTCCCATAGTGACCACTCCAGTCTAATTTATTTCCATAGTGAACACTTCAGCATATGTTTTCCTTCATAGTGACCGCTGCAGCATATTTTTTTTCCTTTTAGTGACTAGCCCAGCATAATTTTCCCATTATAACCACTCCAGCATCATTTTGATCTCATAATGACCACTCCAGCATCATTTTTATCCCATAATGACCACCCCAATATAATTTTTTTTTAACCCATAGTGACAACTCCAGCATCATTTTTCCTCAAAGTAACCATTCTAGTATAATTTTTTTCTCATAGTGACCACTATTGCATTATTTTTATCCCATAGTTACCACTTCAGCATAATTTTTCCGTATAGGTGTCTGTTCCAGCATTATTTTCCCATATAGTGACCAGCCCCATTTAAACCAATATGACCACTCCAATATAATTTTCCCTCGTGGTAACCATACTAGCATCATTTTTTTTTCTCATAGTGACCACCCTAGCAGAATTTTATCGCACAGAGACCACTTCAACATCATTTTTCAGCATAGGTGTCTGTTCCAGCATTATTTTCTCATATAGTGACCATTCCAGCCCCATTTAAACCAATATGACCACTCCAATATCATTTTCGCTCATTATAACCATACTAGCATCATTTTTTTTTCTCATAGTGACCACCCTAGCAGAATTTTATCCCATAGTGACCATTTCAGCATCATTATTCCCCATGGCAACCACTCCAGCATATTAATTTCTTCATAGTGACCACTCCAGCATCATTGTTCCCATAGTGACCACTCCAGCATAATTTTATCATCATAGTGACCACCCCAGCATCATTATTTTTCCACAATGACCACTCCAGCATAATTTTTTTGAATAGTGATCACTCTAGCATCATTTAATCCCATTCTGACCAATCAAGCATGGTTTGTATCCTGTAGTGACTACTCCAGCATGTTTTTCTTCATAGTGACCACCGCAGCATGAATTTTCCTCCTAGTGACTAGTCCAGCATCATTTTTTTCCCATAGTGACCACTCTAGTATAATTTTTTTCCACCTAGTGTCCGTTCCAGCATTATTTTCCCCTATAGTGACCACTGCAGCAAAAATTTTCCCATAGTGACCACTCCAGTATCGTTTTTTCCACCTAGTGTTTGTTCCAGCAATATTTTTCCCTATAGTGACCATTCCAGCATCATTTAAACCCATAGTCACCACTCCAACAATATTTTTCCTCATAATAACCATACTAGCATGATTTTTTTTTCTCATAGTGACCACCCTAGTAGAATTGTATCCCATAGTGACCACTTCAGCATCATTTTTCCGCATAGGTGTCTGTTCCAGCATTATTTTCCCATATAGTGACCATTCCAGCCCCATTTAAACCAATATGATCACTCCAATATCATTTTCCCTCATTATAACCATACTAGCATCATTTTTTTTTCTCATAGTGACCACCCTAGCAGAATTTTATCCCATAATGACCACTTCAGCATCATTATTCCCCATGGCAACCACTCCAGCATATTAATTTCTTCATAGTGACCACTCCAGCATCATTGTTCCCATAGTGACCACTCCAGCATAATTTTATCATCATAGTGACCACCCCAGCATCATTATTTTTCCACAATGACCACTCCAGCATAATTTTTTTGAATAGTGATCACTCTAGCATCATTTAATCCCATTCTGACCAATCAAGCATGGTTTGTATCCTGTAGTGACTACTCCAGCATGTTTTTCTTCATAGTGACCACTGCAGCATGAATTTTCCTCATAGTGACTAGTCCAGCATCATTTTTTTCCCATAGTGACCACTCTAGTATAATTTTTTTCCACCTAGTGTCCGTTCCAGCATTATTTTCCCCTATAGTGACCACTGCAGCATCATTTAAACCCATAGTCACCACTCCAACAATATTTTTCCTCATAATAACCATACTAGCATGATTTTTTTTTCTCATAGTGACCACCCTAGCAGAATTTTATCC
The DNA here is from genome assembly GCA_037952835.1 of Lithobates septentrionalis. NCBI lineage: Eukaryota > Metazoa > Chordata > Amphibia > Anura > Ranidae > Lithobates > Lithobates septentrionalis. Next base: position 151,556 of record JBBDGP010003022.1, read on the forward strand.
CATAGTGACCACTTCAGCATCATTATTTCCCATGGTGACTACTCCAGCATATTAATTTCTTCATATTGACTAGGGATGAGCGGAACACCCCCCCCTGCTTCGGTTTGGAGCAGAACACAGAACATGCGAACAGGCAAAAAATTAGTTTGAACACGCAAACACTGTTTAAGTCTATGGGACGCCAACGTGAAAAATCAAAAGTGCTCATTTTAAAGGCTTATATGCAAGTTATTGCCATAAAAAAGTGTTTGGGGACCCAGGTCCTGCCCCAGGGGACATGTATCAATGCAATGCGTTTTTTCGGGAGCAATGATTTTAATAATGCTTAAAGTGAAACAATAAAAATGAAATACTCCTTTAAATATTGTGCCTGGGGGTTGTCCTTAGTATGCCTAGTATGCCTGTAAAGTAGCACATCTTTCCCATGTTTAGAACAGTGCCACAGCAAAATGACATTTCTAAAGGAAAAAATGTCATTTAAAACTGCTCGCGGCTGTAATGTATTGTCAGATTCCGGTTATATAAATAAAAATACCAAAAAAAGGCCGTTCAGGTCTGGTATGGATATTAAGGGGAACCCCGCACCATTTTTTTTTTTAATGGTGTGGGGGTCCCCCAGGCACTATATACTCTGAACAGCGGTATATATACTATATGGCCTGCCCTATATACTCTGCACAAAATTGGGCCTTAGGTGTTGGTGGTGCCAGAACACTGTAAGCCCTCACAGGTACTCTTGGTGGGCGCTGGAACGGGCCCTGCTGTGAAATATTAGATCAAGAATTGTAATTACATGCCCCTGTTAAACAGGGGTAGAAAAATTGGGCCTTAGGTGGTGCCGTAACACTGTAACCCCCTCACAAATACTCTTGTTGGGCGCAGGAATGGGCCCTGCTGTGAAACATGACTGCCAGTTTCTTGTCCTTCTGTGGCACCCCCTCTCTCTAGGCTCACGTTACTCCCCTCCTCAACCTGGGAGCCAACATCGGAGCCTTCAAATCGCTGAGCATCCTCCTGCAGCATATAACTGACACTGTGGTCGAATAATTCTGGTGACTCCTCTGTGCATGATGGTGGAGCTATGGAAAGAGTGACTGTGGACAATGAGCCAATGGAATAGGCCGCTTTGGCAGCTGCGTTGGAAGGCAAACTACTCTGAGTCTGGGTGACAGAGGATGAGGAGGATGAGGACAGCTTCGTTATCCACTCCACCAACTCTTCTGCATGTTGTGGCACATAGTGTTAGAGGTGCAGCGGAGGACTGTGTCTGTGTCCCGACTCCCGAATGAATGGAAGCAAGCAAACATTCATTGATGGGCGCTGGTGAAGCTGCATTTGATGGGCGCTGGTGAGGCTGCATTGATGGGCGCTGGTAAGGCTGAATTTGATGGGCGCGGGTGAGGCTGCATTTGAGGGCGCTGGTGAGGCTGCATTTGATGGGCGCTGGTGAAGCTGCATTTGATGGGCGCTGGTGAAGCTGCATTTGATGGGCGCTGGTGAAGCTGCATTTTATAGGCGCTGGTGAGGCTGCATTTGATAGGCGCTGGTGAGGCTGCATTTGATGGGCGCTGGTAGGCTACATTGATGGGCGCTGGTAGGCTGCATTGATGGGCGCTGGTGAGGCTGAATTTGATGGGCACTGGTGAGGCTGCATTGATGGGGGCTGGTGAAGCTGCATTTGATGGGCGCTGGTGAGGCTGCATTTGATGGGCGCTGGTGAGGCTGCATTTGATGGGCACTGGTAGGCTGCATTGATGGGCACTGGTAGGCTGGATTGATGGGCGCTGGTGAGGCTGGATTTATGGGCGCTGGTGAGGCTGAATTTGATGGGCGCTGGTGAGGCTGCATTTGATGGGCACTTCATTAAAAAGGTGGGGTATACATGGGCAGGGCAAAGGGGGGTGGAGCGGCAAAATGAGGTTTCACCTAGGGTATCAAAAATCCTTGCACCAGCCCTGGTCGCATGACTGAAGTAATGTAGTGCCGCATCGCAAAAAATGGCCTGGTCATGAAGGGAGGTAAACCTTCTGGAGGTCAAGTCACATGACTAAGCCTGAATGGGCTTTTTTTTTCCTCTCATTGTCACAACTTTAGAATCACAAGTCCACCTTCTGTTCCAATTTTCATGATTATATTCCTTAGGCAGACCATACATGGTGCAAATTTTATTTCCTGCAACCACGGGTTCGCAGATAAGAAATTTGCACGATTCCCCCATCAACACAGACAGTGCAGATGCCGGGCCATTGTCTTCTGCCGGCACTAATGGGACAAGACAGAGAATATCGCTAGTGGCTATAGAAGCTGCTAGCGATAAATCGCAAGAGAAACCGGCAGGCTAGTTGTACCCTAGTTGATCGATCAATTTGGTACATTCAGCCTGCCCATTAGCGGCTCGAATCTCGGTCGGCTCCTACTGAACCGCTGAGATTCCAACCTTGTATGGTCGGGCCTTAGCAGATAACCTCAGCAGGAATTCAGTAAAACCTTGGATTGTGAGCATAATTTGTTCCGGAATCATGCTTGTAATCCAAAGCACTTGTATATCAAAGCGAATTTCCCCATAAGAAATAATGGAAACTCAAATGATTCGTTCCACAACCATTTTTTCATAAGTCCTTCAGTTTATAGTCCATATGAAAAGAATATAGCAATGTGATCGGTTGTGTAACCATAAAATGTCCATCCAGACATGGAAGCCTCCACAAGGGGATTAGAAGCAAAATCCAGCAGGAGCTCCAGAGAATAAAAGAGAAGAGAGGCACCTCTAATGCCCCGTACATACGATCGGATTTTCCGACAACAAAACACATGGATTTTTTTTCCGAAGGACATTGGCTCAAACTTGTCTTGCATACACACGGTCACACAAATGTTGTCGGAAATTCCAAACGTCAAGAACGCGGGTGACGTACGACGAGCCGAGAAAAAGGAACTTCAATAGCCAGTGCGGCTCCTCCTGCTTGATTCCGAGCATGCGTGAACTTTTGTGCGACGGACTTGAGTACACACGATCGGACTTTAGGACAACAGGTGAAGTTGTCTGAAAATTTGAGAACCTGCTCTCAAACATTGGTGGCCTGGAAATTCGGACAGCAAATGTCCGATGGAGCGTACACACGGCCGGACTTTCCGATATCAAGCTCACATCCAACATTTCTCGTCGAAAAATCAGATCGTGTGTACGGGGCATAAGTGTAGCAATACGGTTACATTTAATGAAGGTACAACATTTAGCAACTCACATGGTTGATGAATATAACCGGCACATCTAAGTATGCAGGGATCCGGGGTACAGCTGTCTGCAATCGTGACCGGGAAGACTACCCTGCAGTAGAGCGATCTGAAAGCGAGGCTTGGAGCGCAGCGTGGAAGGGACGACGTCAATGGAGGTGTGGAGGACGGTCTATGTGGACAGCTTTACCCCGGATTCCTGCATACTTAGATGTGCCTGTTTTATTCATCAACCATGTGAGTTGCTAAATGTTGTACCTTCATTAAATGTAAACATATTGCTACACTTAGAGGCGCCCTCTCTTCTCTTTTATACTCAGTTGTGACATGACGCTACTCTTATATCAAGTCAAAAGTTATTAAAAACGTTTTGCTTGTCTTGCAAAACGCTCTCAAACCAAGGTTTTACTGTATAAGAAAAAGGATAAGACAAGAGGCAATGGTTATGTTAGAATAAAGGTTTACTGCTATTAATAATATCTGTATAAAAGAAAGTCTCCAACGTATGGACCTTTCAGCAATTCATAACACCCCCCCCTCTCCCCCGGCCTGGGGGGAGTCAGTCCGATATGTATAGGAACACTTATGTAATAGTCTGCACAGAGTGTGAGATATTTAATCCTTTCAGCTGTATACGTCCAGCGCTCGCCTTGCTCGGGTTTCCCCGCCGTACTGAAGCAAAGGAAAAATGTTTTCCCGCTGTGGGTGTGCGGCGGTATCGATGGCGGGGCCCAATACAGCAAGCGTGCCAAAAATACGGGGGGCCAAGTTCAGCCATTATTAATGATATAGGTAAACACTTTGCAGTGCGTTTCCAGCAGGCTGCGGCTTCCCAGGTATTTTTGAGCTGTTATATAACAGCGCTGAGGCTAGGCTGGAGATTTTTGTTGTTTGCGATCAAAAAAGTAGCCGTAGTCTCTCGCGCATCAGCAACATGCCGTCTTTTAGTGGATCATCTTTTGGTAACTTCAAGACTGCATAAAAAAAAAAATTCAGTTCATGACGACACATATGAAGCAACAGTATGATTATTCAAAACTAGCTCCACCTTTTATCGTGAAAAAGCTGTCATTGAGCTCCATTCCAGTCACTTTGCCTAGGCTCAGTTGATGTTAACAGACAGAAGGAAGAATTTCCTCAATCTCCTCTCCACCTATGATCAGTCTGCTGCAGGAAGGAGGGAGCCTTTCCTCAATCTCCTCTCCCCCTGTGATCAGTCTGCTGCAGGAAGGAGGGAGCATTTCCTCAATCTCCTCCCCCCCTATGATCAGTCTGCTGCAGGAAGGAGGGAGCATTTCCTCAATCTCCTCTCCCCCTGTTATCAGTCTGCTGCAGGAAGGAGGGAGCTTTCCTCATTCTCCTCTCTCCCTTTGATCAGTTTGCTGCAGGCAGGAGGGAGCATTTCCTCAATCCCCCCCCCCCCCCCCTATGATCAGTCTGCTGAAGGTAGGAGGGAGCATTTCCTCAGTCTTCTCTTCCCCTGTGATCAGTCTGCTGCAGGAAGGCAGGAGCATTTCCTCAGTTTCCTCTCCCCTAGTGACCAGTCTGCTGCAGGCAGGAGGAAGCATTTCCTCAGTCTTCCTCCCCCCTGTGACCAGTCTGCTGCAGGCAGGAGGGAGCATTCGCTCATTCTCCTCTCCCCCTGTGATCAGTTTGCTGCAGGAAGGAGGGAGCATTTCCTCAGTCTCCTCTCCCCTAGTGACCAGTCTGATGCAGGCAGCAGGGAGCATTTCCTCAGTCTCCTCTCCCCTAGTGACCAGTCTGCTGCAGGCAGGAGGAAGCATTTCCTCAGTCTTCCTCCCACCTGTGACCAGTCTGCTGCAGGCAGGAGGGAGCATTCCTCAGTCTCCTCTCCCCTAGTGACCAGTCTGATGCAGACAGGAGGAAGCATTTCCTTAATATCCTCTCCTTCACTGACCAGTCTGATGCAGACAGGAGGGAGCACCTCTCCCTGGTGGTCTAGTGGCTAGGATTCGGCACTCTCACCACCACGGCCTGGGATTGATTCTCAGTCAGGGAAATCTTCTTGGAAAGAATTTAAAGAAACTAGGAAATATGCAAAGATATGGGCAGAATAGGTAATGAGGGTAGGCCGGGAAGAGGGTGGAGGGCTTAAAGGGGATATGGGTTGAATGTATATGTGATTATGTATGTATAATATTTATACTGAAAATCAAAGTTTATATAAAAAAAATAAAAGAGGAAGCATTTCCTTAGTCTCGTCTCCCCCAATGACCAGTCATCGCCAGTCAGGAGGAAGCGTTTCCTCTCCCCCAGGGATTGTTCTGATGCAGAAAGGAGGAAGCATTTCCTCAGTCTCCTCTCCCCCCAGTGATCACAATACAACATTGTAACTCTGTCGCCAGTCATAGGGAGAGAGGGTACAGCAGAGGCTGATCTGTGTCAGTGTTTGTGAACATAGCCACGAACGGCGCAGTCACCAGGATTTATAGAACTGTCATCTCTGAGTCTGCATTCCAGGCTAAGAAGTAAATGGTGACTCTCTGAATGATGCTTGAACAAAGATGGATTTAGTCCTTCTGGAGAGAATCACAGATAAGGAAATTGTCAGGGAGAATACTGTGACGTCTGTGAGGGATTACAGTGACACACTACGGAGTGTACACTTTAAGATATATCTGCTTGGTCTACATGAACTAAGAACCAGAACCAGAACCACCGGACAATGCTCTGACTGGGCTGCTTTCTTGCAAGCGAATCTTGTTGTCACTTTACCTCGGCATATGACGCTTCCTGTGTGTGTATGACAGGTGCACTTTACAAGACAGGTTAAAGCAGAACTCCAGTCAAAAATAAATAAAAATCCTATTAAAAGATAAAATAACAAAACATGCATTTGTGCAATATTCAGCTTCATTACAGAGACTTCCCCTGCAGTACTTTATTTTAGCCACTAGATGTCCTCAGTCTGATGACCACTCCCAGAACCCACATCTGTCCTGTACCCACTCCCAGCCTGTGACTGGACAGTAAATGGAGAAGCAGCACAGTAAGAAGCTCATCTCTCAGCGTGCTTCTTATCCACACATGAACTAATTGGCTCCTTAGGCGGCGATCAGCGACTTATAGCAGGACTGCGGCAGACAATCGGACACTAACTGACACTTTTTGGGAACCAGTGACACTAATACAGCGATCAGTGCTAAAAAAATATGCACTGCCACTGTACTAATAACACTGGCTGGGGAGGGGCGATCAAAGGTTTAAGGGCCAGTTCACACCACATGCAGCCCAGGGCGTTGTTTTTTGTTTTTTTTGTTCTGTATCAAAAACACATGGAAAGTAGTTTATATGGCTTCCAATGGCATAGTTCACACCAGTGCAGCCAGTTTCATTGCTTTTTAGTTCCAGAAAAAAAAAAAAAAGTAGAACATGCTGTATTTTTCGGCACTAGAAGGCAGTAAAATGCATCAAAAACGCACTGGACCCTAGTATAGTGAAAAAAAAACAAAAAAAGCACCTGGAATGCATCCAGAAATGCACCAAAGACGCATTAACGCACATTCAGAAACGCAACCGGAACGGATCTGGAGTGCGTTTTTGTGGTGTGAACCCGCCCTGTGTGCCTAGCCAGTGTTTGTGTTTACTACCCTGTTTCCCCGAAAATGAGACCTAGCATGATTGTCGGTGACGGCTGCAATATAAGCCCTACCCCCCAAATAAGCCCGACCCAGTTTCCCCGAAAATAAGACCTACCCTGAAAATAAGACCTACAAGGACTTTAACTAGGGCTTATTTGGGGGGGTAGGGGTTATATTGCAGCCATCACCGACAATCACGCTAGGTCTTAATTTCGGGGAAACAGGGTGTGTGCTGCTTTTACTAAGGGGAGGAGATGGATGCGAGTCTCTGCTTTGCAGGAACACAGAATCCAGCCACCCCTCCTCCCCCATCAGAATGGAACTCTGCCTTGTTTACAGACGCAGAACTCCGTTCTGAGTCTGTGCCCGACCTCAGCAGGTGCCCGCAGACATCGAGGCGCTCACACATCCCCTTCTGCTGTAAATTATAACATCAGAAGCGGCACCCACGAGCGCTCCCTGCAGGCAGCAGTGCGGGATTACAGTGAAACTGCGGATTGCGAGTAACGCGGTTTACGAGCGTTATTCGCAATATGAGCTGTTTTTTTTTTTCTCTCTTAAATCCTGACTCGGTTTGCAAGCGTTGTCTCAGAAGACGAGCTGGATTCAATCCACTGGGGTGTGCAGTACTGCAATTTTGGCCAGAGGTGCGGGGACGCCAATAACGCTTGGAGCGGCTCAGAGACACTCGGAAGCAGTCCGTTCCTGAGTGTCTCTGGCGCCCCCCCCCACCTCTGGCCACATGCGGTACTGCATACAATAGCAGTGACACTGGAACTAATTATCTGAGATTCCATTGATTCATATGGGGAAACTCGCTTTGATATTTGAGTGCTTTGGATTACAAGCAATCTTCTGGAACGGATTATGCTCGTAATCCAAGGTACCTCTGTATGTGTATGTATGTAATAGAGAGATAGATAGATATATATATATATATATATCTATGTGTTTGTGTGTGTTCCGGCGCACAGTTAGCACCCTGTAGCAGTAAGACTGCCATAGGGCGGTCAGTAAGTGGTTAATAATTATTAATTAAGCTGCATTAATTTGTGTCTTTAATATCTGTCTAGAATTCAGATTTCAGTATTAATTTTTCACGAAGTAGACTTCTCCATGTACTTTCACAGAGGGGATCCCCAGCCTGTGTGCACCCCCCTGCTGCTGAGTCCGGAAATAAGCAGTGCCTGGATCACTCTACTTAAAATGTTTTCCTGACCGTAGTTTTATATATTTGATTCCACTAACAAAATTGTAGTGGAAAATTAGACCCTGTGAAGTACTGGGGGCACATTTAGACTTTTTTTTTTATTATCATAACTGTATTTAAAGCCTAACTCTTCCCTATTTTTTGTAGTTTTTTTAAGGGAGACGTTATCGAGTGTCTAAAGCTCTAAATGCGGAATTCTGATGTTCAGGGAATAAATCCCGGAGTGCATACAGCATCCAGTGGCTGCACATTTCAACCTGTGATTGATTTTGCTGGGCTCCTGGCAGTGAACTTTACCCAGCACCTGCGCTTCTCTTGGGTCCAAAAGTCTGGGTTTTTATGCTATATGACATCCTTGCTGCCATGTTCAGTGCGCCCCTGTATCTTTAAGGAGGGGTGGACTCCTTCCAGGCTCACCTGCCCTCTGCCTATCCATTAAAATGCACGTGCATCCATTGTGGAGACGGTAGACTCAAAAGGAAAGGGGTGTCCCCCTGGATGCCGCGCATCTAAGGAATCCCACGGAGAGGGATGGATGGAGGGACAACCTCAGCCTGGACTCTGACCAGGCTACACCTCCAACACATTTCGTCCCACCCCTGGAGCTTAATCGTGACTAAGCTCCGGGGGCAGAGCGAAACGCGTCGGAGGCATGGCTTGCCCAGAGTCCAGGCTGAGGTTGCCCCTCCATCCATCTCCGTGGGATTCCTTAGATGCGTGGCATCCAGGGGGACACCCCTTTCCTTTTAACGACTTCCTGCCCGCCGTCATATGACGTCCTTGACTTTGTGGGGGTATAGCTGAACGATGGGTGCAGCTACAGGCATCATTCAGATATTGGCTTTTTCAGCCGGCGATTCCCTACACCATAAGAATGGTCATAGCGGCTATTCCGCCGCTTGATCGTTCTTACGGACGGCGAGATGGGACACCCCCCCCCCCCTCCCTCCCTGTGGTGCTTCTACCAACTGCTTCCATCCACTGCTTCCATCAGTGAGTCGGAGACAGGATCCGGTGGACATTTACCATAAAGATTTCCGGCGGACCAGATGGTCGCCGGAGTCTCTATGATTGTTCGGAGGCCAGGCGCGACGCCCGGCCACTGCATTCAAACAAACTGCGCCGCCTCGGCTGGGAAGCCGAGATTGTTTTGATTTTTTTATTTCAGGCTTCCCAGCCTAGAGATGAGATGTGAGGTCTTATTGAACCCATAACTCACTGTAAAGAGGACCGATCGTGCCATATTCCTATTACAAGGGATGCTTAAATAATAATGAAAAAAAAATTAAAGCGCCCCTGTCACCGTGAGCTCGCACGCAGAAGCGAAAACATACATAAGTCCCGCTCACATATGAAAACGGTGTTCAAACCACACATGTGAGGTATCGCCACAAATGTTAGAGCGAGAGCAATAATTCTAGCCCTAGACCTCCTCTGTAACTCAAAACATATAACCAGTAAAAAAAAATTAAAGCGTCGCCTATGGGGATTTTTAAGTACTGGAGTTTGGCGCCATTCCACGAGCGTGTGCAATTTTGAAGCGTGACATGTTAGATATCTATTTCTTCGGCATAACTTCATCTTTCACATTATGCAAAACAAATTGGGCTAACTTTACTGTTTTTTTTCCCAAAAAAAGCGTTCCAAATATTGCTGCGCAAATACCGTGCAAGATAAAAAGTTGCAACGACCGCTATTGTATTTTCTAGGATCTTTGCTAAAAAAAAATCATATATAATGTTTGGGGGTTCTATGTAATTTTCTAGCACAAAAAAAAAAAATATGATTTTTACATGTAGGAGAGAAATGTCAGAATTGGCTTGGCTGGCAAGTGGTTAAGTCAGGACCGGGACAAGGGGTGGGCAGGAGGGGCGGCTGCCCTGGGCACCGTGGTATCATGGGAGATTGGGGGGGTGGACATTTATGTTGGGAGAGGGAATTTGGGGGGGGGCGGTATGGGGTAAGAATTGTTCTAGGAGGGGAGATTAGGAGAGGTGTGCTAGGAATGGTGATTTGGGTGGGATTTTGTGTTAGGATGGGGGAGTGGAATTTGTGCTGGGAGGGGGGGAATCTGGAGTTAGGGGGAGAGGATATGTGCTCGAAGGGGAAATTTGAGGGGTAGAATATTTGTGCTAGGGGAGGGGGAGAAATTTTTTGGGCAGGTGGTGGGGTATTTGTGCTGGGGAGAGAGAGGGACGGGAGGGGGGAGAGAGAGAGAGAGAGGGGAGAGAGAGAGAGGGGGGAGAGAGAGAGAGAGAGAGGGAGAGAGAGAGAGAGAGAGAGAGAGAGAGAGAGAGAGAGAGAGAGAGAGAGAGAGAGAGAGAGGGAGAGAGAGAGAGAGGGGAGAGAGAGAGGGAGGGAGGGAGAGGGAGGGGAGAGAGGGAGAGAGAGAGAGGGGAGGGAGGGGGAGAGAGAGGGGGGGGGGATGTGAGGTGGGGGGGGATGTGAGGTAAGGGGGATGGGGGGGGGGGCAAAGATTTGTGCTTTCAGGAGGGGGGCGGATTTGAACTGGCAGGAGGGGGGATTTCTGTTTAGACGGTAAACATGCAGACTGGTCAAACTCAATTTTTTTTTGAGGGGGAGAACATTTGCTCATACATCTTAGAAGGGGGGGGGGGGGGGGGGTGCAATTTGGCATGTTCGCCCTGGGCTCGAGATTACCTTGTCCCGGCCATGGGTTAAGGAGTCAGGACAGGCGCCATCCCCTGCCGGTACTAGAAGCAGCAGATGTGGGTGCAACAGCTTGCACATTCCCCCCCCAAGCCTGAGTGGCACATGAAGCACTAACCGGTCTCAGAAGGTGGCGTTAGGGACTATAGAAGACGGGGTGCCTTGATGGGGCCTGTAGCTTACGCGTGTATTTGCAAATGTGTGCAGACTAAACCCGTTTTTAACACATATTGTTAGACAGGTCAATTTATTTGGTCGCTGGCTGGTTGGTAAGTTTTGGGCTTGGAAATCTCTTTGTTTTTGTTGGACATACGTCGCCCTCCTAGTGCTCCTTTCTGCAAAGATGAGTTATAGGTGAGGGTAATGGTCACTTGTGTAATTATGGGATATGGGCCTATTTTATTTATTTTTTTATTTCATGACATGCATTATATTTGATCAAGTGATGTCATCACTAGACCTCTGAGCTTCTCAACACAATGCAGACAGAACATAGCTAGTGGGAGGGGCAAGCAGGGTGCTGTACATGGCTTCCTGAAAACGTCACTGTACCCTGCCTCGGAACTCCTCTCAAATTCCTTCAGTCCTGATGTAAGCAGTGGGCTGGACGTTAGGAGTTATGCAAATATCAAAATGTCCTGATGGGCGGATGTCAGTCTGGAAGAGTGGGCGTTCCTAGGAAGATTGCATGTAGATCTAAGTAACATGTGATGCTGAGCCGCCGCCTCCATGAATGAAAAGGAGCGGGCCAGGGACAGTCAGGTTGGGGAAGAATGAGCTAGATAATGCTGTATTGTCCTCTAGCCAGGAAATGAGTGGGGGGGGCTCTGACTTGTTGCAGCTTTCAATGCACACTGTGAGAAGTGTACAGTAAGCTCTAAATAAGTCATTTCAGTCCAGGATAGGAGCCAGACTGAAGGGGGGGCTGGAGTTCAGCTTTAACTATTATCTACACCAGGGATATGCAATTAGCGGACCTTCAGCTGTTGCAAAACTACAACTCCCATCATGCCTCTGCCTCTGGGTGTCATGCTTGTGGCTGTCAGAGTCTTGCTATGCATCATGGGACTTGTAGTTCTGCAACAGCTGGAGGTCCGCTAATTGCAAATCCCTGATCTACACCATACAAAATAGAAAAAGAAATACATTTTTACAATAAAACCATTGTTAGAAGTTCTAACTCTTCCCACACTCCACTATGAATGATAAATGTGTTTTTGGTTGTACGTGGCCCTAGACCAGGGATCTTCAAACTACAGCTCTCCAGCTGTTGTGGAACTACACATCCCATGAGGCATTGTAAAATGCAATGACATTCACAGACATGACTAGGCATGATGGGAATTGTAGTTCATGAACAACTGGAGGGCCATAGTTTGTAGACCCCTGCCCTAGACCATTGATGCTCAACCTGTGGCCCTCCAGCTGTTGTGGAACTACAAATCCCATCATGCCTCTGCCTTTGGTAGCCATGCTTGTAACTGTCAGCGGCTTGCAATGCCTCATGGGACTTTTAGTTCAGCAACAGTTGGGAAGGCCACAGGCTGAGCACCCATGCCCTAGACCAGGGATATGCAATTAGCAGACCACCAGCTGTTGCAAAACTACAAGTCCCAGCATGCCTCTGCCTCTGGGTGTCATGCTTGTGGCTGTCAGAGTCTTGCTATGCCTCATGGGACTTGTAGTTCTGCAACCGCTGGAGGTCCGCTAACTACATATCCCTGCCCTAGACAATACAGATGGGCCCTAATGAGCCTGGACCCAAGGAGTGCTTAAAGCGGTAGTAAACTACCACCAAAAACAAGAAAAAAAAAAAAATATTATTGGGCCCCCTGCAGGTTTAGGTCATAGTGTAATAGTATGCAGCGCATACTAGCACATTGTGACAGACTTACCTGTACAGGGAGCCCTCCAGCCCAGCGCTGTCATGGCTCCCTGGCGCTGCAATCTTCACCTGGTCTTCCGGGGGTTGCGGGCTCCGGCTGTGTGAATGGCAAAGCCACTTCCAACACTGTATGCCCTGAAAGCAGAGCGTCACTGCGCATGCGCAGGTGACATCATCGGCTTTTACCGATGTGAATACCTCCTAAAACGGTACAAGTTTAGGAGATATTCACTGTACCTACAGGTAAGCCTGATGGTAAGCTTACCTGTAGGCACAAGTTAAAAAAAAAATAAATAAAAGGAGTTCACTACCATTTTAAGGTGAAGTCAGCAGCAATAAAATATTTTACTGATAATAAAATTGTCTGTTAATTAGGATCCATTTCATTGCAGTTCATACAAAAAATACGAGCAGCTAAATTCATTCACATAAAAACCATCAACATTCATTATTTTTTTTTTTTTCAAGTTTTTGTTTCCGCCATTGGCAGGAATGGCTTGTAGATTAGAAGAAGAGCCACGCCCCCTATGGGGCGGGACACGTGTAAGGCAAGGTGTTTCTTCATTGATTGAGAGGTGTTCGGCACTGCTGTCATCGCGGACCCAAGTCGGCGATCTTCTTCCGCGGTGGCTTTCACAAGCTTGGCACTGCCCAGTTTAAGAATTTCATGGCGACTTCGAATCCTAAGAAGCAAGCCTGGGGGGAGGAAAACAGAGAAGGGGGGGCCAGGCTTAGTAATTAAATGTTTTTACTTTGCAAACCTTTTCAATTAAGACATATTGATTGAGAAAGCGATGAGAGCGGGATTACACAAGTCTGCTGAAACATGGAAATCCGTTAATCCAGATTATCAGCGGTCGCTGGGGGCTGGTTTAGAAAGCACTAATGATTTTTCAGACTCTGATCGCGTTCTCTGTGCTTACTTCTACCGCCATGTCTGTAAATGTTCGGAATGCGGCACACGTACTTTGGGATCTGTAAAACCCCGGAGAGCGCTAGCAAGAATTTACCAATTTATTTCCATTTGCTAACGATCTACAGCAGGGGTCACCAAATGTTCTAGACAAAAAAGGGCCAGTTCACAGTCTTTCAGACTCCAGTAGAAAATGTCCCGCCATCGGTAGGAGGAACAGTGCCCCATGATTGGTATTAGGGGGGAGGAATAATGCCCCATCATTGGTATTGGGGGGGGATGGGGGGTGAATAGTTCCCCATCTTTGGTGTCAGTGGGAGGCCTGTTAGTGGTGTCAGTGGGAGGAATAGCGCCCCGTCAGTGGGAGGGATAGTAGTGCCCAGTCATTGGTGTCAGTGGGAGGGATAGTAGTGCCCCGTCATTGGTGTCAGTGGGAGGGATAGTAGTGCCCCGTCATTGGTGTCAGTGGGAGGGATAGTAGTGCCCCGTCATTGGTGTCAGTGGGAGGGATAGTAGTGCCCCGTCATTGGTGTCAGTGGGAGGGATAGTAGTGCCCCGTCATTGGTGTCAGTGGGAGGGATAGTAGTGCCCCGTCATTGGTTTCAGTGGGAGGGATAGTAGTGCCCCGTCATTGGTTTCAGTGGGAGGGATAGTAGTGCCCCGTCATTGGTTTCAGTGGGAGGGATAGTAGTGCCCCGTCATTGGTTTCAGTGGGAGGGATAGTAGTGCCCCGTCATTGGTTTCAGTGGGAGGGATAGTAGTGCCCCGTCATTGGTTTCAGTGGGAGGGATAGTAGTGCCCCGTCATTGGTTTCAGTGGGAGGGATAGTAGTGCCCCGCCATTGGTGTCAGTGGGAGGCATAGTAGTGCCCCATCATTGGTGTCAGTGGGAGGCATAGTAGTCCCCCGTCATTGGTGTCAGTGGGAGGGATAGTAGTGCCGTCATTGGTGTCAGTGGGAGGGATAGTAGTGCCGTCATTGGTGTCAGTGGGAGGGATAGTAGTGCCGTCATTGGTGTCAGTGGGAGGGATAGTAGTGCCGTCATTGGTGTCAGTGGGAGGGATAGTAGTGCCGTCATTGGTGTCAGTGGGAGGGATAGTAGTGCCGTCATTGGTGTCAGTGGGAGGGATAGTAGTGCCGTCATTGGTGTCAGTGGGAGGGATAGTAGTGCCGTCATTGGTGTCAGTGGGAGGGATAGTAGTGCCGTCATTGGTGTCAGTGGGAGGGATAGTAGTGTCCCGTCAGTGGGAGGCATAGCGCCCCGTCATTGGTGTCAGTGGGAGGAATAGTGGTGCCTCAACATTGGTGTCAGTGGGAGGAATAGTGCCCCATCATTGGCGTTTGAGGGAGAAATAGTGCTTCAAACCAGCCAGATAAAAGGCAAGCAAAAGGGCCACATCTGGCCACCCGGGCTACAGTTTGGAGACCACCGATTTACAGCAGAGATTCAAACCGGAGTAAGACCAGGGTCTTGTAAATTCTTCCAGAACCAAAAAAAAAAGTTTTATGCTTGCAGTAAAAGTACAGCAATGCAAAATATGTGCTGGAAGTCTCTGGATGGGGCTGGGTGTCTCTGTGGGGGGGGGATTGGGATTCTGTAGGGGGTTAGGGGGCTCGGCAGCAAAATTGTTGGTCCTGTAGGGGATAAGGTTACTGGATGGGGCTGGGGGAGGCTAGAGAGCACTGCGAGAGGATGCAGGGCACTGTGGGAAGTAGGAGATCACAGAGGAAGGTTGGGGGGGGGGGGGGGGGGTTCACTGTGGGATTTTAAAGGGATCTGAAGCAAAACGAAGGCCCAGTAGGAAGTAGGCCACAGCCCAGCAGAGGGCCACTGATCTACAGGGAGGCTTGTAGACAAAAAACAAAAAAACAACCGACTTTTAGGGCTGGTTCACACCACAGAAACGCAGTTTGGATGCGTTTCTGCATGCGCATTTCTGCTTTCTTGCTCACGAAGGATGTAGTGTAAATGACCCCCTCCCTAGTTATACTCTTTTTTTTTTTTTTTCCCAGAGCTTTGTGCACCTCCTGCTTCCACTGCAGCCAGCACCAGAATCCAAAAAGGTTGGATTCCAAGTAGGGTTGCACTGATACCAAGCATTTGCACAAGTACTTGTACAAATGCTCTGATACTTGATCCAATACCTGCGTCCTCACTCAGCGTAGCGGGGGGGGGCAGCCTCACAGATCATCGGTGCCGGCAGTTACAAGCACCAATCTCACTGAATACACCTTTTCAATAAAGCAGCTGACAGCCACTCTGGTCCTCCTCTGTGCCCCCCTGTCGCGGATCTGTCAGGATGGAGAGTGGAGGAAGAAGAGGGTAAATCTGTCATTTACCCGCTCCATCCTTGGGCTGAAATCGAACCTGCAACGATGAAGCTGGACGCACCGGACCCCTGCTATGAGCCGCATGTGGCTCATGTATGAACCCAGCCGTGGGCTTGCTTTCCTTTATTTTCACCTGGTGTTCCAGCCAGTGCATCTGGTTTTTCAAATGAACAAGCTCTCTTCCAGAAGGTTTCCGCTCACAGGGATGAGACAGACCATTTAACACTAGCAGGGGTGCTTATAATCCACTTGTATTTTATATAAAAACCTTTATCCAAAAAGCTGTTGCTGTAACCGATTACAAAGTGTGAACTGGAACGTGGCTTAAATTTGTTAGTGTATTTAAACCTGATAGAACATCTAACACTGCTCTCCCCCCAGACTGACAATGCTGCTATCTGCTGTGCCCCCTGTGCTCCTTCATCCAGAGTGGGGGCACTCTAATACAGGTGGTGTGTTACTGGCCAGATCACCAGGTGAAACCAGAGGGAGAAAAAGCTTAAAAACGATATTAAAGTCGTTTAAAAAAAATAAAAAAATAAACAAAGAAACATGTTATACTTACCTGCTCTGTGTAGTGGTTTTGCAAAGAGCAGCCCCAGTCCTCCTCTTCTAGTGTCCAACTCTCGTGCCCCCTGAGCAAGCAGCCTCCTGTGGTGGCACCCAAGCAGGTGCGCTCCCGTATGTCCATTCACACACGGAGCCGTGGCTCGGCCCTGCCCCCTTTGCCTCCCGATTGGTTTACTGGCTGTGATTGGCAGCAGCGAGCGCCAATGATGGCTCCCCCTGCTGCCAAAAGCTAATCAGGAGTGTGGGTCCTCAGAGGCAAGACTCTCGTGGACATCCCTGGATTGAGAGGGGGCTCAGATAAGTATTGGGGGGGGGGGGGGGCTGCACACAGAAGGTTTTTTTACTTTAATGCATAGAATACATGAAGGTAAGAAAACATCTTGTGCCTTTACAACCACTTTAAAAATGGAAAACGAACACATCCACCACTAATGACCATCTAATGACCATCTAATGACTGGTAATTGGGTTTGATACTTCAAGGTTTACTCTTACTTCTAGGATCGAATAGTAGCATTTTTTGCATACGATTTAAAACTTTAAGGCTCTGTTCACATCTGTGTGTTGCATTTTAGGTGCGTAGTACATGCATTTTAAGGCATTACCACTGAACTCAATATAACATGCGGTTTTCAGAAAGCGCATCAAACATGTAGCGAGCAGCACTTTGAACGCAACGCACCTACAACGCACTTAAAAACACGCACAGTCTTCTAAATAAACTTGTACGGTGTAGCAGACGTCTGAGAATTCCCATAGCTGGCTCAATATTTTTCCATGGCATTCTGTGGTTGGCTCTGTAACAGAGGCAGCCAGTTCCTAGAAGGATCTAAATACCGTCTTGGCCCAGGGCAGGTTAATGACTGGAAGGAAGGAAGGGGGAGGTGCCTTAGAAATCTCCATTTACTTTATATTCGGTAATTAGATGAGAAGGGCTGGGTGGTCATGTGGCACATTTTAAATCAGAAAGCGCAGTTATATAATCCCAGGCCGACTAAACTCACTGAACTCCAATTAAATAACTTAAAGTGGTGCTCTGCCTAGGGGAAAATGGAAAAAAAAAAAAAAAAAAAAAAAAAAGAAGTACTGCAGCTGCTGACTTAATAATAGGACACTTACCTGTCCAGGGATCCTGCGATGTCGGCACCCCAGCCGTTTTTCGGATCGACTGTCAGGTGTTGCCGCCGCCATTCGTCGTAAGGAAAACCGGCAGTGACGCCTTTCAGCTTTACAGCCGGCTCCCTACTGCGCATGCGCGAAGCACGCTGCACTTTCCGACTGGCCCAGCGGCGGAGGAAGGCTGCTGAACTTCTGAGGGACGGCGCCGCGGCGCTGTCTCCCAGAAGTGGGGGAGGGTACCTGTCAAAAACAGGTACCCATTTCCCCCTCCCCCCTGAAAGGTGGCAAATGTGGCACTGGAGGGGGGGGGGGAGCAGATAAGCAGAGGTTCGACTTTTGGGTGGAACTCCGCTTTAAAGTGACGCGGTACATACATTCATATTACACGCCACACGCAATGGGAATAACCAATGACGTACCGCGTTAGCTGGGAAGGCCCGAAGCATGACTGGTGTGAATCCTTTATAAAGAGATCGTATTCCTTCTTCTCGGATCAGTTCACGTAAAACGTCCCGGAATCCATTAGGATACTTTCCAGCTGGGGCTGTGTAAAAGGATACAACATATTATAAACAAGACTTCATCAGTGTGTCTAGAAATATTGAAAAATGGTCCCTAACCCACCGTGTGCATTGCTCCGCAGCAAAAAACAAAACAAAAAAAGGAAAAAAAAAAAAAAACAAAAAAAAAACTATATTAATAATAATATACCCCCAGGCCAAAAACTAGGAAGTGCTGCCTTGCAGCACAAATATTATCAGATGATTTGTTTAAGAGGGGAGGGGCAAAATATGAAAATGTTGCAGTAGTGAATGAAAGCGATTGTTATAACTTTTTTTTTTTTTTCCCCTCTAAATAATAAACATGTTATACTTACCTGCTCTGTGTATTGGTATTGCACAGAGCGAACCCCCGAACTTCCTCTTCTTTTTTAAGGGTTTGTTTACACTAGCGGCTGATTTGCATTTTCATGCCCCCCCCCCCCACCCCTTTTTAGCTGGGGCCGGAGGAGTAGGAATTATACCCACTGTCTTTTTTGGCCAGCATAGTGCCCACCGGGTGTGATGCATTCAAGTGCGTGGGGTTGCTCTTCTAACGCTTTGCAACCGTGCAGGGTTCAAGGGGTGAAACAAGGCAGTGAGGAGGCGATACAACACCGCCACCTCACTGCCTGTCAAATGCTTTCTAAAGAGAGATATGACCAAAGCAAGTGTGAACAAGCCCCAGCTATCTTTATGCAAGCACCTAGGCAAGTAAAAAAACACTACAGACTACAGCCTGAAGGGGGTGGCAGGCTGGGCCCCAGGGGTGTACATTCTCCATCACTGGTCCAGAAGGGGTTACCTTTATGGAAAATGTAAAAGGCTATATATTCCTGTAAAAGATATCAGCTTTCGTAGGCACGCCAGCGTAATTAACAGCCCCGCAGACTCCAATTCAGGGCCCTGCAGGCCGCACATTATCTGCACTCGTGAGAAGTGGAGAGAAGGAGGAAAGAATATACCGGGGAATTTGATGTAACACAAGTCTTACATTAATGGAAACGCCTGCAGAGCCTCACAGTGAGGCCAGTCATTCACCCACCTGTCTGGAAGCGAGATTTTAGCACGTCTGGGGGAATTGCAACAGCCCAGTTAAAGATTCCGGCCATTCCTCCAGCAAAGAGGATCCGAGGAACGCTGAGATCGTTTACACTGTCAGAGCAGGGAGAGGGAAAAAAAAAAAAAAAAAAAAAAAAAAAACAGTTAAAACTGAACCCTGGATTTCCATTAAGTTTTACACAGTTGTACCGGCTTCTCTCCTATACTGAAATGGCTTCCTCCAATTTCCCCGCACACTGTGACCTTCTCACAATGTGCATTATATATGCGGCCCAGTTAAAACAGCTTACCGTGGGGGGCGTGTCCTGACCATGGAGGAGTGAGGTTGTGTCTTGCCTCAGCTCCGCTCCACCGCCGCACTAATCAGCTAAAAACGGGGGGTAAATCGCCGCTACAGACTCCCCACATGTCACAGAGGCTCAGGCAACCTCCACAGCCGGCAAGGACCGATAGTTCCAGGCAGGGACAGCTGGATTCCTACTTCACAGGGACCCGAGGACAAGGCCGCGAACCATCCAAGATGGCGCCGCCCGGGAAGGCCCAGAAGGCGAGCAAGTCCTCCCAGCCAACGGCAGCCACAACACGGGCACTGAAGGGAACAAACTCCCCAGCATCCCCGGTTCCATCTCCAGGGTCGGTGAGTGATACTGCCCCCTGTGCTTCCCCAGCTTCTCTAGGAGGCCGCTCTGAGATCTCTGACTATCTCAGTGATGAGGACATTCGGCGCCATATTATGTCCCTACCTACCAAAGAGGACTTAGAGCGCTTCACAAACAGAGTGGAGAAAGCCTTTACTGAGGACATAGCCCAATTGAAAACTGACACCACTCACTTGGGTAACAGAATAGAATCTATCGAAGAAAAACTGGAGGAGGCTCTCCCCACTATTGCTCTACTGCAATCACAATGCCAAATACAAAGCCAGCAGATTGAAAGCTTGCTTTGCCAGCTGGATGACGCTGAAAATCGCAGCAGGAGAGCCAACATAAGGATCAGAGGCCTGCCTGAAGCCACAGCTTCAAGGGATATTATCCCCACACTGACAGACATCTTCAGGGACATACTAGGCCTATCGGCAACTACTCCGATAGAAATTGACAGAGCACATAGAGCCCTGAGACCTCCATCCCAAGACATGGACAATCCTAGGGACATAATTTGCAAACTTCACAAGTATAATCTGAAAGACCGCATTATGCAAAAAATGCGTGGTAAGCCATTTTATGATTTTGACGGCGCGCACTTATTTTTCTACCAGGATATATCCAGACGCACCCTCATGCAACGCAGGGCTCTGCGTCCACTCCTGAATGCCGTTCAAGAGGCGGGTCTGCCGTACCGCTGGGGCTTCCCTTTCTTTTTACAAGTGACAAAAAATGGACACCAAGTCACACTGCGCAATAAGGATGACCTACCGAACTTCCTTTCCACTCTTGACCTGGCCCCAGTGGACTTTCCAGATTGGAAAAGCACATTTAATGCTCCCGGGACTCAAACCCCATCTCAGTGGTCAACAGTCTCCCGCAGGAACCGCAGAAGAGACAGACAGCACCAGAATCAAGACACTGAAACAAGACCCTTCACCACAAGAGATTAACACCGCAGTCCTCATGTGATACCTTGATAAATATGGATGACTACTACAACTCATACGCAGCCCATGTGTGATACCCTGAGGACTATGGGTGAACTATTAAAAAGATCCATACTCACACTCTCAGACTTTGCCCCCCTTCCTTCCCAATTGGATATGCGAAGCAAGATACCCGCGAGCAAATCTTCAGATTATCTACGATCACTAGCTACAATCAATAAAAGAGGGACACTCGCTGACAAAGTCCACGAACCAGATGACCTCATGCGAAAACCATCTTCCTGATCTTATTGTCCCACTCACTTTTACTTAGGCCCCATACAATGTCAGGTCGCATACACCCCCCTAGAATGATCCCCCCTGTTTAAATACCACGATCTACTGATGCGGTGGACGGAGACGGCACCCCATGTCTCCCCCCATGTTTAGGTTCATGTTTCCCCACGTAGGCCGCCCCTTGTTGGGTATTGTCCCTAGTTGGGACATTAGTCTAAGGTCTGAGGCCTCCCCTGCTATTAGGGCAGACCTCACACCTCACAAGCAGAACCTCTGCTCATTATCACTGTTACTCATTAGTTGTACTGTTTTGCATGTTTTAACAATACTCTCTTTGTGCCTTTTTTTCCTCTACCTTTCTGGCCTCTCCCATCCCCTCCCTATCCCACCCCTTTTTTCACAGGAGCGATACTTCATTAGGGGCTCCGTGCCGGACGGGCTCGATCGCGCGACGTGCGTCCAACCACCTGACCCATCATGTCTACATTAAAAAGGTAATATCCTATAACATAAGAGGCTTATGCTCCCCTGGGAAGAGAAGCAAATTATGGTGGGAACTCAAAAAACTGAAGGCACAAATAGTTTTTTTTACAAGAAACCCATTTTACCCACCTCTCCTTACCCAGACTTCCGACCCATTTATATAACCAGTGGTTTCACAGCACTTCCCCAACCGCCAAATCTAAAGGAACCTCAATAGCGATTCACAAAACATGCCCTTTTCAACTTTTAAACAGCAAAATAGACCCATTAGGTCGGTACGTTTTCCTGAAAGGCACCATAGCAGAATGTAAATACACGTTCGCCTCGATATACGCCCCCAACTCAAATCAAATTTCCTTCATAGACAAGGCTCTTGAACTCTTGACAGAGTTTAAGGAGGGATTTGTAGTCCTTGGGGGAGACTTTAACGTCAGCCCAGACCCTTCCATTGACACCTCCAACTCTAGCCACACCCACTCTTACGCCTTCCTTAAACACTTCCGTAAGTCCCTTCAATCACACATGCTCGTTGATAGCTGGAGGGCCTTACACCCTGCGGAGAGGGACTTCAGCTATTATTCGGCAATACACAATGTCTATACCCGAATAGATCAAATATATGTTGATCGGAGGGCGCTGGAGTTCCTACAGTCAGCATCCATAGGGAACATCACCATATCGGATCATGCACCGGTAGATGTGACTCTTAAACTACCGTCCGGCTCTCGTGGGGCATGGACGTGGAGATTAAATGAAAATTTGCTGGATGATGCGGCTGTGGGTGCTGGAGTGTCGGAAGCCATCACAAATTATTTTAGAGAGAATACCACTAACGACCTGAAAGAAAGCGCAGTATGGGAAGGCCATAAGGCTGTAATAAGAGGAGAGCTAATATCTTTAGGGGCCAAACTCAAAAAGATGCTCCAAGCTGACTTCACAAGAGTACTGACTGCCCTTCAAGAAGCAGAACTAAACCATAAACAAAATGAGAGCCCTGAGGCATTACAGAGGTTGACTGAACTCCGAAATCTGTTGTCACGTCTACTAGATAGACAGACTCGAAAACAAGCCAGACGCCTTTCGCACAAATATTATGAACATGGTAATAAGTGTGGGCGCATGCTCGCTAGAGCTCTTCGTAAGAAACAAGCCCAGACTTGTGTCCATAAGTTACGCTCACCAAATGGAGATGTTTCGGTCCAGTCCTCTGGAATTGCCACAGGGTTCCAAGAATACTATACTCAACTTTATAATTTGACCACTGATCACCCCTTAGATGCTCAGGCAAATAGGATTACAGCCATACGAGACTACCTGGCTTCAGCCGGTGTTCCACCCCTAAACGAAGACCAATGCACTGAACTAGATCTACCAATATCACCAGAAGAGATAGAGTTAACAGTGAAATCCCTGCCCAAAGGCAAAAGCCCAGGCCCAGACGGCTTTACAGGGACATATTATAAAATGTTCCTACATCTTTTAAGCCCCCACATGTGCAGATATTTCAATACCATTGCAGATGGGAATCCTATCCCCACTGAGGCACTTCTAGCACACATAACAGTGCTACCCAAAGAGGGCAAGGACCCGATGCTACCCCAAAGCTACCGACCCATATCCCTCCTTAATGTTGACATTAAGATAATGGCGAAGGTATTAGCAAACAGACTTGGGAATCTTATACCTAATATAGTCCACCCAGATCAAACAGGGTTCATCAAAGGGAGAGAGGCAAGAGATAACTCAATTAGAGCCATCCAACTCATACATTGGGCGCGCAACCGCCCAAACTCAAAACCTTACGTAATTCTTTCTACTGACGCCGAGAAGGCTTTCGACCGGGTCGATTGGACATTTCTTAAAATGGTACTAGAGACACTAGGACTCAAACCACGCATGCTAGCCTCGATCCTAGCTCTTTATTCCACTCCTTGTGCACAAGTTAAAGTGAACGGAGTACTATCCTCTCGGTTCCCGATTCGAAATGGCACGAGACAGGGGTGTCCACTTTCCCC
The DNA here is from genome assembly GCA_037952835.1 of Lithobates septentrionalis. Taxonomy (NCBI): domain Eukaryota; kingdom Metazoa; phylum Chordata; class Amphibia; order Anura; family Ranidae; genus Lithobates; species Lithobates septentrionalis. The sequence continues at coordinate 175,058 of JBBDGP010003022.1, forward strand.
TCTCCTTTTCGCTCTAGTTCTTGAACAGTTGTTATGCACTGTCAGAGCGAACGTAAACATAAAGGGCTTGAAGATCGGAACGACTGAACACAAACTGTCTGCCTACGCGGATGATGTTCTATTTCATCTATCGGAGCCCCTGATCTCGCTGCCAAACTTGATGAAGGAACTGAACGAATTCGGATCATTATCAAACTTTAAAATTACTTTCTCTAAATCAGAAATTTTACCTGTTCACTTGCCTCCCTCCCTGATGAGTAACTTGCAAAATGCATTCCCCTTTACTTGGGCCAAATCTTCAATTAAATATCTGGGAATACAACTGACAGACAGATATGATACTCTGTACACCACGAATTTCCCCCCGCTCCTTAATATAATTAAAAAAGACCTCTTACAATGGACTAAGACTGCTTTCACATGGATAGGACGTGTCAACATAATCAAAATGAATATTTTACCCCGCATCCTTTTTTACTTACAAATGATCCCCATACCCCTACCGAACAAATTTTTCTCCCAGATTAATAGTATACTATCGGGTTTTGTATGGAACTCGCAGAAACCTAGAATAGCCTTGAGAGTGCTGAAACGATCCAAATTGGCGGGAGGGCTAGGACATTTTGAAATACCATAGAGCTATAGTCCTTCAAAGAATCCTCAGTTGGCGCTTCCACACCCAGTCCAAGCTTTGGGTCTCCTTGGAAAAATGGCTAGCGGGTAGGAATCTGGCCTATGCGCCATGGCAACCTAGAGAGTACAGGGGACTGTTGGAAGATACTTCCCCTCTGACACTCCACGCACTCTCCACTTGGGACAAATTAAACTCAAATCTAAATTTGTCTCCTCCTATGTCACCACTAGCTCCACTAGGGGGATTTCTCTGGTTCCCACCAGGAGAACAGATGGCCTTTTTCGGCCCTTGGTTGGATGATGGGAATGCCAGCTGTGGGAAACTAATGCATAAAGGTAAATTAATGGACTTTGAATCTTTACAAAAGAGACACGAAGGCTCCAGAATGAACTTCTGGAGATACAGACAGCTCCATCACTTCTTCCAGGCAAATGGGAATTCCATTAGAGACCTTTCCACTCTCACAAGCTTTGAAAATTTTTTCATAGAAGAAGACCCAATCCCCCACATGGTCTCCGAAATGTATCGCCTATTAAGTAACACTACAGACAATCTCAGGCCAACTTACATAAGGGCATGGGAAAGGGACTTACAGATAGATCTCCCCCCAACTCAACTAACACACCTCTACCATCTAACCCACTCGAGCTCCATAGAATCCAAATCTCAAGAAACTAATTATAAAATTTTATCGTGTTGGTACCGGGTCCCGGCAGGCCTATGGCATCAGACCTGTGTTGGAGAAAGTGTGGACAAAAGGGTACACTCCTCCACATCTGGTGGGAGTGCCCACTGATACAGCCATACTGGAGTGAAATTAAAAACCTAATAAAAGAGATTCTAGATCTCGACATCCCTATGTCACCTGCACACTTCCTCCTACACATTCCACAAATGCCAATCAGTAAATATAGAAAATGTGTATTGCCACATCTCCTAAACGCAGCCAGACGCCTCATCCCGATATATTGGAAACAAACCAAGACCCCATCAAAAACAGATTGGATAAAGAAAGTGAATGACATTAGGGAAGCCGAACACTGGGTAGCGACCTGTAAGGGGAAAATAGAAAGATTTGAAATTATATGGACCCCCTGGAATGATTACATGACAGAACCTGACCATGAAAACTCCAGCTTAGACATAGCCCTGCTAGAGTTAGCAGAACCTTCCCTGAGATCTCGCCTAAATGTCAACAATACCTCATAAAGAATAAGACCCATATTGAATGTTGAAAGACATGCGGTGGTCGGGGCCCGTTCGGCACGGATTCCTGTGACTTCTTCAAACACAAGGTATGCTCCTCTCCTACCTTCCCCACTCTGCCCACCTACCCATACCCTTCCCTTACCCCAACTCCTTATCTATTCTTTCTCCCCCTCTTTCACCTATTTTCTATCATTAACTATGTTTTATAGAGTAAGCAATCTTCCTATACCCATGGACGGGATACTAACTGGGTAAACACTCTGCAACAGCGAGCAACACAGCAATAGTGGCCAAACACGGGTGTGTGGGCCCGGCTCCTCTAGGCCCTGTTGGGGCGGGGGGGCCGCGCCTCGCACCCCAGAGAATAGATGTTGGGGGGTGCTCCCGCCGAGGAGGCGGCCCGGGGGAGGTTGTTGGAGGCAGACGGCCCCCCTCTCCTCGGGCGGTCGTCGGGGGGGGGGCGCTCCATAAACCCACCTGAACAACTTGCATCCTAGGTGGGGGGGGGCCGTCACCGGACGGGGCTCGCACCCCGGGGATGTAAGGAATCAATAGGAAGTCTAAAGCCACAAAAATTGTGATTTAATATTACTTGTGATAGTTCTAGTTGCAAAAACCTGTATCGCTGTAAACCCTCCTTGTGCCGCACTATTAATGCTTACTCTATGTAATGTTTATGTTTTCACTGAAATGTTCTCAAAATAAAGATTATACAAAAAAAAAAAAAACAGCTTACCGTGCTGAGAACCTGCTCCCTGCATGATAGTCGGTAAGCTCCTGTTGTACGATTACGATCGGGAGCTTCCCGATCGTGTTACCACTGTGACAGCCATCTCCTGTGATAGCGGTCACATTACAACCAATCCCGACTTTTAGAACGGGTCGGGAGGCGATCAACAGTTACAAAAAATCAACCTCAGCCTAAGTAGAAAAAGTCTGTCCCCCTGCCAGCATGCTGCAGAGAAATCATCTCTCTCTGTGAAGAAGCAGTAGTCTCTCTGCAAACATCCAAAAGACATTAGTAGAGAGTAACAGGCAGAGCTCTGAAGCAAGAGATTAGCTTATTGCAGAGCCAAAGGTCTAACGCAAAACAAAAATTGCCCTCACAGTTCCTTTTTATTTTTTTTTACTAAAGCCTGTTCCCTGCCAGTGTGCTGCACAGAAGGTACCTTGCTCTCTGTATGGAAGCAGTGGTCTCTCTGCAGAGGGACCACTGCTTCCACACAGAGAGCAAGGATCCTTCTATGCAGCACACTGGCGGGGAACAGGCTTTACTCAGGCAGTGGCTGCTTGAGTAAAAAAAAATTAAAAAAATAATAAGGAACTGAGAGGGCAATTTTTGTTTTGATGAACCTGAAATGTATTTGGAAGGTTAAGCAAGAAGTTAGTTGAAGGCACTGGGAGGAAAGGCTGGGATATTTGGTTGCTCGTTTCCTTTACAACCACAATTAGGATTAACCAGCTAAAAATAGTCACAGGTAAAGTTTTCCCTTTAATTTCTGATCACAGATAAAAACAGGATTTATTCGTCATACTTGTAAAATCCTTTTCTTCGAGTACATTATGGCACACAGAGTCAGGCTAATATTCATTACCTACTGGGTTATACTCCACCGGGTGAATGGACACCGGTAGACCAAAAAGGTCTTCAGACAGGAAGTGATCCTCTATATAACCCCTCCCACACAGGAAGCACTTCAGTTTTGTAGCAAGCACTAAATCCTCCAAAAAAAAAATAAAAAAAAAAAAAAGGAGGGGAGGGGAGGGATCTCTGTGTCCCATGATGTACTCAAAGAAAAGGATTTTACAGGTAAGTATGACAAAAAAAATCCTATTTTCTTTTTCATACATCATGGGACTCAGAGTCAGGCTAATATTCATTACCTACTGGGACGTCCCAGAGCAGGAGCTTTAAGTTTCAGACCATAGGCCTGAATGACCAAATTGACGGACCCAATTGGCAATGGAAGCTTTGGAAGCTGCCTGCCCTTTCTTGGGTCCTTTTGGTAAAACAAAAAAAAAAAAAAAAAAAAAAAGAAGGGGAGTCTGGTGCTCGGATCTAGACAAATAAACCTTGACTGCCCGGACAACGTCCAAAGAATGCAGTCGCCTCTCTTCCCCCGAACAAGGCTGAGAAAAAATAAGGCAAAATAATGTCCCAATTTAAATGAAAGGCAGACACCACTTTTGGCAAAAAGGATGAAATAGGTCTTAACACGACCCTGTCGTGGTGAAGGATCAACTATGGTTCCCTGCCCGAAAAGGCCCGCCAACTCCGACTCCCTTCTAGCCGAGGTGATGGCCATCAGGAAGGCTAGCTTGCGTGACAGCAAGTCTAATGGAATTTCCTTGATAAGTTCAAATGGCTGTTTCTGTAACACAGACAACACCAAGTTCAACTCCCAAGGACACATAGGTGACCTAATGGGGGGAAGCAAGCGAGTTGCCCCCTGCATAAAGGTTCAGATCAGTGAATGGGAGGCTAAAGGCCTTTGGAAGAATACTGATAGGGCAGAAACTTGACCCTTGATTGTACTGAAAGCCAATTTGATTTCCACAGCTGACTGTAGAAAAGAGAGAATTCTCCCAATCACGTATTTCCGAGGGTGCCATTTTCTGGCTTCACACCAAGCAATACAAGTCTTCCAGACCTTATGATAAATTTTCCTAGCGACAGCTTTTCTAGTACTCACTAGGGTAGACACTACTGATCCCGAGATGCCACGGTCCTTTAACACCTTGGCTTCAGGCATGGCTATATTCGCATATGACGCGAAGCCTCGTGCGCCCAGATAAAGGCTATTGCGCATGTGCGGCGAAGCCACGTGCGCCATGGCCGCAAAACGAACAACTACTAAGTCCAGCGGCGCTTTTGCGAATGCACTTGCGCCATGGCCGCCAAACAACAACTGCTGAACGCAGCGGCACTATTGTGAACACACGTGCGCCATGGTGAACCAAGGCGAAATGGCGCACCTTCGTGCGCCATCATACAGGTAAGAAACAGCCAGACACAAGCAAAAAAAAGGTACACTTTGCAAACACCCACGGCTAGCCCAAAACTCCCCCGTATGGTCACGGCACATTGGTGTCCAGCCTCTAGCTAGCTTGACCGATTGTTACAATCACTGGGACAGCCCACAAGAATAGTAAAAGGAGTTTCACTTACCCGTCCAGGCGCAGGGCAGCTTAGAAACTAAGAGCCCAAACTTCACCCATCACGGCGGGTTCCTGTCACTTGAGGACCTTCAAGGACTGGGTACCGTTTTCATGTTTAGGGTCCACTGCCTTGGACCTGTACAGCACCCTGCAGGAATGCCTTAGTGCTGTGGTGTCCAGGATTCCACTTCGCAGAGTCCAGCACCCGGAGGCGGTATTACATTAAGCATATAAAGCCTGTGTCAAATAGATACGATCGGTCAATCCCTTGATTCATTTAAGAACCTTTTCAGAGACTAGAGACCTGGAGCTCAGAGAGCTCAAACCGTGCCATCCACCTTGCAGATACTGGTTAAAAAACTGAAGTGCTTCCTGTGTGGGAGGGGTTATATAGGGGATCACTTCCTGTCTGAAGACCTTTGGTCTACCAGTGTCGTCCATTCACCTGGTGATGGAGTATAACCCAGCAGGTAATGAATATTAGCCTGACTCTGTGTTCCATGATGTATGAAAAAGAAAGGTAAATGAGGGCAAGCGATTACCTGCGGCCTTCCGGCGTGAGAACTTTTTTCAGCCACTCGTAGGTCATAAAGTACATTCCACTGGCTGGTACATCTAAAGAAAAAAAACAAAAAAAAAAACTCAGTCATAAAACAGGTCTCGTTATCAGATTATACACTTTCAGGATCCCAGGTATCTCAGCAACAAAGACATAGTGTGCTGAGTTCCGAGCGTCATAACCATATAACAATTATCACATGAAAAAGAAACCCATCTACTGCACAAAATGCTGTAAATCACCAACTCCTCATTTAAAATGATTACATGATAGCTTTAGCTCCGCTTAAAGTCAACAGCAACCTGGTAAGAGGGAATGGTGTTGAAGTTGGCTTGCAGCGCTGAGGTCCTGCATTCAGTCCCACCACAGCTGCTATCTGCATGGAGCCTGCACAAATCTCCACGCATTCGCATGTGTCTGTATGATGGCGGTGTGTACATTATTTTTTTTTTGCACTTCTTCTTGGGCAATGACAGATCTGTAATACACTATAATGCAGCTTCAAATGCACACGGTTATAGGCCACCCGCCAGTGTGCACAGAGACGGGAGTGGCTGCATTCCGACCGAAAGGGGTTAATGATACAGGTAAGGTTGGAGTTCAGTTTTAAAATGAACCTGAACCCAAAAGGAGTGAGATTTTAATATATTATATAAAACATATAAAATAAAATGAGTCTTAATGGTTTTCCCAACCTAACAGAAAGGATGATACCAAGAAGTAATGGAGGAATTTTCTATACAACTGGAGGCGGAGACCGTGGATTGCCTTCCTGTTGATGTGATCTGCAATGTTATCTGAAGGTGGAACCTCTTCCCTTCAATCTTGGATGAGGCAATTTCCCTAACATTGGTCTGCTTATGTTGGATTTAGCTGAGGAGTTTCCTCCCGACTGCTTGATTGACTCAATACTGTATAGCATAGGAGTCCGCACCTTCTGGTAAGTGCGCCCATTTTTCTATATGGCGGCGGACTGCACAAAGTTTTAACTATTGCATCTCTTCACGGTGATTTCTCTCCAGCTGATGGGACTCAGTGATGATTCATTCATTCATGAACTTTGAGGAGCATTATTGTTTTTTCTTCACATATGTTTCACATTTTTTTTATTTATATTCATTATTCATCGTAGTGTTTTACTTTTTATTTTATTTTAAGAAAAAGGACATAACATTAAAAAAAAAAAAAAGAATTCCCAAATTCAAAAGAATCAAAAAAGTCAACATATAAAAAAAAAAAAAAAAAAAAAATACAACCATATACATTACATATTTACATGACATATTACATTTAACATTCCTGAAGTATAATAAAGAAAATTTGTAGTGTTTTATTCAGTTCTTTGTGCTTGATTTTGTCCGGAGTTTTTTTTAATCATTTTTAGTGTACACAAGTTTTGGAGGGACTTGGGTCCTATATTCATTCCTTGTTCTTAAAGAGGAACTGCAGTCTGCTCACATAATTTGTAATAAAAACCATCTTTGTCATTCTGAAGCTTCCCTCCAACCACTTTGCAATATTATTTTATATACACTATACTGTGATTCTGTACTTGCCAAATATGCTGCAGAAATCTCCCTCCGCCGAGTCTGGCTGCAGCCATTTTGACTGTGGGCAGCTGGAGCTGCTGCCTGTTCACTTCCTGGATTTACACAGACACACACCTACAGCTCTGATTGGCCCTCTTATGACTCACCCCCCCCCCCCCCCCCTTTCCTGGAAAACACTCGAGAGAGAGAGCGAGAGAGAGAGCGAGAGAGAGAGCGAGAGAGAGAGCGAGAGAGAGAGCGAGAGAGCGAGAGAGCGAGAGAGCGAGAGAGAGAGAGAGAGAGCGAGAGCGAGAGAGAGAGAGAGAGCGAGAGAGAGAGAGAGCGAGAGAGAGAGCGAGAGAGAGAGCGAGAGAGCGAGAGAGCGAGAGAGCGAGAGAGCGAGAGAGAGAGAGAGCGAGAGCGAGAGCGAGAGAGAGAGAGAAGGAGACAGAGAGAGCGAGAGAGCGAGAGAGCGAGAGAGCGAGAGAGAGAGAGAGCGAGAGAGCGAGAGAGCGAGAGAGCGAGAGCGAGAGCGAGAGCGAGAGAGAGAGCGAGAGAGAGAGCGAGAGAGAGAGCGAGAGAGAGAGCGAGAGAGCGAGCGAGAGAGCGAGAGAGAGAGCGAGAGAGAGAGCGAGAGAGAGAGCGAGAGAGAGAGCGAGAGAGAGAGCGAGAGAGCGAGAGAGAGAGAGAGAGCGAGAGAGAGAGCGAGAGAGAGAGCGAGAGAGAGAGAGAGAGCTGTGCATGATGTCATAATCCTAGGCTAATGACCAGACAAAAAACAGGAAGTGGGCTGTATAAGGTATTTACTGGCAGAAAAAAAATCTTTTACTAGCTAAAGTTAAAACAACAAGGGCAGAAGATTTAATAGATGGAAAGATGAAAAAATGACTGAAGTTCCGCTTTGATTCACTCTTGGTTTACAATTTTTGAGCGCTGCACTATTGTTTATACATAAAACATATAGAAGCGTTAAAGTGGTTGTAAACCTCAGATATGAACAAAGCATATCCTTCCATACCAGGGATATGCAATTAGCGGACCTCCGGCTGTTGCAAAACTACAAGTCCCATCATGCCTCTGCCGTCATGCTTGTGGCTGTCAGTCTTGCTATGCCTCATGGGACTTGTAATTCTGCAACAGCTGGAGGTCCGCTAATTGCAGATCCCTGTTCTATACTATAGTGTGTACTTGTCTCAATCCAGAGCACTAAGTGTCATTTCTGTCTGCTGCCTTCCAACTTTGCTTTGTGCACGAGTCCCTTCTGACACGTTTTCCTGACACCAAGAGATAAAAGGTGACAGGGTAGGGAGCTCCAGAACACAGCCTTTGATTGACAACCTCAGCTCTGTTCCTGTGTGAATGGGTGTGTGTCCCTTTCATCCAATCGGCTCTCACTGAGAGCTCTGCAGAGTGTAATTTCAGATGCCCACCCCCTTTTTTTTTTTTTTCTGAAGCCTCAGACAAGCAAATTCAGCTCTTTGAACAGCTGTAGAGAAGAGTCGGCTGCAGATATACCAGGTACAACTTATGTAGGAGGATTTGTTTAATCTGGGGAGTCGTTAAATTAACACGCACGCAGTGATTCGCATGAACAGAATGCGATTTTGGTGCGATGCAAGAAATGCACAGAAATCGCTGCAAATTTTGCACCGCACCAGTGTGAACCGGGCGTTGCCATTTCTGTCCCTACAGGATAGCGGTCTGCACATTTTCTTTGACTTCACTGTAAACTATACCGTCAGTATATTTGGTTTGTTGGGCATGTTTTGTAAACTCTTTATTTTTACCTCAATAAAAATTTATTAAACAAAAAAAAAATAAATAGAAAAAGGTTTCCGCACTACTTTTTTTTTTTTTTTTTTTAAGTGACTCAAGTTGCTCCTATTAAACCGGTTCCATTGCGCTTAATGGGGCGCGGCTTGTCATGCGACTTGTGCTCTAAAAGTTGGAGCGCATGTCGCAGTCGGTAATGGAAAAAAGATCATCTGCAGAACACAGGCAATGCTGGTGACTAAACCTTTGTCCTCCGTCTTCCTCAGCTCAGTTCCTTTTTAAAGCTACGCCACAAACCACATATAACCTCCAACATTCAGCTGGGTTCTCTGTCTATTTGCTGTAAGTGGCAGAGTTTTCTCCAGCACTTTTGCGGCGGAGTATCCAGATTGTTGTAGTGTATGGAGGAGCGTGAAGAATGCAATTAGCTAGGAGAGGCTGCTGTGACCTTGAATCATTTATTAGCTTTTTTTTTTTTTCTTTTAAGAGTCCAATTTGCAGAATTGTGCAGCCGTCACTCTGATTAGCATGTGAAATTTAATCAAGAAAAAAGATCAGACTTTAGTTCAGAATCTCATTATCTACAGACACGCTGTGGAACTCCAGAGCTGGGCAAACAAGAGGATCTGGAAAGACCTTAAAAAAAAAAAAAAAAACACTTGGCCAGAGCAGGCAGCACTAGAAACATACCTCCCCAATATGCCTGAGGAAGCTTGTATTGCTGAATTTTCCAAAACGTTTCTTGATTTTAGGTTTCAATAGTATGGAAGAGATAAAGCGGTATTAAGGCCAGTTCACACCAGTGCCTTTTTTTTCTGCATCAAAAACGCATGGATAGTAGGTCATATGGTTTTCAATGGCATAGTTCACACCAGTGCGTTCCAGTTCTCAAAAAAATAAAAAAGTAGAACATGCTGCATTTTTTCTCCCCTGAACCGCGGTAAAATGCATCAAAAATGCACCGGAATGCACTTAAACGCACCAAAAACAAACACACTGGAACACAAATGTCCTTATTTAACCACCTCCCACCGTATAGTAAAATGACAGCGGCAGGATGGCACTCTCATTCTTGGACGACGTCCCAGAACCGCCAAGGGGGGCGCGCAGAGCAGCGATCGCGGCCACGCCATGACCCCAAGCTCGGTATAGAGCTGATGATCCGGCTCTTTACCCATGTGATCGGCTATGTCCAATTACAGCGGATCACATGTAAAACAAGGAAATGCCCATTATCGGCTCTCTACACTAACAGTGTATGTGGCGAGGAGAGCCAATCAGCGGCATCTCCTCACAGGGGAGACTTGTACGGGTAATCAGAGCACTGATCATTAGTGCCCCCCCGATTACAGTACAGCCCCTGCAGTGCCCATCACTGACGCCAATCTGTGCTTATCAGTGACGCCATTGCCCATCCCATTAGTGATGCCAGTCACCATTAGTGATGCCAGACAGGGCTGCCTTTAAGTGCCCATCAGTGCCTGCTCATTAGTACCGCCTATCATTGCCCACCAGTGCCACCTATCAGTGTCCATCATACCACCCAATCAGTGTCCATCATACCACCCAATCAGTGTCCATCATACCACCCAATCAGTGTCCATCATACCACCCAATCAGTGTCCATCATACCACCCAATCAGTGCCCATCATACCACCCAATCAGTGCCCATCATACCACCCAATCAGTGCCCATCATACCACCCAATCAGTGCCCATCATACCACCTAATCAGTGCCCATCATACCACCTAATCAGTGCCCATCATACCACCTTATCAGTGCCCATCAGTGCCGCCTTATCAGTGCCCATCAGTGCCGCCTTATCAGCGCACACCAGTGAAGGAGAAAAAAAAATACTTAATTTACAAACTTACTGACAGAAACTAAGAAAAACTTTATTATTTGTTTTTTTAACAAAGTATTAAAAAAAAAAACAAAAAAAAAAAACAAAAAAACAAAAACACACCAGTGGTGAATAAAAACCACCAAAAGAAAGCTCGGTTTGTGTGGGAAAAAATGATAAAAATGTAATTTGGGTACAGTGTAGAATGACCGCGCAATTGTCATTCAAAGTGTGACAGCGCTGAATGCTGAAAATTGGCCTGGGCAGGAAGGGGGTATATGTGGCCAGTAGGTGAAAAAAAAAAAATGCACCGGAAAGCATCAAAAACGCACCCAACACGCATCAAAAAACACGCATGCAGAAAAGCATCACCAGGTCTGCCTTCCGGGTTCGTGGGCTGCAGCTGTTTGACTGCCCGATGACGTCACTCCCGGGCATGTGGAGTCACAGCTGCGGCACGGCGCTCTATGGATGGTTCGTCGTCCATTGAGGGCGCATGTGCCGGTGACATCATCGGTGCTGCTAAAGTAATAATCTCCCAAACGCTGCACATTTAGGAGATTTACTGTACCTACAGCTAAGACTTATTATAGGCTTACCTTTAAAGTATAAATAATTAAAAAGCCTTTATACTACCACTTTAAACACAAAAGCAAATATTGGTTATATTGCAGCTTACCAATTCTTAGATGTGGTGGCTGCTTTTATTTTTTTAAGGCTCTCTTATTTTCACCTGGTGATCCAGCCTGTACGTCTGTTTTTCAAAAGAACAAGCTGTCTTGCAGATGTATCATTTACAGGGAATAAGACAGACCATTCAACACAGACAAGGGGTGCCTACAATGATCAGCTTTTATTTATGCAAAACCTTTACCCCAAAAAGGAGAAACTCTGTTTGCTGCAATGTCGTATAAAGTGTTAGCTGGAGTTTGGCTATAATTTGTTAGTGTATCTAAAACTGCTAGTACATCTAACTCCTTTACCCCAAGACTGACAATGCTGCTGTCCAAAAGGTGCCTCCTGTTCTCCTTCCTCCAGAGTGGTGGCACTCTAATACAGGAGGTGTGTTACTGACCAGATCGCCAGGTGAAAATAGGGGGGGGGAGGGGGGGGAGCCTAAAAAAAGAAAACTAAATGTAGCCGCCACATCTAATAAAATCGGTAAGCTGCAATACAGAACATTTTTGATTTTGGGCTCAATTCTGCTTTAAATCTGAACTCCAGTCTTCCCTTCAGTCTTGCACAGTTCTACAGGCTTCTTTCCTGCAACAAAACGGCTTACTCTGGTCTCACCGCACACTGTGAGCTTCTCACAATGTGCATTAGTAGCTGCAGCAAGCCAGATAAAGCCCCGCCCCATTCCTTGGCTGGAAGAGGTCAGCTCTCTTTTTCCTCCCCAGCCCGACTGTTCCTCGCCCACCCCTTTCATTCATTGGATTTCAGTTCTTTCAATCATGGAGGCTCAGCATCACATGTGGGTGCTCCCTAGGGCTCTCTGCCTGGCAACACTCGCTCCTCCAAACTGACATCCACCCATCAAGGAATTTTTATATTTACATATTACACTCCTCCCTAGAGAGTCCACCGCTTGAATCCGAGGACTCCTAAACTGGAACTGCGGTCTGCTCACATAATTTGTAATAAAATCAATTTTGCCATTCTGAAGCTTCCCTCCAAATCACTTTGCATATTATTTTATATATACTGTGATTCTGTACTTGCCAAATATGCTGCAGAAATCTCCCTCCACCGAGTCTGGCTGCAGCCATTTTAACTGTGGGCAGCTGAAGCTGCTGCCTGTTCACTTCCTGGATTTACACAGAGACACACCTCCAGCTCTGCAGCTCTCATTGGTCCTCTTATGACTCATCCTCCCTCCCTTCCTGGCAAACACTCATTAGAGTGAGTAAGAGAGAGAGCTGTGCATGAGGTCATAAGCCTAGGCCAGGGGGTAGGCAACCTCAGCCCTCCAGCTGTTTAGAACACTACAAGTCGCATGAGACATTGCAAGACCCCGACAATCACAGGCATGACTCCTAGAGGCAGAGGCATGATGGGATTTGTAGTTTCACCACAGCTGGAGGGCCGAGGTTGCCTACCCCTGGCCTAGGCCAATGACCAGACAAGAAACAGGAAGTGGGCTGTATAGAACCCATGGTCGAGCTGCACATTTACTGCTGCCGAACTGCTACCCACTTGAGCTGCAGAGGCAACGCCCAGGGGTACGCCCATGTCATGGCAGGAATTATACTTCCTGTTGCTTTTAGTGGACGTAGCACCTGCCGAACGTGACCTATTCAAGTCAATGAAACAAGTCATCAAACGCTGCCACTGTGCCCTTGAATGCCCCCCCAGTGTGACCCCCGCTCGCCATCTGCCTGCCACTTACCCTGTCTTGGTGGGCGGTTTAGTGTTAGGAAAGCGAATATTCATTTGCTTTTCCAACACAGCTGAGTGACCTGCGAGCGCCCAGCATAGCGCTCGCAGGTCACCTTTGACGCCTATTAGAGCCTATATAATCAGGTGGTTCAAAAACACCAACCCTCCCCGGAATTCGGGTGCCCTGCGCCCGGAAAGGGGTCGGGCGCCTGAATAGGGGGTGGCAGCGGCAGCCATAGATAGATACATGCAATGCATGAATCTATCCATTGGTGATAGAGGGGGTGGCAGGAGAGAGGGGGAGTGACTCCCATGGGCCCTTAATGCACGGGCCGCCACTGCATCTGCAACCGTATGGAATGCAAGTGGTTGCGGCATGCTAGCACACGGGGGTTCCAAGGGTTAAAGCAAGCCTCCTCACCACCTGTCAAATGTTCCTTGAAGAGGGATGTGAATGCAGATCGTTTTTCAGAGACCAAAGCTAGTGTAAACGAGCGTTTCAATAGCCAAAACCTTTGTCAGAGAGTTAAAAAAATAAAAAAAATAAATAAATCCCTTTGTAGCAATTCTCTCCTACTTCTTGTTGCCTCCCCTAAATAGAAAGTGAAGGGAAATCTCCCCAAAGTGAAGATAATTTAATCACCAGAACAGTCTCTACTGGAAAAAATTCCCCTCTATACTTGTCCTGACGGCAACTGTAAAACTTTGGATTTTCCCTGAACTCCTGTCTTGGCATCAATGGTCTCCATCACAAATAAAAGAAGAAGAATGCGCGGTGAACCACTTCAGGGCTGGATAATAAATCTTTAGTCTGATATACACGACGTCACCGTGTGGCTTATGCAACAACCCTGGTGAGGAATTCCAGAGCTGGAAGATTTATCTCTCTTTGCATTGCAGCCTTACACCATCCACAGCCTTCTGAGTCCTCCCGGAAGCACACCGGAGGAGCCTGTGAAGGCCGTTTCAGTGTTTGTACTATATTGTGTCTCATCATATATACGCAAAGTGAGCATGACTTGCTTTACAAAGTGGCTCATCAGCCGGCAATTGTCTTCTCCTAACCACTTGCCGTCATACTGCGGCAGGTCGGCTCGTTCCCTCAATTTGCCGTCGCTGTACGTCGCTCACTTAAAGCGGAGTTCCACCCAATATTGAGAAGTGGTCTTAAACGAAAGACCACCTCTCCACTCCTAGTTTTTGGATATTTAAAAATAAATTTTTTCCTTTCTCTAGTACCTTTTTAGAAGTACTAATGCCACGCACATACGATCAGAATTTCGGCCAGCAAAAGACCGATGAGAGTTTTCCCGTCGGAAAATGCGACCGTGTGCATGCTCCATCGGACTTTTGCTGGCCGAATTCCAGCCAGCAAAAGATCGAGAGCATGTTCTCAAATTTTTCGGTCGGTAAAAGTTCCTATCCGAAAATGCGATCGTCTGTGGCAATTCCGACGCGCAAAATTCCTACGCATGCTCGGAAGCATTGAACGTCATTTTCTTGACTCGTCGTAGTGTCGTACGTCACGCGTTCTTGACGGTCGTAAGTTCAGCGAACTTTTGCGTGACCGTGTGTATGCAAGGCAAGCTTGAGCTGAATCCCGTCGGAAAAGCCATCACATCTTTTTCCGACGAGAAGTCCGATCGTGTGTACGCGGCATAAGAGTACTTCCGATCCAGCCGGGCCGCGGCCGAGGACGTCACATCCTCTTCTGCGGCGAGCCCCCCCACTGCCCGTTGTCTTCTGGGACATGTGTGTGTCCCAGAAGACAAGCTGGCCATTCACAAAGCGTCACGCGACTCGCGCAGTCGGAAACCGGCAGTGAAGCCGCAAGGCTTCACTGCCGGTTTTCCTTAGTTCGAATGGCGGCGCCTGCACCCGATCTGATGGATGGGGGGGCCGACATCGCGTGCTGCCTGGACAGGTAAGTGTCCTTATTAAAAGTCAGCAGCTCGAGTATTTGCAGCTGCGGACTTTTAAAAAAAAAAAATTTCGTCTGGAACACCGCTTTAAAACAGGCAGGGGTGCATGGCGGGGGCTGGTGGGTGCTGATGCGCTGATGTCCGCCAACCACCTGTGATCGCTCGACAGAGCCAGAACGGGGATCTGTCAATGTAAAACCAACAGATCCCCCTACTGACAGGAAAGTACAGAGTGATCGTCTGTTCCCAGTGATCAGTAACAGCGATCTCTCTCTGCTCCCAGTCAGTCTCTCCCCCCCCCCCCCCAGTTAGAAACACCTCCCAGGGAACACACCTAACCCTTTGATCGCCTCCTAGTGTTAACTCCTTTCCTGCCAGTGACATTTACACAGTAAATCAGTGCATTTTTATAGCACTGATCACTGTATGAATGTCAATGGTCACAAAAAATGTGTCGAAAGTGTCCGATCTGCCCGCCGCAATGTCACAGTCCTGATAAAAATCGCTGATCACCACCATTACTGGTAAAAAAAAAAAAATATAGAAATATTACAATACAGAAGGAATAGGAGTTCTCTGCTCGTGGAGCTTACAACCTAAAGGAAGGGGTGGGTGGTACAAACGGTAATGTGCACAGAGCGATTTCTCCGTAAGGGAGAAAATGGTCCATCAGCTGAGGACTCGCGGAGTAGGGGAGGGTTATGGGGGATGCCCAGTAGGCCCGTCTTCAAAAGCTCATCAGTGTCCATTTACCTGAAGGCAACAGCCTATAACCCAGGATCTATGAATATTCAGACTGTATCCTGTACAATTAGGATAGGTGGTTTTTAAATGGCAGGCTCTGGGTTGACATGTGCTTTAAACCCCCCCCCCCCCATGTAATTTTGAGCTTTAAAATAATTACTGTACCTTTATTACAATTTCTGTAAACAGCCCTCCTAATACAGATGCAGAGGTCATGTCACCGCCCTAGGCTGTCCGTAGTTCATCTCTCATCGTCCTTCCGACTGCGGCAGCCCAAGAAGTAGACATGCAGTGAACAGCTGAACTGTAGCAGTACAGGAAACGGAGAGGAAATCAGAGATACACATTGCCTGCCAAGGACAGGCCATGGCAGGGGGAGAGAGAGTGTTTAGTCTAGAACTTAGGTCTGTATTATAACTAGGAGTTGATAGGACGGCACATGAAGGCCGCATGCAAAATTATATTAAAAAGGTACAGGTATCCTCAATATCATATTTACCTTCTCTGTATAAATGCAGGTGCATGCATCACATAAACCACCGGCTAGTACGGCAGGCTGGGACTTGTGGTGAAGAGGGTTTTGATTGGCAGGATGGCCTTAGAATTGGCTTTTGGGCATTTAAACACCCCCACTAGTGAAATAGCCTCGCCTATGCACATTCCTAGCCAATATGGAGGAAGAGGAAGAAAAAGAAAAAGAAAAAAAACACACACACACACACACATCACACTGATGACGTCACCGTAATCCAAGTTTTTTGCAGAGATGGCCACAGTCGCAGTGCCCACTAAACGCATTTCACCCAATAAGGCTTATTCAGACGATCAAGCCCCATTGGGTGAAGCACCTTAGTCCTTAGGCAGGGACTGTTACTATGGCTAAGGACTGCCCCCCCCCCCCCCAATGTGCTTCACCCAATAGGGCTTGGCCATCTATGACCAAGACCTACTGAGTTATATGCATTAGAGGGGTGGTCCTTAGGTAGGGACTGCTACTGTGACTAAGGACCGCCCACCTAAGGACCATCCATCCCCCTAACAGCCCTATTGGGTGAAACACGTTAAAAAGGGGTCTGCCCTTAGGCAGGGACTGCTACTATGGCTAAGGACCAGCTCTTTGACAAGTTTCACCCAATAGGGCTTAGTCAGTCAACGATGAATAAGCCTTATTGGGTGAAATGCGTTTGCAGGACTAGTCCTTAGGCAGGGACTGCTATTGTGCCTATCTGTGAAACTTGGATTACAGTGACAGAATTGGTAAGCGACGGCCTATTTTATTCCCGATCTGAAGCATGGACAGCTCTGTTTGCCCCCAGCACTCAAAGCTCGGGGTCTGGTGGGAAGGTTCGGCTTGAAATCGAAGAAAGA
The DNA here is from genome assembly GCA_037952835.1 of Lithobates septentrionalis. Lineage (NCBI taxonomy): Eukaryota > Metazoa > Chordata > Amphibia > Anura > Ranidae > Lithobates > Lithobates septentrionalis. The sequence continues at coordinate 192,179 of JBBDGP010003022.1, forward strand.
ATTTCTATTGTTTGGCGAAACACGCTGGTACTTTGGCGTTCACAGCAGCAACAATCATCTGAGACACTACAGATAAGCATTTTTACACTCGTTGGAAACTGTCTTCTACCTAGATGAGCACATATACCACTCGTGACAAATCTGTGGCTCTGTAATGGCCCCTCCCCCCTTAGTGATCATATTCAGAATGTTGCAGTGTCCAATTATCCATGTCTCTCCAATGCTGCCCCCCATCTTACCTCTCATGAGTGTCAGCACAGTCCCCTTGTAGATGCCTCTGATCCCAGCTTCTTTATACAACTGCCTGGCGCAGTCCATGGGACCGGCGTACTTCTTTTCTCCAGAGGCAGCCTGGATCTGGAACAATAAAACCGGATATGGAAGATTAGCTACACTATAAAGACGAACTGAACTACAACTATTAGCTATACTAACTTCAAATAGATCATCCAAATAATGGGCTGCACACTGAGTCAGCTCCAGCCAAGGTTTACGGCAGTGACCGCACACAGCTCAATCCTACCCAAAACCATGCCCCCAACATGTTTCACCCACATATAGGCTTTAGCCAGCCATAGACGGTTCGAATCTCAGCTGGTTCAGCAGGGACATCGGATTTTTAGGATGCGATTATAGCCGCTAGCAATAATCACTCTGTTCTTCTGGCAGTGTCGACTCCCTGCGCCCACCACCGGGAGAATACAATATCACCAAGCGAGGGATTCCCCCATCCCCCCCAACGCTATCTGCATTGATGGGGGAATCAAGCGATTTTCTTTCCTGCAACTCATGGTAGCAAGAGAGAACATTGTATCATCTATGGCCGGCTTTAATGACGATTTCATTTCTGATAGCAGAGACTCCGGAGAAAATAAATGTGGTAGCTGCAATTTTTTACGTCGCATGATATTTGCACAGATGTTATTTATCAAACACATATATATTTCTCAGAAAAAAAAAATACACAATTTTTTTTGTAAAATATAAAAGATGGGGTTGCGTCAAGTAAATAGACACCAAACAAGTATTAAAATTGCATATATATATATATATATATATATATATATATATATATATATATATATATATATATATATATATATATATATATATATATATATATATATATATATATATGCTGAAACAACTAATCGATTAATCGACAACTAATCGATTATGAAATTAATCGATTACTATTTTCATAATCGATTAATCGGCCAGTAACATAATGGGGTTAAAGAAAAAACTAAAATGAGCCCTTTATAGTACAAAAAGAGCAAATAATAGCTAGTGTAAATATTATTTTCACAGTTCTACAACAAAAAAATGAACCCCATACAGTAGAGATTATTTGCTTTTTCTGTACTATAAAGGGCTAATTTTAGTTTTTTTAACCCCATTATGTTAAACGTCTTAGGCCTGGTTCACACCTATGTACTTTTTGCAGAAACGCACTACAGTTAATTTACATAGTTTCCTATGAGACACATTCACATCTATGCTTTTTTCAGCTGCTGCGTATTTGGAAAGGGTCAGGGGACTTTTTTTTTCTTTATCGCAAAACAGTGCTTTTTTGGTTCAATATACTTCAATGGAGAATCTGCAGAAAAGCATGTAATGCTTTTTTACAGCAATTTGTGTTTTTTTAATCTGCCCAACAACAAATTGGCCAAAAAAAATGCTAAAAACGCAAATGGCAGCAAAATCACGTGCGCAAAAATCAAAACACACAGCAGAAGCACTGCAGAAACAGATCAAAAGTAAACTGCATATGTGTGTACCGAGCCTTGTGCTGGCCACATGGATCTATTTTCAGACGAGAATATTCAGATGAAAAATCTTTGTACATTCGCTGAATGAAAGAATGTTGTTTGAAATTTTCACTTGTTTTTAACATTGTTTTTAAAATGAATGTCATTTCTGAACAAAAAACACATACACTCTCTGAAAACTCCTTTCACCAAGAAGTTTTCTATTATTTCCAAATTTTCCCATCACTGTGGTTGAAAATGAACATAGATTTGACCCCACTAACGATTAGAAAATCGAACGAACATTCTTAAAATTACATTTTTGAGGGAAGACATTTGTTTTTGTTTGTTTTTTAAATAAAAAAAATTTGATCTCTGAGTCTGATGATATTTACCAGATTCACCCTTTAATAGTATATACAGTATATCTCTCCTCTAATAGTATATACAGGATATCTCTCCTCTTATAGTATAAACAGTATTTCTCTTCTGTCTGTTATTCTCAGAGTGGATTAGATATTTTGCTCCCTAACCATATAGTTGGTTATTTATATTTACCACTGCATAGAGATATTTAAGAATAAATTGCCTTTTTTTAAAAACTTTACGTATTAACTAAATTATACACCACACTTTTTTTTTTAAGGTTAATAACCGATTAATCGAAACAATAAATCGGCCAACTAATCGATTATGAAAATAATCGTTAGTTGCAGCCCTAATATATATATATATATATATATATATATATATATATATATATATATATATATATATATATATATTCATATTCTTATAAAAAACACACACTCACTCACTCTACATTTCTCGGTGACGCTTTTACGCCTTCAGTTTAGAGTTGACCGCAAATGAGGATCCTAAAACGATTGTTCTCACTCACGATACCTCACGTTTAGCGCAATTAATGTTTACATACATGTGCTCGCCCAATGCTGCACTTTTTATATGGAGAGTGTGCGGAGGCGACGGGGGTGCTTTAAATTTTTTAATTATTAATCTTATAATTTTAACACTTAATTTTTTTCACTTTAATGCCATTATAATGGGGTCTAACACGTCCCTTATCTTGTAGCACGGGCAGGTGACAGGTCCTCTTTATGGAGACATCGGAGGTCTATTAGACCCAAATTCCTCCCCTGCCCTCAAATTCAACTAGTCCAGCACAGGGGCATGCCCCACTTTTAAGAGCCCTGTTAAAGTGATCTAGGGTAGCTCTATCACTTTTAGTGGGAAGTCTTTTGCCACCTCTTAAAGTGGTTGTAAACCCATTTAAAAAAAAAAAAAAAAACCTAACACCTGCAAGACAAAGTCATAATAAGCTAGTATGCATAGCATACTAGCTCATTATGTAATACTCACCTGAGATCGAAGCCCTCGCTGTGATGCCCGTACACAGCACTGGACGGCAACATCACTCCCGGGAGTTACTTCAAGGTATTGTGGCTCCCGGGCTCCGATTGGCCGGAGCCACGATGACGTCACTCCCGCGGTAACGGCACACCTCACTAAAGCAACGGCACATACGTACCATTGCTTCAGTTTGTGTTAGTGCGCATGTGCCGATGATGTCGGCACATACAGGGGATATCTCCTAAACCGTGAGGGTTTAGGAGATATCCTGGGTAGCTACAGGTAAGCCTTATTATAGGCTTACCTGTAGCACAAAGTGGTCTGTAAGGGTTTACAACCACATTAAAGTCGGTATCGAGGCTCAAGCTGTCAATCTTGGTGAGCTTTGTGTATTTTTTCCAGATCTGTGCTGTAAACCTGTGTGAGACTTCCTGTAATAAAGACCGCTCACTGCTGCTCTCTCTCCCTATGCAGGGTGACTGGTCTGGTCTCCGCCCCCTCCTGTAGTTGAATGCAGGCAGCCTGTAGTGGGTGGGACCTACGTACAGCACAGTGATGTACTTACAAGGCAAGATCTGGGTTTGCAAAAAGGCAATTCATGCCCACAAAAGTTGATTTATATCCTTTGTGGCTATTGAAATGCATTTTTTTGCGCTTGGAGTTCAGCTTTAAGATCCTATAAATACACCAAGATTTTGTTACATTTTCCCGGAATCTACACTGGGTTATGTTACACGGCCAGTTTAGTTTAGTCGGAAACAGTACTCGAGTTCTTATGCAGATATGATCACTATGAAATTAAATTAGAACCAACAGAGGCTGGAAGTAAATGGGAAAGAAGGCATGATGCTGGAATCACATCTATTGGGGATGGGGCTTGGGAACCCTAAACATATGACAGCAGAGAGCTTGGAATCCCAAATTTAAACAGCGACATCAATAATAGCAAAGCAGCAGTGCAATGGCCAGACCCAGAAATACATAATCACAGTTTGGCAGAAAAAATATTTTGGAACATTCTATGTGTGAGAAAGCACAGGATCATCCGAACTGACATTCCTGTAATACCAATCACCCGCCATCCCCCCCTCCCCCCAGGCCCTGTCTGCAAAAGCAATGCAGCCTAAACCAACCAATCAGACTCTTCCTTTTATGTTTATAGTTTAGGCAAAGAGTAAAAAAAAAAAAAAGGACCGGAAGTGACAAGGAATCATCTTCTCCGATTCGCTTTTTCAGTGAAAAGTTAAATAACTGCCTGAGAGGTGTTTTTTTTTTAAAATTTTTTATTCTTTTTCTTTTTAATTCTACAATTAACAATTTTAAAGTTTCCACTAGAGGTTCTCAACCTTATTAGGAAGACCAAGACCGGGTAAAATCTTCCATGCACCAACAGTAAAAAGAACGTTTATATATTCACACAAGAAGAAAATGGGACTACAAAATACTATGTGGGGGAGGGGAGTTCTGAAGGGGGTTTGGGGCTTTGCAGAAGACTTGGTAGCCCTGTAGGGTTTGAGGTTTCTGGAGTGACCGGGGGGTTCGTTGTTCCACTACAGGACTGGATACTGGAGCTGCACGATTCTGGGTAAACATGGGAATCACAATTTTTTTGCTTAGAATAAAGATCACGATTCTCACGGTGTCTTTCACATTATACAAAAAAATTGGGCTAACTTTACGGTTTCCTTTTTTTTTTTTTAATACATTAAAGTGTATTTTTTTTTTTAAACTGCGTTTGAAAAACCGCTGCGCAAATATTGCAACAACCAACATTTTATTCTCTAGGGTCTCTTCTAAAAAAAATTTAAAAAAATAATATGTCATGTTTGGGTGTTCCACGTAATTTTCTAGCAAAAAATGATTTTTACTTGTACCGTATATACTCAAGTATAAGCCGAGTTTTTCAACACATTTTTTTGTGCTGAAAGTGCCCCCCTCGGCTTATACTCGAGTCAAGCACTTTTCTGCAGCAGAGAATGACATTTTTTCGAACCGACTTTGGGGGCCCCGTATCTCGGGGCCACTTGGTGCTAGGAACCCCAAATTTGGTGTGCAAACCCAGTGGAACCAGCACTATAACATATCCAGCTGAGGTTCCAAGCACCAAGTGGCCCCAAAGTCGGTTCAGGAAAATGTCATTCTCTGCTGCAGAAAAGTGCTTGACATTCTTCGAACCAACTTTGGGGCCCCATATCTCGGGGCCACTTTGTTCTAGGAACCCCAGCTTTATGTTGTAGTGCTATTTCCACTGGGTTTGCACTACAAATTTGGGGTTCCTAGTACCAAGTGGCCCTGAGATACGGGGTCCCAAAGTTGGTCAACTGTGTCCATCTGCAGCAATGTCATTTCAGGACCCTTTGGGTCCAGAGACCCCAAATTTTGGCTGCAGCTAGGGGGGCATCTAGGAACTCCTAACTACTGAGTTTGAAGTTCAGGGGACCTATGGCTGCAAAAGGGCACAGTGAGGCTGCAAATGGGCATTGTTGACCCTCTTTTCCACTTACAGTAGCTGCGCATTGCTCACCCTAGGCTTATACTCGAGTCAATAAGTTTTCCCAGTTTTTTGTGGTAAAATTAGGTGCCTCGGCTTATATTCGGGTCGGCTTATACTCGAGTATATACGGTAAGCAACAAATGTCAGAAAAGGTTTGGTCTTTAAAATGGTAAACTTCCCTCATTTACATAATGGAGTTCTTTCCTTTGATAAAACAAAGAAAAGATACTTTGTTTCTACTTATTCACAGTGTTGTGATAAGCCTGGATTTTTTTTATTTTTTCTTTCCAGCTGTGAGAACTCTCTGCACTTGTTAGAAAGAATCGTGACATGCTGTTTTGAAGATCGGGAAAGGGAAAAAAGATCAAGATTTCGATTCTTAACGATGAATCGTGCAGCTCTAATGGATACAATAACGTAAAATGCAGAAGCCAGTCACAAGTTGGCCTAAAATGTTAACAAATCTGCAATAAGCTTTTATACAGGCTACTACAGAGAAAATCCCAATAAGCTATCCTACTTGGCAAAGCTTGTAATTTAGAGCTGGAGAATCGAGAGTTACTGACTTATAATCAAAGCAACACTGACATCTGCAGGCTGTCAGGAGGTACTACACAGTGCAGAGTAGACCTGGCCAGACAGAGCAAAGAGCAATGAAGTCACACAAAATACAGATACAATATAACTTTACCAAGTCAGTTAAGATAAAGCTGAACTCAGGGCACAAACACCTTAGTTAAATCTATTCTTAAAATAGCTACAATGGAAATAAATTCACCTTGGAACCCATGTTTGTGTGTATGTGAGCCGCTCAAGGCTGCAAGGCAGTGTAGTCCTGCGCCTTATTGCTGTGAGTGCTGGCCCAGGAAGGAGCCCGCCCACGCTGTAGACAATGGTAGATAGGAGCTGAAAGTACCAGGAGCCGCACATCAGAACAAGACCCACCCTGTGTGAAGAAGTGGCAGTCTCAGCCTGGACCCTTGCCAGGCCACGCCCCCCAATGCATTTCACTCCGCCCACCAAAACTTACTCATGGGAGGTGGACCTAGCTGTACATACCCTGTGCAGAGAGTAGACCTGCCCCACCCACTACAGGCTGCCTGCAGAAACTACAGGAGGGGGTGGAGACAAGACCAGTCACCCTGCACAAGGAGAGAGGGCAGCAGTGAGCGGTCTTTATTACAGGAAGTCTCACACTGGATTACTGCACAGATCTGGAAGACAAACCAAGATTCAAATAGGAATACACAGGACTATGTGAAATTTGCTTATCCAGGAATTCAGCTTTCAGAGAAAAGTTCTGATTGGCCAATATACAGCATCTCACAAAAGTGAGTACACCCCACATTTTTGTAAATATTTTCTTCTATCTTTTCATGTGACAACACTGAAGAAATGACAAATTGCTACAATGTAAAGTAGTGAGTGTACAGCTTGTATAACAGTGTAAATTTGCTGTCCCCTCAAAATAACTCAACACACAGCCATTAAGGTCTAATGCTGGCAACAAAAGTGAGTACACCCCTAAGTGAAAATGTCCGAATTGGGCCCAAAGTGTCAATATTTTGCGTGGCCACCATCATTTTCCAGCACTACCTTAACCCTCTTGGGCATGGAGTTCACCAGAGCTTCACAGGTTGCCACTGGAGTCCTCTTCCCCTCCTCCATGATGACATCACAGAGCTGGTGGATGTTAGAGACCTTGCGCTCCTCCACCTTCCGTTTGAGGATGTCCCACAGATGACCAATAGGGTTTAGGTCTGGAGACATGCTTGGCCAGTCCATCACCTTTACCCTCAGCTTCTTTAGCAAGACAGTGACAAAAATGTGAGGGGTGTACTCTTTTTTGTGAGATACTGTAGATAGGTGTACATCAGCACTGCTCAACTGTGACCAACTTTGGGTTTCCATATTTGCATTCCAAAGCAAGGGACACCAAAAAAAAAAAAACTGTATGTCAGCTTTATTCGATAAAGGGTCTGTTTATCGACTGATAGATGGCACAGATTGGCGAAACTGATGAGGAGGCACTGGTTGGCAGCACTGGTGGGCACTGATAGGCAGCACTGATAATCAATGGCCCGATTATCAGTGCCGATGTCCCCCTCTCACAAGTTATTGGCTCTCCTAACGCTGTCAGCGCGAGAAAAGCAATTCCGATACCTGGCTTGCGTTTACATCCTGATCAGCTGTCATTGGACACAGCTGATCATGTGGTAAAGGGCCGCTGTGATTGGCCTTTTCTGTGATCCTGAGGACGATCATGGGAGGCCCCATGTACGCCCTCCTGGCAAAAGTAATTAATCATCATTAGGTGTATTTCTTAAATGCAAGCAGCAGTAACTGAATTTGGCCTGGTATCAACTTCCTGCAACCGCTAGTCAACAGGGGGGGAATGCTCAAGGAATAAGCAGTACAAGGAGCCAAACCCCGTTTAGTTATAAGCAGCATACAGATATGCAGATAGGAGGAGAGAGCAGAGTGACAGAGATATGAGCTCATCACTGTGCTGCTTCTGCTTTCACTGCCCAGTCACAGGCCAGGGAGATATAGGAGGACCTGGGCTCAGATGAAGTGGGTTGAATGATACTGATCTTCAGTCTGACATCTAGTAGCAGGGGAACCTCTGGAATGAAAGTGAATATTGCAGCAACTGGTTTGATATTTTTACCTTCTAACAGGCTATTCATTTTTATCTTATTTTTCTTTGAAGTTCTGCTTTAAGATGTGTCACATGCATATCTTAGAAATTAAAAAGACAAAGTACAAGATCGAAGGAATCGCTTACGTCTGTCTGTGTCCTTACCTGTAATAGACACTTAATCCTCTCCCCGGGGGCCATGATACCAGTGGTGAAAACTCCCGACAGCATCCCTGCTGCAAATAGCTGTGGATACCTTCAATAAGGAGATATATAAAAAATATATATATACTTAGATTATAAAGAAGAGAGAGCGAGAGAGGCAGGATGGACCTGCCTAATGTAAAGGGTCTAAAACTTCAGACTGATCCAATCAAATTTAAGAAAAATCCTCCACAATCACGTTGAAAAAGTTCTGGCTGTTTTTGATGCAGGCGATCGCTGCATTCGCAATTATATGTGAGCGGCCGTAATTAGCTGCAGGAGCTGGCAGCCTCCCATTGCTTTCAATGGGGCTTCCTCCCGTTGGGGTTCTTGCATGTAATCAATGTTAGGCCCATTCTGAAGTGTGAATGTGGCCTTAAAGTGCCCTTTAAGATTTGGACAGAGTAGGGAGGGGTTATGTCCTCTGTCAAGCTTTAATTCCTAAAGAAAGTAGGTTAAAGTTGCTGGAACCCTGGAGGTCCATTATATGATAACAACAATACAAAATTATCATTCAATGGTAGAATAGTGGTAGGACGATGGAGAATATGGACACTTGGCTGGCAGCTTATACACACTGGACCAGCCTTTCTCAAAACTTTTTATTCCACAGAGGGACCCCTGAAATAGTTTTTTAGGTCTCGGGGGAAACACCACTTAAAAAGGGGTTGTAAAGGTAATTTTTTTAAAAATAACAAACATGTTATACTTGCCTTCACTGTGCAGCTCGTTCTGCACAGAGTGGCCCCGAACCTGCTTTTCTGGGGTCCCTCGGCGGCTGTTTCAGCTCCTCCCCGCAAGAACTAACCACCTCAATGCGAGCTCCCTCGCATGGTGGTTAATTATTGCGGGCGCGCTCCCGTGATACAGCCGGCGGCTATAGCCGCTCGCTGTATCACTCGGCCCCGCCCCCCAGCGCGCCGCGTCATTGGATGCGATTGACAGCAGCGCGAGCCAATGGCTGCGCTGCTTCCAATCCATCCACTGTAGCCAATCAGCGGCCAGGCTGAGCAGAGGAATCGAGGTCGGGAACGAGCAGCCGAATTTCGAGGGGTCAGGTAAGTAAAACGGGGGGGGCTGGGGACAGCGGTATTGTTAGTTTTTTCACCTTAATGCATAGAATGCATTAAGGTGAAACATTTTTTACCTTTACAACCCCTTTAAATTATTAGACCTGTAGTTTATGGTGTGGTAAAGTGATCTGTAGGATGTAGAGAGTGTGATATGAAAGAGTAAAGAATGGGGTTTACTTAATAATCAAGCTCTGGGTTTCCTGCGAAATATGGTTTACTTAATAGGTTCCTCCAAAGGTCGGTAAGGGTTCGTTGATAGTCGTGCTTTTCAAGGAAGCCCTAGTAACTTCTGGAGGAACCTCAGGGTCTCCCCTCTATCAACATCTAGAGGAACCCCAAGCAATGTCTAGAGAAATACCAGGCTTCCTCCCCCAGCAACCTCTAGAGGAACCCCAAGCAACGTCTAGAGGAATACCAGGCTTCCTCCCCCAGCAACCTCTAGAGCAGTGGTTCTCAACTCCAGTCCTCGGGACCCACCAACAGGCCAGATTTTAAGTATTACCCTGGGGAGTTGCAGACTAGAATACTGCAATCACTGAGCAGCAAGTGATATCACCTGTGATGTATTTCAGCTATCTTGCAAACCTGGCCTGTTGGTGGGCCCTGAGGACTGGAGTTGAGAACCACTGCTCTAGAGGAACCCCAAGCAACGTCTAGAGGAATACCAGGCTTCCTCCCCCAGCAACCTCTAGAGGAACCCCAACGCCCCCCCCCCCCCTCCCCTCCCAGCAACCTCTAAAGCAGGGGTCTCCAAACTTTCTAAACAAAGGCACAGTTTAATGTCCTTAAGGGGGGGGGGGGGGCAGACTGTGGCCATTGGAAGTAGAAAATGTCCCAGCCTCAGTAGGACTAAACAATGCCCCATCTTTGAGACAGTGGGAGGAATTGCGCCCCATCGTTGGTGTCATTGGATAAGAATAATGCCTTATCCTTGGTGTCATTGGGAGGATTTTATGCCCCATCATTGGTGTCAGTGGGAAAGTTATGCCCCATTGTTGGTATCAAAGGATATTGCCCCAAGGGCCAGATAAAAGCAAGCAAAGTGCAGTATCTGGCCCCTGGGTCACGGTTTGGAGACCACTGCTATAGGAGGAACCTCGCGTCCCCCCTCCCCCAAACTCTAGAGCAGTGGTTCTCAACTCCTGTCTTCAGGACCCACTAACAGGCCAGGTTTGCAAGATAGCTGAAATACAGAACAGCTGATATAATTTGCTGCTCAGTGAATGCAGTATTCTAGTCTGTATCTGCCCAAGGTAATACCTAAAATCTGGCCTGTTGGTGGGTTCTGAGGACAGGAGTTGAGAACCACTGCTCTAGAGGAACCTCAGATCTCCTCCTCCCCAGCAACCTCTAGAGGAATCCCAGGGTCCCCCAGCAACCTCTAGAGGACCCTCAGATTCCCCCTCCTAACCCAGCAACCTCAGGAGGAACCCCAGGGTATTTCAACAGTGATCGCTGTTCTCTTTTAAAATTTGATTGGATCCACAAACACAAAGACATGGGTGGCCAATGGAGGGTACCCTGGATACAGAAACATTTCGATCGGATGGAAGAATAAAAAAAAAACAAAAAAACTGACGCATGTGTGGCTAGCATAATACATTAACATAGTACTGCATTGGCGTCAGACTTCGTCAGAAGGTTTGGGAACAATGGGAGGATGGGTGACACACTGACCGAGGTACGATAACACTTACACCATGTCAATGTACACTGCTGGGCACACACACCTCAGGGGGCAAGGCCTGCAGCAATATCTCCCTCCAGTACTTGCTGTATAAAAGAGCAGGTTAGTTAGCACATGACAAAAGGGCAACCCAATAAATCAATACATTAAAGGCCAACTCTACCCCTTACATATTAACACAATGCAGAACACTTAAAAGTGAATGTGTATTGGTTTTGCACATCGTTTCCTTATTCGCTATAGTAAGTGTAGGTAAACCCTAACAATTAACTATTAGTTGTCCTTTGGACTGGTAAAAATACCATTGGAAATTTTGTTACATCTAAAGCAGTTGTAAACTACAGATGTGGTTAAGAACCAAACAAACACCTGCAAGGCAATGGCATAATGTTCTAGTATGCATCGTGCATTAAAGGTGAAAAAAAAACTTTTAGACTCACGTTAAAGTAGAACTATAGGCAAAACTTTTTTTCTTCATTTTGGATGTAGTAACAGGAGGGTTAAACCCTCTGTTGGTTCATCTCCCCACCCCCCCATCTGTGCCCTATTGGGGAGATTTCCCTTCACTTCCGGTCCCATTCTTAAAAACAGGAAGCGAGAAGAAATCCCTGCAAATTAAGGAAATTTCTTGGAGACCCCCAGGTCACCAGAACTAGTGTCCTCATCTTCTTCTTTTACTTTCAATGATAATGGTAAGCATGACAAATAGAGGAGGTGAATTTCATTAACGGGGGGCACAGACAGCAATAAAAACCTGACAGAGGGTTCTATCCCCTCTCCGCTCTATCTAAAACGGGAAAAAAAAAAAAAAAAAAAAAAGTTTGTCTTTACAGTGCCTTGAAAAAGTATTTTTCACATATTGTCAAGTTACAACCAAAAACGTAAATGTATTTTATTGGGATTTTATGTGATAGACCAACACAAAGTGGCACATAATTGTGAAGTGGAAGGAAAATGATAAATTGGTTTCCAAATTATTTTACAAATAAATATGTGAAAAGTGTGGGGTACATTTGTATGGCGTCCCCCGGAGTCAATACTTTGTAGAACCTCCTTTCTCTGCAATTACAGCTGCAAGTCTTTTTTGGGATGTCTCTACCAGCTTTGCACATCTAGAGAGGGACATTTTTGCCTGGAGTCTAAAAGGTGCAGAGATCTACAGAATGTTCTGTGTACAGCACTTACGTTAATACGTCCTCCGGGTGTTTTTGTTGAAGCTTTTTTCCTAAGCCGAATCCAAAAAAACAGACCGCGAACATGGGAGTCACACCGATAATGGGCGCCGCCATTCCTTTGTAGAGACCCTTGACGCCCTGCAACATACAAAGCAATAGGCATGATACCTCGATGGTTAAAGGGCAGTTGCTTTTTTACGGTCTGTTAGCATGAAGAGAAACTGAAAAAGGTAGACAACTCCTGAATGTGCTAATAAACTGCATAGAAGGATAACAAACAGTATAGAGCAGCTAGGATGCGATTTTTTTTCCTTCAACCACGGATTGCAGGAAAAAAAAATGAAATCGCATGATTCTCCCTTCAACACAGTCAGTGTTAATGGGGGAATTCCTCCCATGAAGCTATTGTTTTCTCTTGGTGGTGGTGGTGGTGGTGGTGGTGGGGGGGGGGGGGGGGGGCTGCAGGGAGCCTCCTCAGCTGGGAGAGCACAGGGATTACTGCCAACGGCAATAATCACATCCTACAACTTCAAAATGCTGGTTGTATCCAAGTGGATGGATTGACTAGGATACAATCAGCCTGCTCATACATGGTTCAAATCTCGGCCAGCATTAGGGTTCGTAAAGAGGTGGATACGGAATCCCTGGACAGTGGCTGATTAGTGCCCTCATTCGATGGTGCCTGTAAAATTCCAGGGCCAACACCACTAGGCAGAGCTGGCAGAATGACACTAAATGATCTTTGTAGCTGCCTGTAAGGCCCTGGTGCCCAGTCTGCAGACATTTGTTATTTGATATGTGACCCTTGGACCTCAGCAGTCTGTAGAGGGAACACTGATGCAGTGATGGCGAACCTTGGCACCCCAGATGTTTTGGAACTACATTTTCAATGATGCTCATGCACTCTGCAGTGTAGTTCCAAAACATCTGGGGTGCCAAGGTTGGCCATCACTGGTAGGGTAATAACCTTGACAATAACTCTACTAGCCTCATGTAACAGGTTCCCAGTTTTGGCACCTTTCAGGGAGCACCCTCCCCCCCCCTTCTGCTTGGCCAGTAAGAGTGCAGTGCGCTTCGCGCATGTGCAGTAGGGTTTCCTTACCAGCAACGGCGGCAGAACCCGACAGCTGATGGAAACATTCGCTGCAGTGCCGACATCGCTGGATTCCAGGACAGGTAAGTGTCCTAATGTTAAAAGCTAGCAGCTACAGCATGTGTATAGAAGCGGTATGACGGAAGGGGTTAACAGATTGCAAATTGGTGAGTCTATATAACGGTATGTTGTGTCGCCACACCCTCAGATGATGTCTCAGACGACGAAACGCGTCAAGATGGGGCTATACGACGACCAACAGTAACGTAAGCACGTCTTTTGGGGGATCTCCCTGATATTTGGAAAGCTGAGCTGTAGTTGGCAGGAGACACCGCTACGATCTCCATCAGTACTATTGCCTATGTCATATGCCTTTTTATAGTCTGCATTTTTATAAGCGCATGTCCTATAAGGGGGGGGGAGAATTTTTATTTAAAAAACCTATTTGAAACGGGATTACGCTATGGAGTTTTTCTCTTTATGTGAATGAGCTCATTAGCGGGTGTCCCGTCCTCCCAGCTGCAACAGGATCTGTGATTAACTATCCAGCAGAATTGAAATTAAGATCTGGTGTTCTGTGCCTGTTACCCAGCACAGTCTGGTAAGAGTCCGATTCATAGGGGGATGTTTTACCCCCCCCCCTAGTTATACACGTGTGGAGGTGATGGTGAAATGGCTATATCTAGGATATAATCAAGTACTCTTCCTGTTTTTTGGACTTCAGTACACCTTTTAATGTGAAGTGATCACACAGTTTGCAATGATTACTCTGTGGACTTTACCCTTATATACATGGTTATGATAACACACTCGTGACAGCGGCAACTTGTCTGTATATGTAGCGCTGCTTTGATGAATGTTTTTTTATCTGTTGTAAATTGAATCTGCGTAAATAGGATAGACATATACACATATATATACATATACATATATATATATACGTATATATATATATATATATATATATATATATATATATATATATATATATATATATATATACATACATACATACATACATATATATATATATATATATATACATACACACACACATATATACACACACATTATATGCATCCGGACTGCGTTTCTATGGTGTGAACCGGCCCTTAGGATTGCACTCCAGATCCGTTCTGGATGCATTTCTGCATGTGCATTTTTAACACGTTTTTGGTGCGATTTTGGGTGCATTCCAGGTGCTTTTTTTCTTTTCACTGTACTGGGGTCCGGTGCTTTTTTGATATGTTCCAGTGCGTTTTTGATGTCTTTTACCACGTTCCAGTACAATCCAGTGCAGTAAAAATGCAGCATGTTCTACTTTTTTTTTCTGGAACTGGAAAGTCCTGGAACTGACCACACTGGTGTGAACTATGCCATTGGAAACCATATAAACCTACTTTCCATGCGTTTTTTTTATGCAGAGAAAAAAAAAAACACACTCAACTGCATGTGGTGTGAACTGGCCCTTACAACCACTTTAAATCAGTTGTAAAATAATATTTTTTTTTATTTAGAAAAACACCTGCAAGGCAATGACATAATGTGCCAGTATGCATTGCATACTAGCACATTCTGCAATACTCACCTTGGAATGAAGCCCTCCAGTGCTGTAAAAGTTAATGCTGAGAGGGCTGAAATGTTCCCTCTGCCTGTCTTCCGGTTTCGCAAGCTTCGGCTATGTGACTGGCCAGAGCCGCGATGGCGTCACTCCTGTACATGCGCTGAGAGCCGCCGTTTCCGGCAAGGGCTCTGAAGGTCCGGCACGGTAAGCTGGACCTTCATAGTGCATGTGCCAATGAGGTCATTGGCTGCATTCACTCTGAAAATCTCCTAAACCGTACACGTTTGGGAGATATTCACAGTACCTACAGCCTTATTCCAAGCTTACCTGTAGGTACAAGCGGTAGTACGAAGTTTACTACTACTGTAATGCTAGGGACACTGCGCCATATTTATGTTATAATTACCAGAATTACTGGCAAACAAACCGGCTCACCTCATTGACAAGTGTTTTTTTAAAGCAGTCGAAGGTCCCGGCGTATACTGTTGGGATTCCTGGTGTTGGTTTTGGTTGGGTTTGAATTCG
Organism: Lithobates septentrionalis; assembly: GCA_037952835.1. NCBI lineage: Eukaryota > Metazoa > Chordata > Amphibia > Anura > Ranidae > Lithobates > Lithobates septentrionalis. Next base: position 207,757 of record JBBDGP010003022.1, read on the forward strand.
AACCTGTAAAAAAAAAAAAAAAAAAAAAAAAAAAAAAAAAGGAACAAGTTATTACAAAAATGTGAAATAAAATATTATTAAAACAAAACCCCAGGCATCAAAGTAATTGCTTTGGTCCCCTCACACCTGGGCAATGTAGACTATTTATTTATAAATAAGTGTGTGTTGCAATGCAAATAGTCAAAATAAATAGGTACAATATACAGTGCCATGAAAAAAGTATTCATACCCCTTGAAATTTTCCACATTTTGTCATGTTACAACCAAAACCGTAAATGTATTGTATAGGGCTGAAACTAACGATTATTTTCATAATCGATTAGTTGGCCGATTAATCGGATAATAACCTTAAAAAAAGTTTGGTGTATAATTTAATATGTAAAAGTTTTAAAAAAAAGGCAATTTATTCTTCAAAATCTATATGCAGTGGTAAATATAAAATAATCAACTATATTGTTAGGGAGCAAAATCTCTAATCCACTCTGAGAATAACAGACAGAAGAGATATATACTGTATATACTATTGGAGGTTGAATCTGGTAAATATCAGACTCAGAGATCAAATTTTTTATTTAGACCCCATTCACACTGGGGCACATGTAATGTGCCCTGCCTCCACGTAATGTGCCCTGCCCCCACGTAATGTGCCCTGCCTCCACGTAATGTGCCCTGCCTCCACGTAATGTGCCCTGCCTCCATGTAAAAGTTTACTTTAAATGTAATAGTAATGCCTTCTAATACCTCCAGTCTATCAGCTTCTCTGGGTTCAGATGCTGATCTTCCCTGTACACAGTCTTTAATGTCATTTTTTTTTTTTTTTAAACAAACATGTTATACTTACCTGCTCTGTGTAATGGTTTTGCACAGAGCAGACCCGATTCTTCTCTTCTGGGGTCCCCCACCGATGCCTCTGGCTCCTCCTGCCTTTAGAGTGCCCCAATAGCAAGCTGCAAATTATAGTATAGTGTGCCCCTATAGCAAGGTAAAAAAACTTCTGCTTTTAGACCCACTCACTTCCTGCCCAGGACTACATGTCCCATGAGACATTGCTCCTCAAACATTCACATTTTCTCAGGCACTTCCTGACATGTATGGATGGTGTACTGAGCTGTATGTGTGCTGCACTGTATTTCCTGATATGTAAACAAATAATGCATTCTGTATGCAGGCCAAATAAGCGGCTGGCCGATTAATCGATTAGGAAAATAGTTGACAACTATTTTCCTAATCGATTAGTTGTTTCAGCCCTAGTATTTTATTGGGATCTTATGTGACCAACACAAAGTGGCACATAATTGGGAAGTGGAAGGAAAATTATAAATATGTGAAAAGTGTGGGGTACATTTGTATGGCGCCCCCCGGAGTCAATACTTTGTAGAACCTCCTTTCACTGCAATTACAGCTGCAAGTATTTTTGGGGATGTCTCTACCAGCTTTGCACATCTAGAGAGGGACATTTTTGCCCATTCTTCTTTCCAAAATATCTCAAGATCTGTCAGATTGGATGGAGAGCGTCTGAACAACAATTTTCAAGTCTTGCCAAGATTCTCAATTGGATTTAGGTCTGGACTGTGACTGGGCCATTGTAACACATGAATATGCTTTGATCTAAACCATTCTATTGTAGCTCTGGCTGTATGTTTAGGGTCGTTGTCCTGCTGGAAGGTGAACCTCCGCCCCAGTCTCAAGTCTTTTGCAGACTCTAATGCCGCGTACACACGAGCGGACATTACGGCGGACTTTGCCCGGCGGACTGGATTTCGGACAATTCGATGTGTGTGGGCTCCAGCGGACTTTGTTTTCTCAAAAGTTGGACGGAATTAGATTTGAAACTTGTTTAAAATTTATCCGTTGAAATCGAGTCCGGTCGAAAAGTCCGCCGTCTGTATGCTAGTTCGACGGACAAAAAGCCACGCTAGGGCAGCTATTGGCTACTGGCTATGAACTTCCTTGTTTTAGTCCGGTCGTACGTCATCACGTACGAATTCGACAGACTTTGGTGGATTGTGTGTAGGCAAGTCCGTTCATTCACAAAGTCCGTCGGAAAGTACGTCGAAAAGTCCGCCGGGCAAAGTCCGCCGTAATGTCCGCTCGTGTGTACGCGGCATAACAGGTTTTCTTATAAGATTTCCCTGTATTTGGCTCCATCTTCCCAATAATTCTGACCAGCTTCCCTGTCCCTGCTGAAGAAAAGCATCCCCACAACATGATTGTGCCACCACCATGTTTCACAGTGGGGATGGTGTGTTCAGGGTGATGTACAGTGTTAGTTTTCCACCACACATAGCGATTTGCTTTTAGGCCAAAAAGTTCAGTTTTGGTCTCATCTGACCAGAGCACCTTCTTCCACATGTTTGCTGTGTCCCCCACATGGCTTCTCACAAACTGCAAATGGGACTTCTTAAGGATTTCTTTCAACAATGTCTTTCTTCTTGCCACTCTTCCATAAAGGCCAGATTTGTGGAGAGCACAACTAATAGTTGTCCTGTGGACAGATTCTCCCACCTGAGCTGTGGATCTCTGCAGCTCCTCCAGAGTTACCATGGACCTCTTGGCTCTTCTCTGATGAATGCTCTCCTTGCCCGGCCGGTCAGTTTAGGTGGACGGTCATGTCTTGGTAGGATTGCAGTTGTGCCATACTCTTTCCATTTTCGGATGATGGATTGAACAGAGCTCCGTGAGATGTTCAAAGCTTGGGATATTTTTTTTTTTATAACCTAAACCTGCTTTAAACTTCTCCACAACTTTATCCTTGAGCTGTATGATGCTGTTTGTTTACCAAGACCCCTTTCAGGCGCTTTTTGGGCTTTTTAGCGTTAAAAATAGCGACTGAAAAAGCACCTCTCATGCCTCCCCAGAGTGAAAGCCCGAGTGCTTTCACACTGGGGCAGTGCTCTTGCAGGATGGGAAAAAAAAAAAAAAAAAAAAAAAAGTGCCGCAAGCAGCAACTACGGTAAAGCGCCGCTAAAACCTGCGGCGCTTTACCGCTAACGTTGGGCGCTTTCAGCGTGAAAGTAGCCTAAGGCTCGGTTCACACAGGGGCAACACAATTTCAGCGCGACTTTGTACGGCGACTTCAGCAAATTACAACGCAACTTCAAGTCGCCTCCAGGACAGGCGACTTTGGCTGTGGCCAATCACAGGATAATCAGCTCTCTGAGAGGGAGGGGTTTGCCTGGGCAAACAAAATTTTTTGCCTGCAAAGTCGCTTGACTGTAGAGAGAGATCCGATTTGGAGGCGACTTCCATTGATTTCTATGGTACAGGTCGCCTACCAAGTCGGATCCAAGTAGTACAGGGAGTACGCTCTGAAGTCGGAGCGACTTCAGTAGTGTCTATTAAGACGCTCCCATTCACTGTCATGTGAATATCTTTCTGGGGCGACTTGGGGCGACTTGAGGGGCGACAAGTCGGATCCCAAGTCGTCCCAGTGTGAACCGAGCCTCAGGGGTTTGTTGGAGAACCTAAGGCTCGGTTCACACTGGGACGACTTGGGATCCGACTTGTCGCCCCAAGTCGCCCCAGAAAGATATTCACATGACAGTGAATGGGAGCGTCTTAATAGACACTACTGAAGTCGCTCCGACTTCAGAGCGTACTCCCTGTACTACTTGGATCCGACTTGGTAGGCAACCTGTACCATGGAAATCAATGGAAGTCGCCTCCAAATCGGATCTCTCTCTACAGTCAAGCGACTTTGCAGGCAAAAAAGTTTGTTTGCCCGGGCAAACCCCTCCCTCCCAGAGAGCCGATTATCCTGTGATTGGCCACAGCCAAAGTCGCCTGTCCTGGAGGCGACTTGAAGTCACGTTGTAATTTGCTAAAGTCGCGCTGAAGTCGCGTTGAAGCGGCCGTACAAAGTCGCGCTGAAATCGTGTTGCCCCTGTGTGAACCGAGCCTGAGGGCTTCACAGAACAGCTGTATTTATACTGAGATTAAAATTACACACAGGTGGACTCTATTTACTAATTAGGTGACTTCTGAAGGCAATTGGTTTCACTAGATTTTAGTTAGGAGTATCGGAGTAAAAGGGGGCTGAATACAAATGCCCCCCACACTTTTCACATATTTATTTGTAAAAAAAAGTTGAAAACCATTTATCATTTTCCTTCCACTTCACAATTATGTGCCACTTTGTGTTGGTCTATCACATAAAATCCCAATAAAATACATTTACGTCTTTGGTTGCAACATGACAGAATGTGGAAAATTTCAATTAATACTTTTTCAAGGCACTGTACATCAAAACATACAACATAGTATAACTGTTGAACCCCAATCTGATAACATAAATAAAAATATCAAGTGGCATCTGCAATGCAATAAAGGATAAAACAATCAATTTAGCAACGAATAAATGTATTGCATTTATTTGTATCAAAACTGTGGGAACACATTTGTGTTTGCAGTAGCAGCTCAATTATAAGGCCAAAATGAGAATCACAATTTTTTTGCTTAGAATAAAAAGATCACGATTCTCTCGGCGTAAAATCTTTCACATTATACCAAAAAAAAAAAAAAAAAAAAAGGGCTAACATTACTGGTTAGTTTTTTTTTTTTTTTTAATTCATTAAAGTAATTTTTTTTAAAAACCGCTGCACAAATACAGTGTGACATAAAATATTGCAACAACCACAATTTTATTCTCTAGTGTGCATACTAAAAAATTATTATATTATAATATAAATATATATATAGATACTTGGTAGACTGCCCGGTTTTTTTCTTCCTTTCTTTTGATGGCTGTGGCTTCAGAAGAGTAGAGAGAATTCTTTGCATAGAAAGAATTGTGAAACACTTAAGTCAAGATCGCGATAACGATTCTTAACGATAAATTGTGCAGCTCTACCAATTAGAAAGCCACATAAGGGCAGCACAGGAGAATATTCACTTTAGATTGACATTATACTATCATAAACTTTTAGCCAAGGCCCCTTTCACACCACCGCGACTGCAAAGTCACATGATTTTGCCAAGATTTCAGGGAATGTAAAACTTGAGGTCTATGGACCTCAACTCGCATCAAAGTCAGACATAAGTAGTACAGTTACTACTTTGAAGTCGCACAGATATGAACGGTACTCGTTGGAAATCATGGGGTAGGACTTGTCATGTGACTTTGCGGTCCCAAGTCACAGGACAAAGTCGCACAAGTGTGAAAGGCGCCTTAACGTCCCTGGCGGTATTCCCGGGTGTGGCTCGGGAGGGGGGGGGGGGGATTTTCAGTACCAAAAGCGGTAACCCCCCGAGCCACACTCGGGATCGCATCGCAGGATCCAGGTACAGTTATTTACCTTGTCCTCTGGTTCCTGCGATGTCTCCCCTTGATACATCACAGTGCCGAGCTCCATTCCCTGCAAGTGTTGCGAGGCACGGGGACGGAGAACGGCGCCACATTCAAAAAGTGAAACACACAATACATACAGTACACTATATTCTTACAGATTACATTACTGTATCAAATAATTTGACCTCCCTTTTGTCCCTAGTGGTCTGTCCAGTGCCCTGCATGCAGTTTTATATTATATATATATATATATAGTTCTTTCTGCCTGGAAACTGGAGATTGTCCATAGCAACCAAAAAGTGTCCCTTTACATCAAAAGCGGCTTCAGACCAGCTAGAAAAACAGCGATAAGAAAATTAGAATCACTCGCAGAATTGAGCGATAGGGATTTGTGGGGAAATTAGTCATCAAAACACTGAAAGTAATGACAGCGACAATTCTGCAACTGAACAAATTTTAGTTTTTGATTTGATTACATTACTGAATATTTTTTATTATTTGGTTATATTTATTTATAGTTATTATATTATAATTTCGCGCTTCAAATTTCATCATACCCAGGGCTGTCTACTAGACTCGTTTAGACAGATATAGAAGTGTGTTATTCCTAAGAATTACAGGTCTACAATATAAAAACGCCAAATTTTAATGCAAAACAATTGTACCGCTTTGAGCATCAAAAATTTGACATAATCATACCACCATGGAGGTTAAGCACTTTTTTTTTGTGCCATGTAGAGCTGCACAATTAGGCTTCATGCACACGAGACACCGGTGCAAACTCTGCTGAACACATGTTTTTAAAAGCTGAAACCAGCGTTTAGAAAGGCCCGTTTTGCCGCGTTTGCATGCCGCGTTTAGCGGCGTTTTACCGCGTTTGCGTCTAGAAGCGTCTGCAGAGCATGACATTTTGTGACCCAAATTTGGGGCCCTGTATCTCAGGGCCACTTGGTGCTAAGAACCCCAGATTTGGTGTGCTAACACTACAACATATCCAAAATTGGGGTTCCTAGCACTAAGTGACCCCGATGTACGGGGCCCCAAAGTTGGGTCGCAAAAGGTCATTTTCTGCTGCAGAAAAGTGCTTCACATTTTGTGACACGACTTTGGCGCCCCGTATCTTGGGGCCACTTGATGCTAGAAACCTCAAATTTGGTTATGTTGTAGAGCCAGTTCGACTGTGTGCCCACCAAATTTAGGGGTTCCTAGCCCCAAGATTTGGTGCCCCAAATTCAGGTCGCAAAAGGTCATTCTCTGCTACAGAAAAGTGCTTGACATTTTGTGACCCGAATTTGGGGCCCCCTATCTCGGGGCCACTTAGTGCTAGGAACCTCAAATTTGGTTATGTTGTAGTTCAACTGTGTTTGCATACCAAATTTGGGGTTTCTAGCACCAAGTGGCCCCAAGATACGGGGCCCCAAACGGGTCACAAAATGTTTGCGACCCAACTTTGGGGCCCCGTATCTCGGGGCCACTTGGTGCTAGGAACCCCAAATTTAGATATGTTGTAGTGCCAGTTCCTAGCACCAAGTGGCCCCAAGATATGGGGCCCCAAATTCGGGTCGCAAAATGTCATTCTCTGCTGCAGAAAAGTGCTTGACACTTTGTGACCCGAATTTGGGGCCCCGTATCTCGGGGCCACTTGGTGCTAGGAACCCTTAAATTTGGTTATGTTGTAGAGCTAGTTCAACTGTGTTTGCATAACAAATTTGGGGTTTCTAGCACCAAGTGGCCCCAAGATATGGGGCCCCAAAATGTTTGCGACCCAACTTTAGGGCCCTGTATCTCGGGGCCACTTGGTGCTAGGAACCCCAAATTAAATTGTGATTCTCATTTTGGCCAGAATCGTGCAGGTCTAGTGCCATGTCTATGCATTGGGCAACACCCCACAATGGGTCTGATGTGAAGGTGCCCATAGTCTGGTGCCAGGATCATTTGCTTCATGTATAAGCACTCAGGTGAACAGAACGTTGCATATTTATTATTCCCTGATGAGTCCACAGAACAATCATTGAAGATTTGCTGCCCGGCCATCTCATAGATTCAGGACCAACCCGGAAGTCTAGAGATGACCCGGTTACAGATAAGCAACCGATGTCTGAGCACCGCAGTAAATCCAGAGCAATCATACTTTTTTATCTTAGATAGGTTTCTATGTGTTGACAAGTCTGATATTTAGCAGCCTTCACCTTTTACCTAGAGAACAGTAAAGCAGCCACATGTAGTAACTACAAGGTGTAAAGTCACATGACTGCCCCCGGCAGGGCACAAGCCACACTGCAGGGGTCACCTTACAATTGGTTCTTTGAGGGCCAAGATGCAGGTCAGCTGTTCCTGTCAATTTAGCTGCAAGATCAAAGCTATGGGAAGGCGTAGAACCAGCTTCACTGAGGTCACAGATAATGAACGGGTTCCGCGCGCTCGCAATTACTTCCATCCCCCATCCGCAGTTCAGGTGATCATTTTCATGGTGGTGGATTCACCGGTTACTCTCGGTCTGTTACTTTCTGGGTTGTACATAAACCTCCAAACATTCATCAGGTCAGGCTGGTCTCTTCAGTCAAGTACAATCTAAGGGCTCCTTCACAGGTACCATAGCCCCTTGCTGCCCCTATAAGCAGCAATCAGCGGCTGATCACTTTTCAGGAGGAGATATAGGTTTCCGCCTCACCGCCTGGCTCAACTCCGTAAATGCTGCACCACAACCGTGTACGTTGCACTTGGAGGTGGTAACATCCATCAAATTTTTTTTGCAACGTCTGCAGAGCACAGCATGCAGGTGCGGCACGTGTATGGGGGGGGGGCACGATTTTGCTTGCATTCTGCATTGCACAAGTGTGAACGGAGCCTCATACCTAGATCTAAATTGGTTGATGGAGGAATTTCTAGACGCGTTTCCCAGAACAGTAGTCTGCTTCTTCAGGAGAAAAAAACCCCACAGAGGTCAAGTATGAGTAAGCACTTGGTGTAAGTGCGAAACGCGTCAGCTATTCTTGTACCCCCCCACAGTCGTGTTTTGTGTACCCCATGATCCTGTATTTTGAATAAAAAGACGGATTTATCCATTCCGGTGTGCGGCTGTCCAGGTCTTCTTGTTCTCTTCTATAGGCAGCACAGTGGTTAGCACTTCCGCCTGGCAGCACTACAGTCGTCGGTTCAAATGCCAACCGCGGCACTATCTGCATTTGGCATGTTCTCCCTGTGCCTGCGTGGGTTTCCTCCCACACTCCAAAGGGTAGGTAATTGGATCATGTCTATATGGCCCTAGTATATGTACACTATATTACCAAAAGTATTGGGACGTCTGCCTTTACATGAACATTAATGGCATCCCAGTCTTAGTCCGTAGGGTTCAATATTTAGTTGGTGAACCCTTTGTAGCTATAACAGCTTCAACTCTTCTGGGAAGGCCGTCAACAAGGTTTAGGAGTGTGTCTATGGGAATGTTTGACCATTCTTCCAGAAGCGCATTTGTGGGGTCAGGCACTGATGTTGGATGAGAAAACCTGCATCTCAGTCTCCACTCTAATTCATCCCAAAGGTGTTCCATCGAGTTGAGGTCAGGACTCTGTGCAGGCCAGTAAAGTTCCTCCACCCCAAACTCGCTCATTCATGTCTTTATGGACCTTGCTTTGTGCACTGGTGCACAGTCATGTTGGAACAGGAAGGGGCCATCCCCAAACTGTTCCCACAAAGTTGGGAGCATGAAATTGTCCAAAATCTCTTGGTATGCTGACGCCTTAAGAGTTCCCTTCACTGGAACAAAGGGGCCAAGACCAATCCCTGAAAAACAACCCCACACCATAATCCCTCTTCCCTGGCCTCCAGCTAGCTGCAGATTCCCTGACATCCTACAATGCCCCTTTAATCCCTAATGGTGCCTCCAAACCCCTGGAGAGCCCTCAGTGCCCCCTAGCTTGCTGCAGAGCTTCAAAACCCCCAAATATGCCTGTAATTAACCAGAACGCGCTCACCCGGCCCAGATGCAAGCCCCAGGAGGGAAAATGACCCATTGAACCATGCATCGAAATGTAGTTTGTTCTCAACCACCAGGCCGGAGCCATCTGTCTCCCTCTTGCCCGGCCTCCAGCTAGTTGCAGATCCCCTGATCTCCTCTGGTGCCCTCCTGCTCTCATAGTGGCCCACTGTTCCACTCAACCCTAATGATGCCCCCAAGCCCCCCTTTGAGCCCTCAATCCTCACTGTGCATGCCAAACCTCCCCCAGAGCCAACTAGTTTGCTGCAGAGCCTCACAACCCCCATATTGCCCCCAACAGTGTACCCACAGCCCCTAATACTGCAAAACAAAAGCCTCCTTGGGAGACCCCATCCACTACAGTTGCCCCCAACGCAGAGGCATGGAAGGTTGTGGAAGAACTTATTGGGCCCTGGAAGGCTCAGACAGGCTCACCCCGATACTACATGAACAACCCTCCAAGACATCTGGCTCTCCATCTCCTTTGTTACCTCATCCCATGCTCGCCCTCCAGCACTTCTCCAGAGCCTCTCCCATCCTCTGGAACCCCCTGTCCCAAAAGCGTCCGGTCAGCTTCTACCCTATCTGCCTTAAGGCGTTCCTTGATAATCATTTATTCAGGTCGAAGCCTACCCCACCTCCACCTAAGAACTGTACCCGAGCCACCTCCATCAGATCTTTCCCTAGAGCCATTACCTTTTGTACCACCTGCCCCTTCCTTTAGATTGCAAGCTCCATGAGCAGGGCCCTCCTATTCCTTCTGTATTGCAATTGTACTGTCCCCCTTTATATTGTGAACAGCTGCATAAACTGTTGGCGCTATATAAATCCTGAATAATGATAACCCTCCTACAGCTCACCTATACATCCCCTTTACCTGCAAGACCACCTTCATTCACCTGAGCAGCATGGGGCACCCCAACGTTGCATGAGCAGCCCTCCCCCTACGGGGCACCTGAGCAGCCTGCAGTACCAACTTTTTCCTAAGCAGCCAACATACCACGGGGTACCCCAATGCCACCTGAGAAGCCAGCAATGCATGGTGCATCCTAAACGCACTTGAGCAGCCGAATCTTACAAGGCACTTCGATGGTTCCAAGGCAGCCCTCCACATTCTGGGCAACTTCATTTGCACAACCTTCCTCCTACAGGATGCCCCCAAAATGTCTGGGCAGCCCTCCTCCTACAGAACACCCCAACATAGCCGGGCCAGCCCTCCCCCTACAGGACACCCCAACATAGCCGGGCCAGCCCTCCCCCTACAGGACACCCCAACAATGCCGGGGCAACCCTCCTACAGGACACCCCAACAATGCCGGGGAAACCCTCCTACAGGACACCCCAACATAGCCGGGCCAGCCCTCCCCCTACAGGACACCCCAACAATGCCGGGGCAACCCTCCTACAGGACACCCCAACATAGCCAGGCCAGCCCTCCTCCTACAGGACACCCCAACAATGCCGGGCCAGCCCTCCTCCTACAGGACACCCCAACAATGCCGGGCCAGCCCTCCTCCTACAGGACACCCCAACATAGCCGGGCCAGCCCTCCTCCTACAGGACACCCCAACATAGCCAGGCCAGCCCTCCTCCTACAGGACACCCCAACATAGCCAGGCCAGCCCTCCTCCTACAGGACACCCCAACATAGCCAGGCCAGCCCTCCTCCTACAGGACACCCCAACATAGCCAGGTCAGCCCTCCTCCTACAGGACACCCCAACATAGCCAGGTCAGCCCTCCTCCTACAGGACACCCCAACATAGCCAGGTCAGCCCTCCTCCTACAGGACGCCCCCAAAATGTCTGGGCAGCCCCTCCTACAGAACACCCCAACATAGCCAGGCCAGCCCTCCTCCAACAGGACACCCCAACAATGCCGGGTCAGCCCCCCTCCTACAGGACCCCCCCCCAACAATGCCGGGTCAGCCCCCCTCCTACAGGACCCCCCCAACAATGCCGGGTCAGCCCCCCTCCTACAGGACCCCCCCAACAATGCCGGGTCAGCCCCCCTCCTACAGGACACCCCAACAATGCCGGGTCAGCCCCCCTCCTACAGGACACCCCAACAATGCCGGGGCAGCCCTCCTCCTACAGGACACCCCAACATTGCCGGGGCAGCCCTCCTCCTACAGGACACCCCAACATAACTGGGCCAGCCCTCCTCCAACAGGACACCCCAACAATGCCGGGGCAGCCCCCCTCCTACAGGACACCCCAACAATGCCGGGGCAGCCCCCCTCCTACAGGACACCCCAACATAGCCAGGGCAACCCTCCTCCTACAGAACACCCCAACATAACCAGGGCAACCCTCCTCCTACAGAACACCCCAACATAACCAGGGCAACCCTCCTCCTACAGGACACCCCAACAGTGCCAGGCCAGCCCTCCTCCTACAGGACACCCCAACAGTGCCAGGCCAGCCCTCCTCCTACAGGACACCCCAACAGTGCCAGGCCAGCCCTCCTCCTACAGGACACCCCAACATAGCCGGGCCAGCCCTCCTCGTACAGGACATCCCAACAATGACAGGGCAACCCTCCTCCTACAGGACACCCCAACAATGCCGGGGCAACCCTCCTCCTACAGGACACCCCAACAATGCCGGGGCAACCCTCCTCCTACAGGACACCCCAACAATGCGGGGCCAGCCCTCCTCCTACAGGACACCCCAACAATGCGGGGCCAGCCCTCCTCCTACAGGACACCCCAACAATGACAGGGCAAACCTCCTCCTACAGGACACCCCAACAATGCGGGGGCAGCCCTCCTCCTACAGGACACCCCAACAATGACAGGGCAAACCTCCTCCTACAGGACACCCCAACAATGCCGGGGCAACCCTCCTCCTACAGGACACCCCAACAATGCCGGGGCAAGCCTCCTCCTACAGGACACCCCAACAATGCGGGGCCAGCCCTCCTCCAACAGGACACCCCAACAATGACAGGGCAAACCTCCTCCTACAGGACACCCCAACATAGCCAGGCCAGCCCTCCTCCTACAGGACACCCCAACATAGCCGGGGCAACCTTCCTCCTACAGGACACCCCAACATAGCCGGGGCAACCTTCCTCCTACAGGACACGCCAACAATGCCGGGGCAGCCCTCCTCCTACAGGATACCCCAACATAGCCGGGGCAGCCCACCTCCTACAGGATACCCCAACATAGCCGGGGCAACCCTCCTCCTACAGGGCACCCCAACATAGCCGGGGCAACCCTCCTCCTACAGGGCACCCCAACATAGCCGGGGCAACCCTCCTCCTACAGGACACCCCAACATAGCCGGGGCAACCCTCCTCCTACAGGACACCCCAACATAGCCGGGGCAACCCTCCTCCTACAGGACACCCCAACATAGCCGGGGCAACCCTCCTCCTACAGGACACCCCAACATAGCCGGGGCAACCCTCCTCCTACAGGACACCCCAACATAGCCGGGGCAACCCTCCTCCTACAGGACACCCCAACATAGCCGGGGCAACCTTCCTCCTACAGGACACCCCAACATAGCCGGGGCAACCTTCCTCCTACAGGACACCCCAACATAGCCAGGGCAACCCTCCTCCTACAGAACACCCCAACATAACCAGGGCAACCCTCCTCCTACAGAACACCCCAACATAACCAGGGCAACCCTCCTCCTACAGGACACCCCAACAGTGCCAGGCCAGCCCTCCTCCTACAGGACACCCCAACAGTGCCAGGCCAGCCCTCCTCCTACAGGACACCCCAACAGTGCCAGGCCAGCCCTCCTCCTACAGGACACCCCAACATAGCCGGGCCAGCCCTCCTCGTACAGGACATCCCAACAATGACAGGGCAACCCTCCTCCTACAGGACACCCCAACAATGCCGGGGCAACCCTCCTCCTACAGGACACCCCAACAATGCCGGGGCAACCCTCCTCCTACAGGACACCCCAACAATGCGGGGCCAGCCCTCCTCCTACAGGACACCCCAACAATGACAGGGCAAACCTCCTCCTACAGGACACCCCAACAATGCGGGGGCAGCCCTCCTCCTACAGGACACCCCAACAATGACAGGGCAAACCTCCTCCTACAGGACACCCCAACAATGCGGGGGCAGCCCTCCTCCTACAGGACACCCCAACAATGACAGGGCAAACCTCCTCCTACAGGACACCCCAACAATGCCGGGGCAACCCTCCTCCTACAGGACACCCCAACAATGCCGGGGCAAGCCTCCTCCTACAGGACACCCCAACAATGCGGGGCCAGCCCTCCTCCAACAGGACACCCCAACAATGACAGGGCAAACCTCCTCCTACAGGACACCCCAACATAGCCAGGCCAGCCCTCCTCCTACAGGACACCCCAACATAGCCGGGGCAACCTTCCTCCTACAGGACACCCCAACATAGCCGGGGCAACCTTCCTCCTACAGGACACGCCAACAATGCCGGGGCAGCCCTCCTCCTACAGGATACCCCAACATAGCCGGGGCAGCCCACCTCCTACAGGATACCCCAACATAGCCGGGGCAACCCTCCTCCTACAGGGCACCCCAACATAGCCGGGGCAACCCTCCTCCTACAGGGCACCCCAACATAGCCGGGGAAATCCACCTACAGGACACCCCAACATAGCCGGGGCAACCCTCCTCCTACAGGACACCCCAACATAGCCGGGGCAACCCTCCTCCTACAGGACACCCCAACATAGCCGGGGCAACCCTCCTCCTACAGGACACCCCAACATAGCCGGGGCAACCCTCCTCCTACAGGACACCCCAACATAGCCGGGGCAACCCTCCTCCTACAGGACACCCCAACATAGCCGGGGCAACCTTCCTCCTACAGGACACCCCAACATAGCCGGGGCAACCTTCCTCCTACAGGACACCCCAACATAGCCGGGGCAACCTTCCTCCTACAGGACACCCCAACATAGCCGGGGCAACCCTCCTCCTACAGGACACCCCAACATAGCCGGAGAAATCCTCCTACAGGACACCCCAACATAGCCGGGCCAGCCCTCCTCCTACAGGACACCCCAACATAGCCGGGGCAACCTTCCTCCTACAGGACACCCCAACATAGCCGGGGCAACCTTCCTCCTACAGGACACGCCAACAATGCCGGGACAGCCCTCCTCCTACAGGATACCCCAACATAGCCGGGGCAGCCCACCTCCTACAGGATACCCCAACATAGCCGGGGCAACCCTCCTCCTACAGGACACCTCAACAGTGCCGGGCCAGCCCTCCTCCTACAGAACACCCCAACAGTGCCGGGCCAGCCCTCCTCCTACAGGACACCCCAACAGTGCCGGGCCAGCCCTCCTCCTACAGGACACCCCAACATAACCAGGGCAACCCTCCTCCTACAGGACACCCCAACAATGCGGGGCCAGCCCTCCTCCTACAGGACACCCCAACAATGACAGGGCAAACCTCCTCCTACAGGACACCCCAACAATGCGGGGGCAGCCCTCCTCCTACAGGACACCCCAACAATGACAGGGCAAACCTCCTCCTACAGGACACCCCAACAATGCGGGGGCAGCCCTCCTCCTACAGGACACCCCAACATAACCAGGGCAACCCTCCTCCTACAGGACACCCCTATCCTGGGAACCCTCTCCCCCCACTACTACCCCCTATCATTACATGGGAGGGACCCCAAACTACCCCCTATTGTTACACGCCTCCCCCTCCCCACACTATCCCCTATTGCAATTACATGGAACCCCCACACTACACAGGACCCCCACCCCCACATTATTACACAGGACCCCTCCCCCACAGACCCCTGCATTGCCCCCCGGTGGTCTCACCTTGATGGTATCCAGAGGATGTCCGGCGAACACCAGGCACACCCCGCCGAACCCTCCGGCGAAGAAGTTCTTGAGCGGGCTGACGGCTTGCGGCGTGTCGGACATGGTGAAGCGGAGAGAGGTCGGTGTGCCCGGGAATGACAGCCGCTCTCTCCCCGGACAAGGTTTACCCGGCTGACCTTTACCCTACTTACTACACTACCCCGAGCTGACCAATCACCGCACAAACTGAAACACAACACCTAACCAATCACCAGCGCCGCAATCAATCATTTCCGCCCTCATCCTATGAGTGATTGTGAAATCCACCTATCAACTGTACTCATCTCCCCTAAACCCCGCCTCTCTGGAGTAAAACGTCCGTGTTCTCATCACTACAGTGTAAGTCCTGTGTATTCTCAGTGTCCCGCACACAGGAGACATTTTTGTGTAGTCCGCAACTTTCCCAGCCCCAGCCATTCATTATATATTATACATCCTTGTTTCCTGGACAGGCGGAGCTCTGGTGACCACATGACATGGATCTGTGTGCTGATTGGCTGTCTTTATATCTCAATAATCATTCCTTCCACACTGATCAGATAGAATATTCATTGCTGCACATGTCACGTGACAAGTCACTGGGAATAAAATACATTAGAGTGTGAGCTGTATGATCATGTGATCTGAGCCCCTGGATCAATGCTGAAAGGGGGGCTGGGTAGTCACTGCTGGGAGGGGGGAGCTGATCTGTTCAGTGACTGCTGGGAGGGGGAGCTGAGCTACTGATCACTGGGGGCTAAGCTGTGGAGTCACTGCAGGGAGGAGGTGCAGGATGAGCTGAGGAGTCACTGCTGGGAGGGGGAGATAGGCGGCACTGATGGGTGACACTGATAGGCGGCATTTATGGACAGTGATAGTTGTCACAGATAGGCGGCACTGATGGGCAATAATGTTTGGCACAGATAGACGGCACTGATGGACACTTATAGGCGGCACTGATGAGCATGCACTGGTGGGCACTGACAGGCAGCACTGATGGGCACAGATAGGCGGCACTGATGGGTGGCACTGATTGGTGGCACTGATGGGCAATAATGGTTGGCACAGATAGACGGCACAGATGGACACTTATAGGCGGCACTGATGAGCAGGCACTGACAGGCAGCACTGATGGGCACAGATAGGCAGCACTGATGGGCACAGATAGGCAGCACTGATGGGCACAGATAGGCAGCACTGATGGGTGGCACTGATAGGAGGCACTTATGGGCAGTGATAGTTGTCACAGATAGGCGGCACTGATGGGCAATAATGGTTGGCACAGATAGACGGCACTGATGGACACTTATAGGCGGCACTGATGAGCATGCACTGGTGGGCACTGACAGGCAGCACTGATGGGCACAGATAGGCGGCACTGATGGGTGGCACTGATTGGTGGCACTGATGGGCAATAATGGTTGGCACAGATAGACGGCACAGATGGACACTTATAGGCGGCACTGATGAGCAGGCACTGACAGGCAGCACTGATGGGCACAGATAGGCGGCACTGATGGGTGGCACTGATTGGTGGCACTGATGGGCAATAATGGTTGGCACAGATAGACGGCACAGATGGACACTTATAGGTGGCACTGATGAGCAGGCACTGACAGGCAGCACTGATGGGCACAGATAGGCAGCACTGATGGGTGGCACTGATAGGAGGCACTTATGGGCAGTGATAGTTGTCACAGATAACCATGCTGGGCGGTCGCAGGTCACTCAGCTGTGTTAGAAAAGCGAATGAATATTCACTTTCCTAACACTAAACTGCCTCTCTGCCAATCAGGTGCTCGGGTCTGTGCTCGGGACCTGATTGGCTGAAACGACAGGCGGCGCTATTGGACGCCTATCGGCGCTATTGGACGCCTATCAGGAGGAAAGGATGAGGGTAAGGACGGCAGGAAACGCACGAAGGACCCCGCTCGTCATCGTCACCCGCTGCCCAACCAAGACAAGGTAAGTGCCGGGCAGACAGTGAGCAGCTGGGGGCATTCAAGGGCACACCGCCAGCATTTGATGTGCACACTGGCAGCATTTGATGGGCACACTGGCAGAAGTTGATGGGCACAGTGGCAGCATTTGAGGGCACAGTGGCTGCAATTCATGATTTTTTCAACATTTTTTCGTGCCCCCCCCCCCCCCCCAAAAAAAAATTTGCGCACCAGCCGCCACTGCTGGGCTCTATTATGGGTACAAACAACAAATAATATACACATATGTGGTATTGTTGCGATCGTCAGCAGCAGGAGAATTTTTTGGTGGGTTGCTATTTGGTGATAAGTTATCCATTTGACCTCCATAAGATTTCCCCACACTTCATGACCAGGTCATTTTTTGCTTTTTGGCACTGCGGTACTTTAACCACATCCCGCCCGGCACACCGCATCACCAATCACGGTAAAGAGCCAGGCTCTTTACCATGTGATCAGCTGTGTCCAATCACAGCTGATCACAGTGTTACTAGGAAGTGTCAGTTATTGGCTTTCCTCTATTCACGCTGACAGGGCGCGGGTAGAGGAGAGCCGATAAGTGCCTTTCCTGACAGGGGGGGATCTGCGCTGATAATCAGTTTTACTCCTTTTGGGATAAAGGTTTTACATGAATAAATAAAAGCTGATCATTGTAAGCACCCCTGTCAGTGTTAAAGGGTTTGTCTCATCCCTCTAACTGCTACTTCTGCAGGACAGATTGACCTTTTGGGAAAACAACAGACTTACTATGCTGGATCACCAGATGAAAATAAATGAAAGAAAAACCTAAAAAAAAAATGAAAACGAATGCAGCCCTCACATCTTTGGAAAGCTGCAATATAATAAATGTTTGCTTTTGGGTTTAATACTGCTTTATAGCGACAGATGTATTGTATATTGGTAATGATTTGATATCAAAACAAAGGACAACCAATAGCATTGTCTGTAATGGCCAGACATCAAAACTTTATAATATAACTTAGCGTAGTAAAGCGGCTTCTGATTGGTCAGTTTTGAAATGTCAGGTAACCTCAGCAGTACAGCCAACTGTCAGTTCAGTAGAGACAGAGACATGTCACGGACGGGCACAGCGGGACCTCCAGGCCTGGCCATGGATTGGGATTTCGGGGCTCTATCAGCCTGTCCCAATACTGACATCCTGGAACAGACAATTAGAAGAATGGCCTGGACCACATTCCATGAGCTGCGGCTGGAGGACCAATTTTGTGATGTTACCATAAAGGTGGATGATGTCGAGTTCAAAGCCCATAAGATCATTCTCTCTGTATGCAGCCTTTATTTTAGGTAAGTGTAGATAAATCATTACTGGTACAAAACTTACACCCATTTAGTTCTAATCAATCTGTTATAACCTTGTCCAAGAACTGCAGCCAACATTAGCACTCAATGGGAATTGACCTCCATGTTGTAATGGCCTCCCATTGCCTTCCCCTGTCTGGTGACAGTTGGCCTCCACTGGTCACTGAGACAGTTTTACTTCAATGGCTGTTGGGCATGGCCTAGTCATTAGGTCAGGGAGGATTAGGCCCCAGCAACTAAGTGAAGCTAAATCAGAGGGAAAATTAGAGAATTTTCTGGCCAATAAAGGTGAATAGCAATGTAGGATCTGCATTCAACACTCCCAGACTGGAGCTGAAGGCTTGGTGAAATCTCATGCATTGTTTTGTACACTTCTCCTCTATGATGCTCCTCAGCTTGGCATTCCTAATTCTTATCTCAGCTTTTGAATCAGCCTTTCATCCAAAAACATCCAAATACATTAATATAACCTTCCACTGACAGTGTTTATCAATGCCATGTAATAGTATAACATTTTGGGGCTGCACTTCGATCTGTGTTTAGGATTGCTGTTTGCATTAGTGGTTATATTATGCTATAAAACTCTCTTTCCTCACTGTCTTTCCTCAGTCTTCTAGGCCGAGTGACACTGGGGATTATTCAACCCAGAAGACTGACATCTTGTGGCTTACAAGAGGTACTGCAGAGGCTGGCCAAAGGATTACACCATGTTCAAATGGGTCATGCAACATGAGCTCAGTCTTGCCCCCATTCAAACCTGAGTGTGATCATAGCCATGTGATTTATTATTAATAATATTATACACTTCCTTTTATATAAAATTATTATACACACAAGTGCCACCCTCCAACCTTATCAGAAGGTCCACACCTCTGCACGGTCCTGGGTCTGGAAGTAAAGAATGCACCCATGATGCACTGATTGTGAGTGCAACACCCTACAGGCTTAAATGCAAAAATTTAATAAATGTACTTTTTTTTAATACATTTTCTTACTTCTTCCTGATGGCCGTACGCAAATATGCAGCCTTACAGAAGTGGGTCTTTATCATTGTTGCCAACCGCCCATTAATTTACGGGCAGCCCGTAAAAATCACCCCATTTTCGGGGCGCCTGTGAATGTCCGTTACGGGCAGCCGGTGCCCGTAAAAAAGATGGATGCGGGCAGGCCATGCAACTGCGCATGCGCCGTTCCGAAGCCTGCAGGACTCGGGAAAGATCGTACAAGCTCGGCAGGCCGGCGCATGCGCAGTAATGTAATGACACCGCCTGGCGCCATTTTTAAACAGAAGCCGCCGCTCGTTCTTCTCGGCGGTTCAGCGGGGGGAGCAGGAGGAGCCATGTTACCGGGCCCGGCCACAGGAGGACATTACGGGGGGGGGGGGGGTGAAGCCGGCCCGGTAGAGGACTGGAGGAGGACACTGTGACTGTCACTGGAGAGATGAAAGGGTCACAGTGAGTGACAGAAGGCGCCAGGCGGACACTGTCACTGACTAATGTGGAGAGTGAGACAGGTATTCTATATTCTAGTATCTGAAGGGGGACAGTGGATTAAACTACCATGCCCGGCCCCGCAGCCTCTGACCATCTCCTGCCCACAGCCTCTGACCATCCCCTGCCCAGTGCCCACAGCCTCTGACCATCTCCTGCCCACAGCCTCTGACCATCTCCTGCCCAGTGCCCACAGCCTCTGACCATCCCCTGCCCACAGCCTCTGACCATCTCCTGCCCACAGCCTCTGACCATCCCCTGCCCAGTGCCCACAGCCTCTGACCATCCCCTGCCCAGTGCCCACAGCCTCTGACCATCTCCTGCCCACAGCCTCTGACCATCTCCTGCCCACAGCCTCTGACCATCCCCTGCCCAGTGCCCACAGCCTCTGAACATCCCCTGCCCAGTGCCCACAGCCTCTGACCATCTCCTGCCCACAGCCTCTGACCATCTCCTGCCCACAGCCTCTGACCATCTCCTGCCCAGTGCTCACAGCCTCTGACCATCCCCTGCCCGCAGCCTCTGACCATCTACTGCCCGCAGCCTCTGACCATCTCCTGCCCGCAGCCTCTGACCATCTCCTGCCCGCAGCCTCTGACCATCTCCTGTCCGCAGCCTCTGACCATCTCCTGCCCGCAGCCTCTGACCATCTCCTGCCCGCAGCCTCTGACCATCTCCTGTCCGCAGCCTCTGACCATCTCCTGTCCGCAGCCTCTGACCATCTCCTGCCCGCAGCCTCTGACCATCTTCTGCCCGTAGCCTCTGACCATCTCCTGTCCGCAGCCTCTGACCATCTCCTGTCCGCAGCCTCTGACCATCTCCTGCCCGCAGCCTCTGACCATCTCCTGCCCGCAGCCTCTGACCATCTCCTGCCCGCAGCCTCTGACCATCTCCTGCCCGCAGCCTCTGACCATCTCCTGCCCGCAGCCTCTGACCATCTCCTGCCCGCAGCCTCTGACCATCTCCTGCCCGCAGCCTCTGACCATCTCCTGCCCGCAGCCTCTGACCATCTCCTGCCCGCAGCCTCTGACCATCTCCTGTCCGCAGCCTCTGACCATCTCCTGTCCGCAGCCTCTGACCTATTCCTACATCATGTCTGCAGTCTCTGAGGGGGAGCCGGTAAAGGAGTCAAGAGTGGGAGCGCCGCCGGGATCATGGGGTCACAGGAGAAGTCAGACGTGTGTGGACTGTGGAGAGGAGACCATAGGAAAACCAGAGCCACCAAGCTGGAGCCATCTGACTGAGCCCTGCACGATGCACCTGAGAGGAGGTCAGTGACAGCACCGCTAGGCCAGTCTAGGGGGGTTGCTGATTTAAGGGGGAGTGAATACAATAATGTAAGGGGCACTGATATAAAGGTTTCCCCCTAAATTAGTAACTCCCCTTACCTTAGTATATTCACTCTGCGGAAGGTGGTCTCTGGTCACCAGAGTGCCCCCCACATCAGAGTTCCTGGTCATTCCCCTTTACATCAGAGTCTGCAGGATTGCCCCTTACACTGCAAAGGGGAACTCAATCTGCAGACCCTGATGTAATTGGGAACTCTGATGTAAAGGGAACACAGTGGACTCTGATATAAGGTGGTCTCTGGTCACCAGAGCCTCCCCTTACATCAGAGTTCCCCCTTAGATCATGATCTGCAGCGTTCCCCTTTACATAAGAGTTCCCTTTCACTGTAAGGGGGATCCCTGCAGACTCTGATGTAAGGAGGGAACCTAGTGCTAGCTGGGTTATAGTAACCTGACCTTCATGTCAGTGGAGAAATATGTTTTTTTGACTTTTGTTTAACTTAAACATATTGCTAATAGCACTAGCTATATGTTTATAGTTCAAATATGTATCCTTGCACTGTTTAGCACTGAAAATAGTAATTTTAGGTACTTTTTTGCAGCGCCAGCAAAAAATGCGGATCTGCCAGTAATTTTCATCATTTTCGCCAGTAAAAAAGTGGTGCAGTTTGTAAATTTCGACATCCTGCCAGTAAATTTCACTTCAGGGGGTTGGCAACACTTCTTTATCAGTGGGGCCACATATATGCTCCAATGTGTTTGTGTTCACAGCGCACTCCCAGCACAGAGACCGGGCTGAGTGACACTGGGGATTATTTAACCCAGAAGACTGACATCTTGTGGCTTAAAATAGGTACTACAGAAGCTGGCCAAATGATTGCAAGAGTACCACGTTCAAATGGTTCATGCAACATGGGCTCAGTCTTGTCCTCATTCAAACTTGAGTGTGAGCATAGCCATGGGATTTATTATCAATATTATACAGGATTTATGCTCCCTTGTGTGGGTATCTTTCATTTGGAAACCTTTTATTTCTTAACCACTTCAATACCGGGCACTTAGACACCTTCCCGCCCAGGCCAATTTTCAGCTTTCAGCGCTGTCGCAATTTGAATGACAATTGCGCGGTCATACAACACTGTACCCAAACAAATTTTTTTATCATTTTGTTCCCACAAATAGAGCTTTATTTTTTGCGCAACAAATAATTTTACAAAAAAACAAGTTTTTCTTTGTTTCTGTTAAAATTTTTTGTAAATAGGTACGTTTTCTTCTTCAATGACAGGCACTGATATGGCTGCACTGACGGGCACTGATACGGCGGCACTGATGGTCACTGATAGGTGGCACTGGTATGCGGCACTGATAGGCACTCATAGGTGGCACCGATGGGCACTCATAGGCGGCACTGAAGGGCACTCGTAGGTGGCATTGATGGGTACTTATGGGTGGCACTGATGGGTACTTATGGGTGGCACTGATAGGTGGCATGGATGGGCACTGATGGGCACCGATGAGGTGGCACTGATGAGGTAGCACTGATAGGCGGCACTGATGGGCACTGATAGGCGGCACTGATGGGCACTGATAGGTGGCACTGGTATGCGGCACTGATAGGCACTCATAGGTGGCACCGATGGGCACTCATAGGTGGCACCGATGGGCACTCATAGGTGGCACTGAAGGGCACTCGAATGTGGCATTGATGGGTACTTATGGGTGGCACTGATGGGTACTTATGGGTGGCACTGATAGGTGGCACGGATGGGCACTGATAGGTGGGCACTGATGGGCACTGACAGGTGACACCGATGGACACTGATGGGTGGCACTGATTGGTGGCACTGATGACACTAATGGGTGGCATTGCTGGGCATCACTGAAATATAATGGTGCCAATCAGTGCCCATTTGTGGGCACTGATTGGCACAGATTGGGCACAGACTGGGCACATTGGGCACATGTGGATGGCCATGGGGTACATACCTGGCCATTCACATGTTGCCCCCTTTCCTGGTGGTCCTAGTGGTGTCCCTGGTGGTCCAGTGTGGTCATCTGAGGGGGGGCTGCGCTGATAAACAATCAGCGCAGACCCCCCTTGTCAGGAGAGCCGCCGATCGGCTCTCCTTTACTCGCGTCTGTCAGACGCGAGTGAGGAAAAGCCAATCAATGGCTTTTCCTATTGACATTGTGATCAGCCGTGATTGGACAAGGCTGATCACGTGGTAAAGAGCCTCCGCCGGAGGCTCTATACCAAGATTGGTGGAGCGTTGTGTCAGACTGACACACCGCTCCACCGATCTCCACGATGCGTGCCCCCGCGGGCGCGCAGCGGCATGTTATTCTGCTGGACATCATGTGATGCCCAGTCAGGATAACTGAACCACCGCCCGGCCGTCAATCTGCTATAGGCCGGGCGGGAAATGGTTAAACAATAAAAACAGATTTACAAAGAAAAAGTATTATACAGGATTTATAGAGCACAAAAATGTAGAGGCTTCTCTTGCAGGTTTGTACAGGTTTTCACAACTTGCCATATAGGAGCAAAATCACCCATTTTTGGCCCCATAGATTATTAAGTGATAGTGTCTGATAAACAAAAAAAAACATGTCTTGTGTAAGCGCTCTCATTATAGCTTATGGAGTGGAAAACATACAATTCTGCTCAAAAGAGTGGTGTATGGCGCATCTGGCCAATGGGGCACAAAACAATGATTTGCATAGCTCCACCTGCTTGTCCTGAAATGAGGAATAATTATTTTATTTTTGGGATATGTGATAGAATGAGACATGTGAATAGCTACTGTGCCGTGCAATGATTCGGTTGGAGGGATTTTTGATTGCTTTAGTCCCTTTTCAACACAACCTGTATGGCTACTGTATACAGTCTTTTTGGTTCCCAAGCCCTACTCCATAGAAGCCATGGTTTCCATTTACTTCCCTGAAGGCCAAATAGCTTCTTGGCTGGGGTCTTGGGTTTGGGAACCCCATGGTGTGAAAAGACACATGGCCACATCACTAGCTTTTTTTATGCACAGCCCTTCTATGGGCTAGGCCTTTTGGCTAAAATTTTACTACCAGGTGGCAAGGCTTAGCCAGTGCACCTGCACCGGCACTTTTTATTTTATTTCATTTATTTTTCTCCACTGTTTTGTCACTTTGCACTTTTGTCTATGTTTCTTTTACTTGGATGAAGTGTGTGGGCCTTTGGGCCTACTTTATAGTCTAGGTGAAGGATGGGTGGCCATTAGGTTCCTTCCTCCCCTGAACTGGTGAGGCCTCTCTTTGGGAGAGCTCCTCAGATAGTACTCGGTGGTCAGCTTCGGCTGGCCATGTGAAGAGGGGTCCGCCAGGCCTTTTGGACCTTGTTTGAGCCTTGTCCCTGTCAGGAGCCTTGCTTGAGGGAGGGGGGGGTTCCTACTCCTTCGGAGGGTGGACAAGAGACACACCCATAAGTGCACCTTTTTGTACAATTAGGTGGTTGTTTTCTTAAATGTGTTCTTATCTTATGTCCAGTAGGGGTGCCATCAAGCGGATTGGCAGGCTATATAATAAAGCTAGTATGATGAGGGTTCTAAATGGATCCTCTGATTTGGGAAACGAGCCAAATCAGCTGCCCCCTGGGCAATGTGGGGGTTGGCAGTGTTTCCCTGGTGGCCTTTAGGTTCATTCCTCGCTAGGCTTGGGCATTCTCTCTTCAGGAGAGCCCACACCCACAACTTATTGGTTGGCTTCGGCATTTAGGATGCCAGTACTGGATCCATGGACAGGTAAGTGTAATTTTATTAAAAGTCAGCAGCTACAGGACTTGCCAACAATCTCTGGATGTCTGCAAACTCCGATCAGTATGTAGGCAAGGGAAAGCTGCAGTACATCCTCCAACCTGAAGGTGGAACTGTGGTAGATCTTAAAGTTGGCTGGAGTCCAGTGGGGAGGAAATGTCTCCTATCTTGGGCCCTGGGTGGCCATCTTAGGGAGGATGGTGATCTTATTAAATACTGAAGTCCCACAAGATTGGGGTGGCCATCTTGACAAAGGTTTAAGGATAAGTTTAGGGGCCAACCATTTACCCCACCCACACTGAGGCAGTAAGGTAGGGAGAGAGCTCCACTGCTTAGGAAAAGCACAGGTGCAGATGTATTGAGAGGAACAGGGACACGTAGGTTTCCTTTTTTAGGTTGTCTCCATTGCACCGGTCCCAGACGGACTGCCTCTCACCATCATGTACCGCAGAGGCCTAGTAGAATCCAGTGTCATTGAACCTTACCACTACCCCTCCAATGAAACACTCCTCTGGTACTGTGAAATTATAAATTAAATGTGTACCACCACTGAGTAAAGTCTGCTTCCTTACCAGTATTCTTTAGATAAGAAAACTGTATACTTCACAGCTTATGTGGTGTCAAAATTGTATTGGACTGTTGTACCTCAATGATTGTCTATTGAGTTTTGTTGACCTCTACAACATAAACCCCCTTTTTCCTCTTCTTCCCCAGGTTCGACTGGCCTTGATACACACCACGTATTTGATGAACAACGTGGTGGTGAACATCCACATACAGCACAACAAAGAATGTATGAATATTGTCACCAGTGTGCTGAAGACAAAGCATGACTTAAACGCAAATGGATCCTCCAGGTCAGATTTCATGAACCCATTGACAAGTCCATGCCTGCCAAGTGCAATTCTACTCGCCGTTGGCGGCTATAGCTCTAGTAACCCTACCAACGCCATGGAGGCCTACGACTGCAGAGTCGACCGCTGGATTGACATCACCTATGATATGGAAAGCCCCAGGGCCTATCATGGAACGTCATACCTAAATGGCTATGTGTACCTGGTTGGAGGATTTAATGGCATGGATTTCTTAAATAGCGTAAGACAGTTTGACCCAGTCAGGAAGATCTGGAAACAAGTGGCTCCAATGAATCATAAGAGATGCTATGTCAGCACGGCAGTCCTGGAAAACCGACTCTACGCCATGGGTGGGTTTGATGGCCACATCGGCCTGAAATCTGCAGAATGTTATGAACCAGAGACCAATTAATGGAATCTTATAGCTCCAATGAACAATATAAGAAGCAATGCAAAAGCCACCACCCTCAATGGCAAGGTAAGATATAGACACCCACTTAAAAACCAAATGGTCCTACACACACCTACATTCTAGAGCTGCAGCCTCCATCGCTTTCTTCAGCATTCAACACTTCTGTGAGCGTCGGATTCCTTTGTCCGCTGTAGTATGAAGTGTTTCCATCCCCTGACCACTGGGCCACTACAAGACTCAGCAATGACATGAGGGTCAGAGGGCGTTCCTTCTTCCAGGTCAAGGACCTGCTAAGCAGTGAAGAAAGAATGGGTTTCTTTTTATTTTTTTATTTTTTTTGTAAATCCTTTATTTATACAATTATTATACACCAAACAGACAAGCAAACTACCAATATAAGCAGAGTACTGGGTATTGTCCAGGTTTCTTTTAAAGTGATAGTAAAGGTACAGTTTTTATAAAAAAACAAAAAAAAAACAAACATGTTATAATTACCTGCTCTGCGCAATAGTTTTGCACAGAGCAGCCCCGATCCTCTTCTTCTCAGGTCCCCCACTGGCACTTCTGGCTCCGCCTCCTGTTGAGTGCCCCCATAGCAAGCCTCTTGCTATGGGGGGAGGGTACAAATTTTTTGTGCTAGCTCCCAAGCCTATGGACACACAGAGCGGGGCTCAGCCCCGTCTACCAATCCCTCGTCTCTGACTGATATTGACAGCAGAGGGAGCGGCTCCCGCTGCTGTATCTGAGCCAATGAGGAGGGAGACAGTTGAGAGAGCCTTGGCTCTCATGCACATCGCTGGATCGAGATCAGACTCAGGTATGTATTTAAGGGGGGCTGTGGGGGGAGCTGCATGCAGAAGTTTTTCTACCTTGTAAAAAAAACCTTGTGCCTTTACAACAACTTTAAGTAAGCAGCAATGGAGGTAACTCTCCCTATCGGGAGAACACAAGGATTATTTCTAGCAGCTATAGCTGCTGGCAAGAATTGATTGTTGGAAATCCTACATTAAGGTACATGGAACCCTTGCAGTGTGTTTGGGGGGTGGAGGCACTGCAATGTTGTAGTTTTAAGAGCAATGTTGGGCTTTAAGAGCAAACTCCTTTGGATACCTGTTTGTACTCGTTTTGATAGCCTGTGGCCTGCTTTTCCTTGACTTCATACTTAGACTCCACCATCCCCAAGTCCATTGAGAATGCCCTTACTGACCACTGAGGCTACATCAATGGGAAATAGAAAAGACAATCATCAAAGCCAGGACTTCCTGGCTAAGCCTTGGAGATTATCCTTTCCATTGTCCAGTGCAATTGTCCAGTGAGGCAGCCTTAGCAGTCAGTAAGGGTATTTTCATTGGACATGGACATGGCAGTTGGTGGAGCTTAGCTATGAAGTCAAGAAAATCAGGCTGAAGGCTAAAAAGGCCAAAGCAGTTAATAGCAACAATCTAGAAGAGTATGCTTTCAAAGCCGAACTCTGTGAACAATAGAAAAATACAGTGGGCCCGTCCACACTGCAAGGGGTACATGCTATATTCAGACAAGGTCTTTCATGTTAAGGTAACATTTTAGACCATACCCATCATCCTTATGAAACCCGTTTGCCACATGAAGTAGAACACAGTAACACGTGTTGTCTCTTACAGGTCGGAGGATCTGATGGAGTCACCAGACTGCACAGTGCCGAGGCCTATAACCCAGCCAACAACAGCTGGACCGAGATCGCCTCCATGTTCAGCCCATGCAGCCACTTCGGGATTGAAGTGCTGGAGGATCTCCTTTATGTGACTGGAGGTTTCAATGATTTTGAAACGACCTTCGAAGCAGAGTACTATGACAGGAAGACCAATGAGTGGTACGGCGTCCACAACATGAACATCCATCGCAGTGCCCTGGACTGCTGCATTTTGCTCGGCCTCCCCAACGTCCGGGATTATGCCGCTAGACGAGACACATTCTACAGAGAGGAAGCGAGGCGGGCATTATCCGACAGCTCTTTATAAGTGTAACAGAATGAAGTGACTCTTCAAAGAACATCAATATAAACTGTAATTGGCAATAAATTAGAAAACTGAACTCAAATGTTACTGTCATTCTTTGCAGGTAAGAATAATACCACTCAATCATTCCAGTTTAGAAATTGTCATCTAGAAATGTGGGTAAATGTTGGATTCTGTTCAGGTGACCTAAGCAGACTTTTTTGACACCAAGGATGGGATGATGTAACTAGAACAAGATGTCTTCACCAATTCCACAACTCCCGTACAATTTTTGGACAATCAACATCTGCCTTGACACATTCCATGGTGATTGGATTTATGTGTTGGTGGGACCTGTGTGGATAGAAATGTTGGGGTATCTTCCTGACACTCATTAGAACGGAAGACGTGGCTTGGAGAAGCATCTTCAATATCACATAAAAAGTCCTGCTAAATGTGACTAACTACTACCTGCTGTCTAGCTTAAAAGACCCCCTTTTAATTTTTTTTAAAAAAATGCACATTTTTTGCAGATAAATAAAAATACATTTAATTTTTCTTTTCTAAGGTGCCTGCAGAGCATTGCACCCGTGATCAGTAGGTTGTGGGTGCAATATCAGGCTCCTGCAGACACTCAGGATAGCCGTTTGCCTGTGCCTCTGATAGGTACAGGCAGTTACACGAGAGCAGGAAGATCAATGGACTATGAGAGCCCTCGCCAGCACCCCCTGTCAATTGAGAACTACAAGCCATCGGCCTCAATGGAAGACGGTAGTGGCAGTCTATTCATTTACAGGAAACTGTGAATGAATGATGCGGTTGTGTGGGTGGAGCCCTGCACTGCCAAGCTGTTTTTAAATTGTGACAGCGGGTGTGAGTAGGGCTTCCCCCACCCACTGTCACAATGGGGTTCCGGAAGGCTGCGGGGACTGGAGCACAGTAACATGTTTCACCCTATATATGGGTGCAACATGTTACAGAAGGTGAACCTATCCTCTA
The DNA here is from genome assembly GCA_037952835.1 of Lithobates septentrionalis. Lineage (NCBI taxonomy): Eukaryota > Metazoa > Chordata > Amphibia > Anura > Ranidae > Lithobates > Lithobates septentrionalis. The sequence goes on from JBBDGP010003022.1 coordinate 236,943, forward strand.
AAGCAGGGATATGCAATTAGCGGACCTCCAGCTGTTGCAAAACTACAAGTCCCATCATGCCTCTGCCTCTGGGTGCCATGCTTGTGGCTGTCAGAGTCTTGCCATGTCTCAGGGGACTTGTAGTTCTGCAGCAGCTGGAGGTCTGCTAATTGCATATCTCTAAAGGGTAACTCCACTTTCATGAGAAAAAAAAATTAGCAAAAAAATAATAACATAGCTCATTCAATTGCAACTCAAGTCATATTGTAATTGAATGTTATTAAAAAATACCTTTCCATTTCAATCTGCATCTCTAATTTTCTGTAAAATGCAATATGGCAACATGGAGGTGTTCTGTACACAGATTGTGTACACAACGCCCCCGGAAAATGTAATTTCCTGCTTGTGAGATTGGCTCACTGATTTTCCCAGAAGTCTGCACTAAGGTACAACTTAGATTTTTGCCATCCCCTGCAATAAAAATGTCATTTTTGGTGAGATACTCTCAAATGGAAATCACGTCTAAAGGGATGCAGACCCTGCCACTTTCCTCATTAGAATCCTGCAGGTGCAGCAGCTGACTGATAATTGTAAAACTACTCCCATACTGATTCACTCTGAACATGGAGACAGGCAAACAGTTATTCCTTCAGAATAACAAAAGGTAGGAATCTGCAACAAAGTTTGCAATGTACATAGATCACCCAGACTAAGAATGTTTTTTCTCAACAAAAGTGGAGTTACTCTTTAAGGTGATCGGATTTTCACATTCTACTGACCACGCCCACCTTTAATAGGGTTGGGACAGCGGCAGAGCTAATAGTAAATTGTGAGAAGGGTGTAAAGGAGTATGTTTAGACAAAACCTAAGCCTGCTCTGTTTTGGATCAAGAGTGCATAACGTAGCGTGCAGGGGTCAGGATTAAGTAATGCACAGAGTGCAGAGGTCAAAAGTAACCGAATCACACAGTGCAGGGGTCAGGAGTAAGTAGCCCCCCCCCCCCAGTTCCCGTTGAATTTACCTCTATGGGTTCTATAGTTTCACCGTCTGCAAAGCCCAGTGCGGTGGTCCTGAGTTTTGAAAACTGTACTGTTCTTCCACTTCTTTGCCTAGAGACACCAGGAATGGATCAGTCTTCATTACCTATATATGGGATGTCAGTACACCCTTTGCGGTCTTCAGATAGCAACTTTGTTTTTTATTTTTTTATTGGCAATAGGGTCACTTTAAGAAAATGTAAATACCTAAACGCCCATACCAGTGGTGACTGCTCATGCAGGGCACACAGGCACCGCCCCCCCCCCCCCCCAATCCATGCGCCCAGCCCCTTAATCTACATGATTAGAACCCGAGGCTCTAATTGGCTTAAAAAAAGGGTGGGCTCGGGGCACAGAGCACTGCGCCCGAAGCCCACCAAGTTGTGTGATAATAGCGAATTAATATTCGCTATTGTCTTTCTGCTTCTCCTCCCAGGCAATCAGGACCGAGAGGAGAAGTGACCAGATTGGCTGGAGCAGAAGCAGGGAGGAAGGGGGGAGATGCAGGGGGAAGTTACCAAAGCTGCCCAGGACCTGGATGGGGTAAGTGCAGGGCTGGTGGACGGACGGACAGGCAAGCGGGGGGATTGACTGAGTGACCCAGCGACAGGAAGGGGGGGGGCGAATTGGGTAGGGGTACCGACTGACCGACCATCTGACCGCCCAGGCTGGGTGGTTTGTTTGCCACCTCCCCAAAATATGGAGCACCGGCCACCACTGGCCCATACACTTCAAGTGAACCAAATGCCTTTGCAAGCCCAAATGTTACCTGGTAAAAGTAGCAGTGACATCATCAGGGTGCTGTACCATAGCCTGTGCAAAGAGTAGAGCTGTGGGAGGGGCCCAGCCCTACAGGAGGGGGGCGGAGACAAGAACGGTCACCCTGCACAAGAAGAGAGAGCAGCAGTGAGCGGTCTTTATTACAGGAAGTCTCACACTGGATTACTGCACAGATCTAAAAGAAATACACAAAATATACCAAGATTTTAGAAGCCCACACATGATGAATGTATTTAGACAATGTTTGCTTATCCTGGAGTTCAGCTGTAAGTGTGATGTAGCTTCCCTTCTGTGAGCGTTCATTAATCTACAGGCAAACCACATGATTGTAATGGGGCCCTATGAGATCAGGATTGTGGTTACAGGTTAGAGCTCATCGCTCTGCCTTATTATGGGTCTATTAGTGTTTTCCTTCACCTCACATTACCCCTCAGTGCTGGCGAGGACTCTGACGTTCTAGAAGTGAATTGAAGGGTTTCCATAGTAATTAGGAGCAGAAGTTGGTGGCAGAATCTCGCGGTTGCTTGGATACTTTTGTCAGAAACAAACAGAACTTCAATGTGTGTTATCACAGCTGCTGTTTACTAGTTCCTCAAGATTCCATTCCTCGAGCTGAGCTCTTCCTACAAAGCAAGGGGTGGATGGCCAAACACCCCCCAACCACCGGTGCTGACAGTGTGCATTGTACTGAGCAGCGCAATACCCATTCCATATGCACCCAGCTTTACCAAGCTTTGAAAGGCCTAAAACACCTCTCTGACCTACATGAATTCCTCCAGTTGGCCCCCTTTATCTTCATTTCTCCATCTTTCCTTTCTTCTTTCCATCATGTCTCACCATCCTTTCTTTTCGTTCTGTCTTCCTCCTTTCTTACCTTCTTTTATCTCTTCCTTCCAGCCCCCTTCCTTCCCCTTGTCTTACCTTTCTTTCTTCCTTCCTTCTCTCCTTCTTCCTTCCTTCCTGTGCTTCCCCTTCCTTCCACCTATCTTTTCTTTCTTTCTTCCCTCTTGTCTCCCCTTCTTTTATGTTTTCCTTCCTTCCATCTTTTCTTTCTTCCTCCTATCCCTCCTTCCTTCCTGCCCCCCCCCCACCTTTCCTGTATGTTCTCTTTCTTCCTTTCCCTTTTTTTCTCCCCCCATCTTTCCCTTCTTCTGTCCTTTCTTACTTCCCTCCTGTCTCCTCTTCCTCCCTGCCACCAATTTCTGTCTTCCCCCATCTATTTCTTTCCTTCCTTCCTTCCTTCTTTTCTCACCTTCCATCGAGTTTCCCCTTCATTTCCACCTGCCCTCTTCTTTCCTTTCTTTCCTTCCCTCTCTCGCCATTTCTGCCCCCCACCCCTCTCTTCTTGTATCTTCCCTTCATTTCTTTCCTACTTTTTTTTTCACCATCCCTCTCTTAGTTCCTTTCTTTTCTCCCTTCCTTCCTTCCCTTTCTGCTTTTCCTTCTTTCCTGTCCCCCGGCTTTTCTGTCTCTTCCCTTCATTTCTCTCCTCCTTTTTTCTCACCCCCCCCCCCCCTTCCACCTACCTACCTTCCTTCCTTTCCCCCATCTTCCTTCCCTTCCAGTCCCTTTCGTGTTTTCCCACTCCCTTCCTTCCTTCTCTCCTACATTCATTCGCTCCTTCCTTCTTTCCTTCCTTCCTTCCTTCCTTCCTTCCTTCCCATGCTGCCTATAGGATTGTATAGCAGGCGCTTCCAGTTGTTGCACACACTTATTGTCATAACTTTGGGTACCCTAAAGACCTCAAACTCTGAATATTCTTGACTCGGACAGGAAAGAAACAGGTGGGTCCTCTTGCGAGCTGGGTTTTAAGTTGGATTACACAAGTATAATACCTCATTTCTGACTGGCCACCATGGATTGATACTAAGGGTCCCATATAACAATGTTCTTAGCAGAAAGTGGAGGTACTTCCCAGCCACCCATTCGTAGTGTGGTTGACTTTCTGGCCCTGCATCTGCAGGTCCTAACTTCAAATCCCACCATGACTTTTTCACATATTTTTATTCCATCCCCAAATCAGGGAACATAGGTTAATTTGCATGTGACCACAGCGGCTCTATAAAGACATGATTAGATTGTTAACTCCCTGGGGGTTGAACTATTGTGAATGACCCTTCGAACTGCACAAAGTACTTTTCGGTTTTCATATATATGGGGGAAAAAACATACTAACATATATGTAGTGGTACCCCCTTAGGAGCTGCTGAGTGTTATATGTACAGTTGTATAGGTGTGTTATAGGTAAATTTGATCCAGGGAAAATCTGATTGCCTCTCGGGGGATCAGGAAGGAATTTTTTCCCCTGCTGTAGCAAATTGGATCATGCTTTGCTGGGGTTTTTTGCCTTCCTCTTGATCAACTGTGGGTGAAGGATTGTGTATATGGGATTGTTTTTGTATTTTTATTGAGGGGAAATTAACTTGGGTAGGGATGGGGAACTTCTGAGATGCCCAGGTAATTAAAAGCAAACGTTGGGACTCCTATATACATCACAGTATATACACTCCTCTTCTCCTCCTGCACATTGCTTCCTGTCAGATCATTACTCTTCTCTCCTCCTGCACATCGCTTCCTGTCTTTCACTCAATGGACTTGCTAACATGGATTTGGTAGGTCTGACAGTGGCTCAGTTAGGCCTAAAGCAGGTGCCCTTTACAGGCAGGGATCTTGGGCCCCTATGGTGTAGCAAATATTGAAAAGTCCCAGTGCTAGCTGTCCCTGTGGCTACTGCTCCCAGTACCACCTCTTCAGGCACTGCCAGCCCTTCTGTCTGCAGCTGCCTCGCTCCACTGCCCGTGAGACCACCCTCCTCCAGACTTGCTCCGCACCCATCCCAGACTGCTGCATCTCAGTCCTCTCAGGCATGCCTCCCAGTCCTGCCGACGGTGTGTACACTCACCAGCCCTCCTTGCTGCCTCTGTCGAACTCCTGGAGACTTGCCCGGCAGTGTTCTCCCGCTGTCCTCTCTTGCTCCTCCTGTGCCTCCTGTCCAAGACACCTCTGTGGGTTGTAAGAGGGTCCCCTCTGAGCCCAGGCCCAAGGTTACCCTTCCCAAGACTGGGGAGCTCCCTCAAAGGCCCTGATAGTCTAACACTCTATCTCCATCTTCCACCTGATCAACTCCTCCCCAGCTGGGCTGACCCTAGGTATTTAAGGAGGCCTATTCATGTCAATCCAAGTTGGGGATTGGTCAGGGCTCCCTAGAATACCCCAGGTGGCTCCACCTCCCCTTCCACCTCTCTTTCCAGAACATTCTGGAAAGAAGTGGGAGGTCCCGGTGACACCGCCTGCGTGTCACCCAACACTGCTCCAGGTCACTCTAAACCCAGATCACAAAACACACCCAGGCTCGGCTGCCAGCCAAGCCTGAATATGTACCTACTCTGAAAAAAAACTTTACACTAGAGGGTGCTACATATGTATGCTTGATTTCCTGATTGATTGCCATAATTCACTACAGAATATGACATTTTATATGATTGTAAAAGCTGGTCTAATCATTTATGGTAATATAGGCAGTGTCAGGACTGCATTAGAAGACAACGTGCAGCAATGCACAAAGGTCATTTCCAGCAGGTTGTTTTTTGCGTTTTACATGCTAATTCATGTGAGCATGTTAATACGCGTGGGCATATTGTGCGGAACTATGCGCATGCAAGCACATGGGCTCGCATGCATCCAAGTCCTGGTGCCAGATGGCATATTTAAGGAACAGTGCTAATCGGGAAATTTGCTGGATCATCTTCACCAGTTACCCCGCAATCTGAACCTGTTCCTAAGTGTTGTCTCTCCATTGCTGACTAAACTTGACCTTGGACCCGTCTCTGTTCTGTCTTGGCTAGTTTCGGACCACGGTTTGTAAAAGCTTGACCTTGGTCACTTCCTGACCATGGCTTGTTCCTGCTGATTCCTGGCTTGACCTCATCCAGTTCCTGATCACAGCTTGTTCCTGCTGATTCCCAGCTTGACCATGGCTTGTTTCTTTAACGTCTTGACCTTGGTAATTTCCTGCCTATGGCCTGTTCCTGCTGATTCCTGACTTGACCTCAGCCACTTCCTTATCACAGCTTGTTCCTAAGGATTCTCAGCTTAGTTTTAACTAGTTCCTGACCACAGCTTGTTCCTGTTGATTCACAGTTTTGATCTGCTATCTGTCACGCTGACCACTGCCTGTCTGAACTATACTCTCAGACTGCTGTGCATCCCTGTGTTCCAGCCAGTGCATCCATATTTTCCAGCCAGCTGCCTTCCTGTCAGTCTACACAAGCATCTCATGGCCAAGCCTGCCTTAGGAAGGAAGCCTCTGTAGACTGGTCTCATGGCATGTGTCCCACTCTGTGCCCTCTCAATCCCTGAGCTCCATTTCAGGGGTGTTTGGACCAGGTGTAAGGGAAACCCTCTAGACTGTTCTGTCTTCCTGCTATTGACCTTGGCTAGTTCCTGCTGATTCCTGATTTGACCTCAGCTAGTTCCTGACTATGGCTTTTTCCTGCTAATTCCCGGCTTGACCTTGGCTAGTTCCTGACCATGGTTTGCTGATCTCGGCAATTTCCTGACCATGGCTTGTTCTTGCCGATTCTTGCTTTGACCTCAGCAAGTTTTTGACCATGGATTATTCATGCTGATTCCTGGCTTGACCTTGGCAAGTTTCTGACCATGGCTTGTATTTGCTGATTCCCAGCTTGATCTCGGCAGGTTTCTGACCATGGCTTGTTCTTGCTGATTCCCGGCTTGACCTCAGCAAGTTTCCGACCATGGCTTGTTCTTGCTGATTCTTGGCATGACATCAGTAAGTTCCGGACTATGGTTTGTTCCTGCTGATTCCCGGTTTGACCTCGGCTAGTTCCTGGACACAGCATGTTCCTGTTGATTTCCAGTTTTTATCTTGGCAAGAGGTTTAAAGGAAGCCCTCAAGTTATATTGGCCTCCAGCCTGATAGGTGGTTACAAGGAAAATAATGATAAGTTATCACAATCAGCCTCATCTCTGTTAACCCAGCTCTTGATTGACAAACAATGCTAGGACTGGGCACAGAGGGCAGTTGGGTGTCAACTTCAGTGGAGCACAAGACACACTTTGCTCTTGTGTCAGTCTTCATCTTCAACCTCCTAATAGAAATCTGTCTAGAGGAAAAATACCTGTGTTTGAAACTTCAGACAGAAGCTGCCATTTAATGTCTCTTGATCTGCATCCTAGATCCAGGTCAGTAATGTCATTGAAGTGAACCTGCAAACATTCATAGAGTTAGATAACGGTGGCATCCTTCTGAGGTTTCTCACGCAGATAATCTGCTTTTTGAAATACCCAATATTATTCTACTTAAAAAAAAAATGCAAGTGTTTTTTTTTTTATATCCAGGTACCATATATAGTCACTAGGTGGAGCCATTGTTGGTTGGTTAAATTTGTTAACAAGATTTTGCAACCCGTTGCCTTCAATGGGTTTTGGGCAAGTATCTTTGTATTAAAGGATTAAAGCGGTATTAAAGTAATATTAAAAGCAATTAAAACAAACAAAAAACAAACATTGCCCTGCTCTGTGCAAATGGTGTTGCACAGAGCAGCTCCGATCCTCCTCTTCTCGGGTCCGCTACCCGTGCTCCTGGCCAGGGCCGTCTTTAATGTTGATTGGACCCTGGGCAAAAATCCCCCCCCCCCCCCTCTCATGCAGTTTTGCTCTCTACCTGCTCTGAGATATACAATAAATAGCAGCTAGACTCAAAATCAGTCTACTGAATCAGATCAGACAGCAATTGCGATTGGTTGCCAGAGGTTACAGTGTGTCATTACTGCTCACTGACTGGTTGCTAGAGGTTACAGCAAACATTTTGGCTCACTGATTAGTTGCTAGAGGTTACAGCACATGATTTCTGCTTGTTGATTGGTTTCTAGAGATTACTGTACACAGGGTTTTTTTTCAGGGGGAACTTGGTGGAACTCAGTTCCACCACCTCTGGCTGAGACCCTTGGGGGGGGGGGGGGGGGGGGGGCTGCTCACCACAATCACTTGTATACACAAAAGTCCGGTTTCTGTGTTTACAAATGACAGCTCTGCTTGCACTCTGTGTGTAACCCCCCTGAACTCTGCACACTGTATGTAATGCAATCTTGGTATTTAATGCCCCTTTAAGACCCCCCTACTGTTCGTGAAATTTGACTGACCACACCCCCCACTATTTGATGTGATTTGGAGGGTGTGTATGGGGGGAGGGGTTTTGGGGGGTCGTCGTTGAGTTCCAGCACCTATTGTTTGAGAAAAAAAGCCCTGACTGTACATCAATACTGCTCACTGATTGGTTGCTAGAGGTTACAGCACATCATCTCCTCACTGCCTGCATACCATCGACTGGGGAGGTGAGGGGACCCATTAATAGACAGAAAACTCCTAGGGATCCTAGGACTCCTGGAATCAGTGGCAGTGCTGGGGGGAGGGTGTAGTTAATGGCAATGCTGATTTGTTTACCGACTACCAATATAAAGAGGAGTTTCAACACTGGCCACCAATGTAATAGGGGTTTACACTGACCACTAATGTAATAGGGGTTTACACTGACCACTAATGTAATAGGGGTTGAAGCATTCATAGTAACCACCAATGTAAGGAGGGATTTACACTGACCACCAATGTAAGGGGGACATTCACACTGGCCACTGGTGTGAATGAAAGGCTTCTACACCAAGCACCAATGTAATGAGAAGATTTACACTGACCACCTATGTAACTGAGACATTTAGCCTGCGTTCACATTTGTGTGTGTCGGGAACGCATCCAAAATCGCTTTCCTGACACCGCAGAAACGTGCTGCCCTTTAGCAGATATACAGCAGTGCCATTAATTGTTAATGACACCCTCATGCATCTGCTGACATGTGCCTTGGCACTGTGTGATTTTGAAAAAGGGTTTGGGACTTTCTTCCGCATTTGTAGCGCATAGAGCAGCCCATTAAAATGAATGGGCTGCTCTACACGTGACCTACATCTTTACCTGGTCGGTACACCTTTGCATCCTAAAACGCATGCTAACCTCTGCACCCCAAACCTCCCCCATCCTCTCCACTCAAATCCCCCTCCCCTATAACTCTACCTGCCTCCTCTGCTCATCTTTGCACCCACCTTCCTTACCTCCATGTATCCCCTCCTTGCTCACCTGTGCACCCCAAACTGTAATTCCTTCTCTGCTTACCTCTGCACACCCTACACTACCCTCCCCTTCACCCCCTCCACTAATTTGCTTACGTTTGCAGAACAGGCTGATGGTAGTATTAATGACCACAGTTGTAGGCAGAACTTTCAAGCGTGCCCTTTTATCTCCCCAGGGGGTAGCATTCAGTATAGGTGATGGTGGATATGACCTCAGGGGGGCATGAATATACATATGAATACCACCTCTGCTTACATAGAATGCTGCCGGTCCGCCACTATTTACATATGAATGCCGCTGGTCCGCCACTATTTACATATGAATGCCGCTGCTATTTACATATCAATGCCAGTATTTACAGGTAAACACAGGGTCTGCAGGTGAGTCATCTGTACACAACAATAGGGCAGAGCTGTGCAGCATTAGTAACAGAACTTCACACTGAGATATTAGGACACAGCATGAGACTAAAACCTCAAGGGACAAGGGAATTTAAACTGGGATAGTTGGCAAGTATGAGGCAGCTGCTTTGGGCCCCACAACAATGACAGGGCCCAGGGCAGCTGCTCCTTTTGCCCTGCCTTAACCACTTGACGACCGCCTCACGCCGATGTACGTCGGCAAAGTGGCACGGACAGGCAAAATCACGTACAGTGTACGTGATTTGCCTTCCGCGGGTGGGGGGTCCGATCGGACCCCCCCCCCGGTGCCCGAGGCGGTCGTCCTTTGTGCCCCGGCGATCGGTGGTGAGGGGGAGACCATCCGTTCGTGGCCCCCCCCCTCGCGATCGCCGCCGGCCAATCGAATCATTCCTTTGCTGCTGTATGCTAAACAGCAGCAAAGGAAATTATGTCATCTCTCCTCGGCTCGGTAATTTCCGTTCCGGCCCGAGGAGAGAAGACATCAATGTGAGTGCACCAACACACACACAGTAGAACATGCCAGGCACACAAAACACCCCGATCCCCCCCCCGATCGCCCCCCGATCCCCCCCCAATCACCCCCCCCCCCCCCTGTCACAAACTGACACCAGCAGTTTTTTTTTTTTTTTTTTTTCTGATTACTGCATTGGTGTCAGTTTGTGACAGTTAGTGTTGGGACAGTGAGTATTACCCCCCTTTAGGTCTAGGGTACCCCCCTAACCCCCCCTAATAAAGTTTTAACCCCTTGATCACCCCCTGTCACCAGTGTCACTAAGCGATCATTTTTCTGATCGCTGTATTAGTGTCGCTGGTGACGCTAGTTAGGGACATAAATATTTAGGTTCGCCGTCAGCGTTTTATAGCGTCAGGGACCCCCATATACTACCGAATAAATGTTTTAACCCCTTGATTGCCCCCTAGTTAACCCTTTCACCACTGATCACCGTATAACCGTTACGGTTGACGCTGGTTAGTTTGTTTATTTTTTATAGTGTCAGGGCACCCGCCGTTTATTACCGAATAAAGGTTTAGCCCCCTGATCGCCCGGCGGTGATATGCGTCGCCCCAGGCAGCGTCAGATTAGCGCCAGTACCGCTAACACCCACGCACGCAGCATACACCTCCCTTAGTGGTATAGTATCTGAACGCATCAATATCTGATCCGATCAGATCTATACTAGTGTCCCCAGCAGTTTAGGGTTCCCAAAAACGCAGTGTTAGCGGAATCAGCCCAGATACCTGCTAGCACCTGCGTTTTGCCCCTCCGCCCGGCCCAGCCCACCCAAGTGCAGTATCGATCGATCACTGACACTTACAAAACACTAAATGCATAACTGCAGCGTTCACAGAGTCAGGCCTGATCCCTGCGATCGCTAACAGTTTTTTTGGTAGTATTTTGGTGAACTGGCAAGCACCAGCCCCAGGCAGCGTCAGGTTAGCGCCAGTACCGCTAACACCCACGCACGCACCGTACACCACCCTTAGTGGTATAGTATCTGAACGGATCAATATCTGATCCGATCAGATCTATACTAGCATCCCCAGCAGTTTAGGGTTCTCACAAACGCAGTGTTAGTGGGATCAGCCCAGATACCTGCTAGCACCTGCGTTTTGCCCCTCCGCCCGGCCCAGCCCAGCCCACCCAAGTGCAGTATCGATCGATCACTGTCACTTACAAAAGACTAAAACGCATAACTGCAGCGTTCGCAGAGTCAGGCCTGATCCCTGCGATCGCTAACAGATTTTTTGGTAGCGTTTTGGTGAACTGGCAAGCGCCAGCGGCCTAGTACACCCCGGTCGTAGCCAAACCAGCACTGCAGTAACACTTGGTGACGTGGCGAGTCCCATAAGTGCAGTTCAAGCTGGTGAGGTGGCAAGCACAAGTAGTGTCCCGCTGCCACCAAAAAGACAAACACAGGCCCGTCGTGCCCATAGTGCCCTTCCTACTGCATTCGCCAATCCTAATTGGGAACCCACCGCTTCTGCAGCGCCCGTACTTCCCCCATTCACATCCCCAACCAAATGCAGTCGGCTGCATGAGAGGCATTTTCTTTATGTCCTCCCGAGTACCCCTACCCAACGAACCCCCCCAAAAAGATATTGTGTCTGCAGCTAGCGCGGATATAGGCGTGACACCCGCTATTATTGTCCCTCCTGTCCTGACAATCCTGGTCTTTGCATTGGTGAATGTTTTGAACGCTACCATACACTAGTTGAGTATTAGCGTAGGGTACAGCATTGCACAGACTAGGCACACTTTCACAGGGTCTCCCAAGATGCCATCGCATTTTGAGAGACCCGAACCTGGAACCGGTTACAGTTATAAAAGTTAGTTACAAAAAAAGTGTAAAAAAAAAAAAAATATATATATATATATATAAAATAAAAAAAAATAGTTGTCGTTTTATTGTTCTCTCTCTCTCTATTCTCTCTATTGTTCTGCTCTTTTTTACTGTATTCTATTCTGCAATGTTTTATTGTTATTATGCTTTATCATGTTTGCTTTTCAGGTATGCAATTTTTTATACTTTACCGTTTACTGTGCTTTATTGTTAACCATTTTTTTGTCTTCAGGTACGCCATTCACAACTTTGAGTGGTTATACCAGAATGATGCCTGCAGGTTTAGGTATCATCTTGGTATCATTCTTTTCAGCCAGCGGTCGGCTTTCATGTAAAAGCAATCCTAGCGGCTAATTAGCCTCTAGACTGCTTTTACAAGCCGTGGGAGGGAATGCCCCCCCCCCCACCGTCTTCCGTGTTTTTCTCTGGCTCTCCTGTCTCAACAGGGAACCTGAGAATGCAGCCGGTGATTCAGCCAGCTGACCATAGAGCTGATCAGAGACCAGAGTGGCTCCAAACATCTCTATGGCCTAAGAAACCGGAAGCTACGAGCATTTTATGACTTAGATTTCGCTGGATGTAAATAGCGCCATTGGGAAATTGGGGAAGCATTTTATCACACCGATCTTGGTGTGGTCAGATGCTTTGAGGGCAGAGGAGAGATCTAGGGTCTAATAGACCCCAATTTTTTCAAAAAAAGAGTACCTGTCACTACCTATTGCTATCATAGGGGATATTTACATTCCCCGAGATAACAATAAAAATGATTAAAAAAAAATAAAAATGAAAGGAACAGTTTAAAAATAAGATAAAAAAGCAAAAAAATAATAAAGAAAAAAAAAAAAAAAGCACCCCTGTCGCCCCCTGCTCTCGCACTAAGGCGAACGCAAGCGGCGGTCTGGCGTCAAATGTAAACAGCAATTGCACCATGCATGTGAGGTATCACCGCGAAGGTTAGATCGAGGGCAGTAATTTTTGCAGTAGACCTCCTCTGTAAATCTAAAGTGGTAACCTGTAAAGGCTTTTAAAGGCTTTTAAAAATGTATTTATTTTGTTGCCACTGCACGTTTGTGCGCAATTGTAAAGCATGTCATGTTTGGTATCCATGTACTCGGCCTAAGATCATCTTTTTTATTTCATCAAACATTTGGGCAATATAGTGTGTTTTAGTGCATTAAAATTTAAAAAAGTGTGTTTTTTCCCCAAAAAATGCGTTTGAAAAATCGCTGCGCAAATACTGTGTGAAAAAAAAAAATGAAACACCCACCATTTTAATCTGTAGGGCATTTGCTTTAAAAAAATATATAATGTTTGGGGGTTCAAAGTAATTTTCTTGCAAAAAAAAAAAACTTTTTCATGTAAACAATAAGTGTCAGAAAGGGCTTTGTCTTCAAGTGGTTAGAAGAGTGGGTGATGTGTGACATAAGCTTCTAAATGTTGTGCATAAAATGCCAGGACAGTTCAAAACCCCCCCAAATGACCCCATTTTGGAAAGTAGACACCCCAAGCTATTTGCTGAGAGGCATGTCGAGTCCATAGAATATTTTATATTGTGACACAAGTTGCGGGAAAGAGACAATTTTTTTTTTTTTTTTGCACAAAATTGTCACTAAATGATATATTGCTCAAACATGCCATGGGAATATGTGAAATTACACCCCAAAATACATTCTGCTGCTTCTCCTGAGTACGGGGATACCACATGTGTGAGACTTTTTGGGAGCCTAGCCGCGTACGGAACCCCGAAAACCAAGCACCGCCTTCAGGCTTTCTAAGGGCGTGAATTTTTGATTTCTCTCTTGACTGCTTATCACAGTTTCGGAGACCATGGAATGCCCAGGTGGCACAAACCCCCCCCAAATGACCCCATTTTGGAAAGTAGACACCCCAAGCTATTTGATGAGAGGTATAGTGAGTATTTTGCAGACCTCACTTTTTGTCACAAAGTTTTGAAAATTGAAAAAAGAAAAAAAAAAAAGTTTTTTCTTGTCTTTCTTCATTTTCAAAAACAAATGAGAGCTGCAAAATACTCACCATGCCTCTCAGCAAATAGCTTGGGGTGTCTACTTTCCAAAATGGGGTCATTTGGGGGGGTTTTGTGCCACCTGGGCATTCCATGGCCTCCGAAACTGTGATAGGCAGTGAAGAGTGAAATCAAAAATTTTCACCCTTAGAAATCCTGAAGGCAGTGATTGGTTTTCGGGGTCCCGTACACGGCTAGGCTCCCAAAAAGCCCCACACATGTGGTATCCCCGTACTCAGGAGAAGTAGCTAAATGTATTTTGGGGTGCAATTCCACATATGCCCATGGCCTGTGTGAGCAATATATCATTTAGTGACAACTTTGTGCAAAAAAAAAAATGTGTCACTTTCCTGCAACTTGTGTCAAAATATAAAATATTACATGGACTCAATATGCCTCTCTGGAAATAAGGAAAGCATTTTACCCCAATTATAAATGAATGAAAAGTGTAACACGGTGTAAATACTGTTTGAAAAATAAAAATAAGTGCTGAGAATAATCACAAAAATGTGCAGACTGCCCAAGGTGAAAAATGAAAATAGTACATAAAATAATAAAATAGAACTCCAAACAATAATGAGTGATCGATCAAGTGTGTATAGAAAGTGGTTATCAAAGTCCACAAAAAATGAATAATAAATAAATAATAAATAATATATATACAATAAAAAGTATAGGTGAGTTATACCTAAGAGTGGGGACAAACACACTGTTGCCCACTATAAATAAGTGTGTACATTTTCAAAAACAAATGAGAGCTGCAAAATACTCACCATGCCTCTCAGCAAATAGCTTGGGGTGTCTACTTTCCAAAATGGGGTCATTTGGGGGGGTTTTGTGCCACCTGGGCATTCCATGGCCTCCGAAACTGTGATAGGCAGTAAAGAGTGAAATCATAAATTTACGCCCTTAGAAATCCTGAAGGCGGTGATTGGATTTCGGGGCCCCGTACGCGGCTAGGCTCCCAAAAAGTCCCACACATGTGGTATCCCCATATTCAGGAGAAGCAGCAGAATGTATTTTGGGGTGCAATTCCACATAGGCCCATGGCCTGTGTGAGCAATATATCATTTAGTGACAACTTTTTGTAAATATTTTTTTTTTTTTTTTTTTTGTCATTATTCAATCACTTGGGACAAAAAAAATAAATATTCAATGGGTTCAACATGCCTCTCAGCAATTTCCTTGGGGTGTCTACTTTCCACAATGGGGTCATTTGGGGGGGTTTTGTACTGCCCTGCCATTTTAGCACCTCAAGAAATGACATAGGCAGTCATAAACTAAAAGCTGTGTAAATTACA
The DNA here is from genome assembly GCA_037952835.1 of Lithobates septentrionalis. NCBI lineage: Eukaryota > Metazoa > Chordata > Amphibia > Anura > Ranidae > Lithobates > Lithobates septentrionalis. The sequence continues at coordinate 251,970 of JBBDGP010003022.1, forward strand.
GAAAATGTACCCTAGTTTGTAGACGCTATAACTTTTGCGCAAACCAATAAATATACGCTTATTGACATTTTTTTTACCAAAAACATGTGGCCGAATACATTTTGGCCTAAATGTATGACTAAAATTGAGTTTATTGGATTTTTTTTATAACAAAAAGTAGAAAATATCATTTTTTTTCAAAATTTACGGTCTTTTTCCATTTATAGCGCAAAAAATAAAAACCGCAGAGGTGATCAAATACCATCAAAAGAAAGCTCTATTTGTGGGAAGAAAAGGACGCAAATTTCGTTTGGGTACAGCATTGCATGACTGCGCAATTAGCAGTTAAAGCGACGCAGTGCCAAATTGGAAAAAGACCTCTGGTCCTTAGGCAGCATAATGGTCCGGGGCTCAAGTGGTTAAAGACGACCCTGCTCCTGGCCCCTTCCTCCTGCCGAATGCCCACAAGCAGGCTCACTCTTGAGCCGCTGCTCTGCGCTTCAGTTCACAAACGGAGCCGCGGCTTGGACCTGCCCCCTCCCTCCTCATTGGCTCACTGGCTGTGATTGACAGCAGCGGGAGCCAATGGCTCTTGCTGCTGTCTCAGCCAATGAGGAGGGAGAATCTCTAGGTTGGATATCAATGGGGCTCTGATAAGTATTAGGGGGGCTGCTGCGTAGGGAATGTTTTTTACCTTCATTCATGAAGGTAAAAAACCTTGAGCCTTTTTAAAACCACTTTAAATCCAAAACCAAAAATGTAATATATTGCAGCTTAACAATCATTAAATATGGTGGCTGCATCAGTTTTATTTCCTTTGACATTTTCCCCTTCTGTTTTCACCTGGGGAACTGGCTAGTAACACACCCCCTCTATTAGTGAGATGCAGCTCTGGAGGAATGAGCACAGGAACACAGGATACACTGCAGACAGCGGCATTGTCAGCCTGGGAGGGAGGGCAGTGTTAGATGTACTAGCAGATTTAAAACCACTAACAAACTGAAGCCAAATCCAGCTAACAGCCCTTTTCCCCCTTAGGGATAAAGGTTTTACATAAATAAATAAAAGTTAATTATTTTATTCACCCCTGCTAGCGTTAAGGGAGGAGTGAAGGTAGAGAGGAAACAAGAGAAGAATTAAGGAAGGAGAGAGAGAGGAGGAAGGAAAGAAGGAAGTAAGGATAGAAAGGTATGGGAAAAAAAAGGAGAGAAGAAAGGAAGAGAGCAGGAAGAGAGAAAAGATGAGAGGAAAGGATAAGGGAAGGAAAGAGGGAAAGGAAAAGGAAGTAACTTAGGAGGGAAGGAAGATAAAAAACAAAGAGTAGAACGGAAAGGAACAGAGGAATTAAAGAAGGAAAGGAAGACATGAAAGCAGTGGCGCATCCTCAATGAGTGCAATGTGTTCAGAGCACACGGCCCCTAGGGGGGAGGGGGCCCACCATGCTCTCACATTCTTGTTTGTAGCCTAGATAGTGAAATTTGTACTTAAAACTGTAATTTTGTAGCTTTTGGAAATGTCAGTAAAAACTTGGCTGTGCCAGTAAATTTTGGGTGTTGTGTCAGTAAATTTCAATCTATTAGGTTGGCAACACTGCTGCACCGCCATTTTTAAAATCAAGAAACCGCATCATGCAAAAGCCCCGGGATGTGGAATATTCTGAAATGACGAAGTGTGATATGATGTGACTGGGTTACTATCAATTCTAAATAAACAATATATACAATATATTTTAGTTTTCCCTATTACTATATAATAAACACATATGGGGATATTGTATGGTCTCTGGTTGGGCAGTTCTGGGTGCAGGTGCGTTGCTATCTTGCTCACGTGGATTACGAGCTTGTGGCCCAGCTTTGGGTTAATGGGGCGAGTGACAGGCTTACTAGTGCCGGGCAGATCAGATTAGGACAGCAGCTCGTCTCGTGCGGTGTTATAGAGTGGAGAAAAAAACACACGGAGCCACGGACATGAATTCCAGATACCATTCTGGCATGGAGGAAGAGTATGATGTCATTGTGTTGGGGACGGGGCTCAAGGTAGGAAAATTACATTGACGCTTTTTCTATTCCCGTTAAATCTATTATCACCTCCTTGTCAAGTCAGTGCAATAACCCGCAGTAACCAATCAGAAATCAATCAGAGCTGATCTGAATGTTTTTGGAAATCTGATTGGTTTCACTTTGTACATCACTTGCTTTCTGCTTTAATTTATTATGGGAACAAATAGATACAGGGACTGGATTCAGATTATCAATAGCTCATTTAGATTGAGATAGGGCACAGTGGCTCTGGTAAGGCTGCTCTCAATAAAAAAAACGGGGTTCCCTTTAAACAGAGGGCCCAGTTTTGAAGAGTCACACAAAGTCCAGTGACAGCGCCAAACAAAAGGTCTAATAGTCCGAAAACCTTTAAAGAGGTATTAAACCCAAAAGCAAACATTTATTATATTGCAGCTTGCTGATTCTTAGATGTGATGGCTGAATTCGTTTTCTTTTTTTAGGCTTTCTTTCTTCTATTTTCCTCTTGTGAACCAGCCAAAAAGTCTGTTGTTTTTCTAAAGCTCTGGCTCAGGGGTAGGCAACCCCCGGCACTGGTGCCGCAAGCGGTATCTGAAGCCTCTTTTGCCGGAATTTGCCTCCCTCCCCATCAGCAGAGCAGCGCAGGGAAATGTCAGTGAGACACTAATGCATTCCAATTTCAGAATTCCCTACACCGCACCTGCACTGAGGGGAGGGGGGCACTGCACCCCCACACATTGTAATAGATGGGAAACATTGTTTGGTTCTCTAACTTTGCTGTATTTGCGATCGTCAACTTTTGTGATGGGGAAGAGATTGGGTGCAGTTCTGCGGGGGGGAGGGGGGGGGGGTCCCTGTTTCCAAGAGGAGGAGGACTGTCATTGGCCACTGCTAAAGCCAATCACAGTCCTGCTAGCCCTGTCCACCATCTGGAGGAAGATGACTCGCTTGGTTGCCACTAGCAATCTCAGCAAGAAGAGATTTTACTGATTGAGAAAACCACAATCAGGTGACAGTTTGTGGAATTACTGTTGAGCTTCTGGGAACTTTGTTGAAGTTATTTCTAACCCTTTGCATCACTCCTGAACCCCGGCACTCTGTGTCCCTTTAAGCCACAGCCAGTATTCAGCGCAAAGAAAATCACACCCAACTTTTGCTGCGACGCAGAGCGCCACACTTTTTCTCAGCTGCGGGGGCCCAACTTATGATCCTGCACACAGGCCCACTGCTTTCAGAAAATGTCCCTGACCTGAGCTCATCATTGCGCATTCATTCCAGATGCTTGTATGTAATATCCCATACATCACATACATCCTATACATCCCATAATCCCATACATCACATACATCTCATACATCACATACATCACATAAGTCCCATACGTCCCCTACATCACATACATCCCATACATCACATACGTCCCATACGTCCCATACGTCACATACATCACATACATCACATACATCCCATCCATCCCCTAATCCCATACATCACATACATCCCATACATCACATACATCCCATACGTCCCATACATCCCATACACCCCATACATCACATACATCCCATACATCACATACGTCCCATATGTTCCATACATCACATACATCCCATACATCACATACATCCAATACATCACATACGTCCCATACATCCCATAATCACATACATCACATACATCTCATACGTCCCATACGTCACATACATCCCATACATCCCCTACATCACATACATCCCATACGTCACATACATCGCATATGTCACATACATCCCATACATCACATACATCCCATACATTCCATACGTCCCATACATTCCATACGTCCCATACATCCCATACATCACATACGTCCCATATGTCCCATACATCACATACATCACATACATAATATACATCACATACGTCCCATACATCCCATACATCACATACATCCTATACATCCCATACATCACATACATCACATACATTCCATATGTCCTATACGTTACATACATCACATACATCCCATACAAGCACGTGGGCTGGATGCGAGAGGTGGATCAGCAGGATGAGTGTGCCAGGACAGGTAGATGTGTCTCATCTCTGCTTCCTTTCAACACTCTGCATATCACACATATCATAGATGACAAGAGGGTACAGCGGTGGAGCAGATGAGCAGGAGGGTACAGTGGTGGGACAGAAGAGCAGGGGGGTTCAGTGTTGGGGTAGAAAAGCAGGGGGGTAGAGCAGTGGGGCAGATGTGAAAGGAGGTGTATTGGTGGAGAAGATGAGCAGGGGGTTACAGTGGTGGGGCAGGAGAGCAGGCGGAATAGAGGTGGGGCAGAAGAGCAGGGGAGGTACAGAGGTGAGACAGATGTGCAGGAGATACACTGGTAAGGCAGACGAGAAAGTGGGTTACAGTGGTGGGGCAGATGAGCAGATGGGTTCAGTGTTAGGACAGATGAGAAGGTGATTCAGTAGTGAGACAGAAGAGCATGGGGATACGGCAGTGGAGCAGATGTGCAGGGAGGTACAGTGGTGGGGCGGATGAGAAAAGGGGTACATTGATGGGGCAGATGAGCAGGGGGGACAGTGATGGGGTAGATGAGCAGGGGGACAGTGATCTGAGGTGTAAAAATGCATGAATTGGGGCTGATCTGAGGCGTGAGAGTGCAGGATGTTAATTTCTTACTACTAAAGTAGTTTACAGTTTACAGCATTTACTTTATAAAAAATCCTTTTCATGATTTTGAGTGTGAAGTTGATATTTTAAAAAAAATCAATTTCTTTGAAAACATTTTTCGGCACACTGTGCTCAAAAGGTTGCCTACCCCTGCTCTAGCTCTCCAGCAGAATGTATCAGTTTACATGGATGAGACAAACCATTTAACACTGGCAGGGGTAAACAACAGTGGAGGCTGGTGCTCCAAATTTTTAGGGGGACGCAAACAAACTGAATAAAACCGTCAATTGCAGCCTCACTGTGCCCATCAAACGCAGCCTCGCTGTGCCCATCAAACGCAGCCACTGTGCCCATCAAACGCAGCTACTGTGCCATTAATTGCCGCCACTGTGCCCATCAAACGCAGCCACTGTGCCCATCAAATGCTCCCACTGTGCCCATCAAATGCTCCCACTGTGCCCATCAAATGCTCCCACTGTGCCCATCAAATGCAGCCACTGTGCCATCAAATGCTCCCACTGTGCCATCAATTGCCGCTACTGTGCCCATCAAATGCAGCCACCGTGCCCATCAAATGCTCTGACCGTTCCATTAAATGCTCCAACTGTGCCCATCAAATGCCGTCACTGTGACCCCCCTAGTGATGAGCAAAAATGCTGAGCCGCCACTGAGTGCTGTGGGCCGGCCGCAGGGGAGGTACAGGGGGGTCAGAGGGCTCCATGTCAGCCAGGCGCCCGGGACATCCAGAGCCAGAGCGTTCAGTGTGTGCGGAGTGTGCACCGACCTCTCTGTCTGCACCGACCTCCCTGTCGTCACTATGTTCTTCCAACTATGGAGAGCTCGGGCAGCAGCAGCGGCGGAGGTGTTCGCTCCTCTCATGCTTCCTCCGCTTGCCAAAGCGCCACTAGGTATCCAATAGGTTTGCCTAGCGCTTTGGCCAATCAGGAAACAGGTCTCACCGACCTGCCTCCTGATTGGTGGGGAGGCACTGTAGTGTGAAGATAGCAAAAATTCATTTGCTATGGTCACACAATTGGGTGGGATCAGGGCGCACTCTCTGCGCCCCAAGCCCTCCCTTTTTTTAAGCCGATTAGAGCCTCTGGCTCTAATCACGTGCTTCAAAAAAACACCCCCTCCCACCCCGCCATAGGAATCCATGTGTCCGGCGTCCTGAAAGGGGCCTGGCGCATAGATAGGGAGGCGGCGGCAGGGAAAGGGGGGTGGCGCCCGTGCGCCCTCAATGCACGGACCGCCACTGGTAAACAAAATAATCAGATTTTATTTATTCATGCAAAACCTTTATCCCAAAAGGAAAAAACAGTTGGCTGTAACTGATAACAAAGTGTTAGCTGGAGTTTGGCTTCAATGTGTTAATGTATTGAAATCAGCTAATACATTTAACTCCAACCTCCCCTCCCCCCAAGAGTGGCGATGGTGCTGTCTGCTGTGATTCCTGTGACCAATCCCTCCAGAGTTGTGTCTAGAGATCATGGGGCCCCATACGGCCTTCCTGACGTTCCCCCCCCCCCAACCCTGCCTACTTGCCACCCACTGCAACAACCCCCCCCCCCCCCCCCCTGGGATGCAGTGGAACAGGACTTTGTCCACTTATGCCCCAAAAATGAAAAAAGTCCCTCCTCTGCTCCCACCTCCTTGGTCCCTTTGTTGACCTATTGGGGCCCAGGGAAATGTAAATTAAGTCCTGGTGAGCAAGTAGGAGTGGGGGTGTGGTCTAGTAAAGTTAATTTATTCATTTTGGCAGAAATTAACAATAAAGCAGCCCTGGGCCCTCCTGTTTAGCTGATGGGTTCTGGGCCCAGAACAACAGGACCGGTTGCACTGCCTTATCAGTAACCCTGGTACAGGAGCTTTGTTACTGGCCAGATAACCAGGTGAAAACAGAGGGGGAATAAAAGCCAAAGAAAACGAATGCAGCCACCTAACGATTGGTAAGCTGCAATATATGACATTTTTTGGTTTTGGATTTAATACCGCTTTAATATTGGTATTAGTTCATATTAAGATAATAAGACAACATAGAACATCAAATGCACCCCCCCCCCCCCTTCTTCAGGACCACAGAACATATAAAAATATTTATTAACATATACATTTCTATCTTAGTGCAATTCATATTTGATCAATTCATATATAAATATAATCAAAGTAATTACAACAGAAGAGAATGTTCAATTGTAACTAAAAATAATTCTGTTTTATTTCTGACATTCATTTCTTCGGCAAATTTAAAGGCTTCTAATTTAGTGTTTGAATTTTTAATCTGCCGTGTACATTAACCTTCAGGGGTCTATTTTTACATTTTTTTCTTTTTACATAACTTTTACCTAGGATTCACACATTTTCTAAATGAATCCCATTAGAAATAACAGATGACTTTTGGTTGAAAGTTGTGAATCTTTGACAGTATGTCAGATGGTATTTAAAAAAAAAATTGTAAGGAAAGTGTTGCATTAAAATAGTCAACTTACTTGATATAAGTTGCCTCAAGTGTGGCCCCTGCAAGGCCCAAAGGGCAGCACATCATACACAGTATGTGTAATGCTACAGAAATAAGAGACATGCAACAGGGGATTGTCAGAGACTGATGACATGCTTGCTACAAGAGATGGTCGGAAACTGAGGACATGTTACAGGAGATGGTCAGGGGCCATGGGAATGCTACAGGAGATACTCAGAGACTAATGCCAGAGACTGAGGACATGCTACAGGAGATGGTCGGCGACCACTGGAATCCTACAGGAGATGGTCAGAGATCACTGGTATCCTACAGTAAATGGTCAGAGACCAGTGGCATCCCACAGGAGAGATGGTCAGGGGCCACAGGCATGCTACAGCAGATGGTCGGTCAGAGGCTGATGACATGATTGCTACGAGAGATGGTCGGAAACTGAGGACATGCTACAAGAGATGATCATAATACACTGGCATCTTACAAGAGATGGTCAGTGACTAGTGGCATCCCACAGGAGATGGTCAAAGACCATGGGCATGCTACAGGAGATGGTCAGAGACTAGGGATATGCTGTAACAGATGGCCAGAGTCCGAGGACATGCTACAGGAGATGATCAGAGACTGAGGACATGCTACAGGAGATGGTCAGAGACCACTGGCATCCTACAGGAAATGGTTAGAGACCAGTGGCATCCTACAGGAACTGGTCAGAGACTAGTTGCATCCAACAGGAGATGGTCAGAGACCACGGGCTTGCTACAGGAGATGGTCAGAAAATGAGGACATACTACACGAGATGGTCAGAGACTACTGGCATCCTACAGGAACTGGTCAGAGACTAATTGCATTCAACAGGAGATGGTCAGAGACCACGGGCTTGCTACAGGAGATGGTCAGAAAATGAGGACATGCTACACGAGATGGTCAGAGTCCACTGGCATCCTACAGGAGATGGTCAGAGACTAGTTGCATCCTACAGGAGATGATCAGAGACCGCAGGCTTGCTACAGGAGATGATCCGAAAATGAGGACATGCTACAGGAGATGGTCAGAGACCACTGGCATCCTACAGGAGATGGTCAGAGAGAGCAGACATGCTACACGAGATGATCAGAGACTGGGGACATGCTAAAGTAGGTAGCCAGCGACTATTTCATAATAGGAGATGAACAAAAAACACTGGCATGCTACAGAAGATAGTTAAAACTGAAGACATGGAGCAAGAAAAGATCAGAGACCATGGGCATGCTACATAAGATGGTCAGAGACTAGGGACATGCTATAAGAGATGATTAGTGACTGAGTACATGCTACAGGAGATGGTCAGAGGCCACTTGCATGCTAGAGGAGATAGGTAAAAGCTGCAAACATGCAACAAGAGACGGTCAGAGACCATACGCATGCTACAGGAGATGGATAGAGATTGGAACATGCTACAAGAGATAGTCAGAAGCCATTGGCATTCTATAGGTGATAGTTAAAAACTAGTCTGATAGTCAGAGATTGCAGCTATGCTACAGAATGCGGCATACAGGACTTTTGTTGTTACACTGTCAGTGTCGGCTGACATCACAGGCAGAGGAGAGAAGCTGTGAAATGTAAGCTCTTAGGAGGATTTGGGACACCGTCACCAGCCGGTGGCTTATATATCAATCTAGTGTGCATGGAACAGGGATTAGCCTTATTTCCTTGATAACAACAACAAAAGCAACACAAACTGTGGAGTAACCTCAGGGGGTACACAGAGGACAGGAGGACAGGGCCCGGCCTTGGCGGCTTCTTATAGTTATATTACCTTTTTATACATTTTTTTTCCTGCAGCGTTATCTGCTGTCCCAGCCTCTTGCTAGCTGTGGGCTTGCATTGACAAGCGCCAAATGTTGTGTTTTGCATTTGAAGAGATTGTTTCTCATAAGTATGTGTGTGAGTGGAAAAGGTATTTACCTGCATTTATTTGTTACAGGTATTTTTATAGCACCATCAATATGTGCAGCTCTTTATTTATTGTACATTCATATCAGCCCCTTCCCTCAAGGAGCTAACAACCTAAGGTTCCTGTCTCACATACACATACCCAATTTAGACAGGAGCCAATTTACCTGCTAATATGTCTTTGGGGCAGGGCTGGATCTAGCCTATCTGATCTGGGGGTAGAGTAACAAAAAAGTCAGGGGGGCACAATATTAACACTGTGGGAGACACTGACAGTATGTCGCACCATGTCATGACCTGGGAAACACTAGTATGCATTAGGCTGTCATTAGATTAGGATGATTAAACAGAACCTGTACCCCCCCCCCCCTTATATCAGGAGTACCTATCAGAGTCCCTGTTTACATCATGAGCACTCATCAGAGTCCCCCTTCACATCAGGGTCCCCATCACATTGCCCCCTTACATCAGGTGTCCCTATCAGAGTGCCCCCTTACATCAGGTGTCCCCATCAGAGTGCCCCCTTACATCAGGTGTCCCCATCAGTGTGCCCCCTTACATCAGGTGTCCCCATCAGTGTGCCCCCTTAGATCAGGGTTCTCATCACAGTGCCCCCTTACATCAGGTGTCCCCATCAGTGTGCCCCCTTACATCAGGGTCCCCATCACAGTGCCACTTTACATCAGGTGTCCCCATCAGTGTGCCCCCTTGCATAAGGGTCCCCATCACAGTGCCCCCTTACATCAAGTGTCCTCATCAGAATGCCTCTTACATCAGGTGTCCCTATCACAGTGCCACTTTACATCAGGTGTCCCCATCAGCGTGCCCCCTTACATCAGGTGTTCATATCACAGTGCCCCCTTATATCAGGTGTCCTCATCAGAATGCCCTTTACATCAGGTGTCCCCATCTGTGTGCCCCCTTACACCAGGTGTCCCTATCAGATTGCCCCCTTACATCAGGTGTCCCCATCTGTGTGCCCCCTTACATCAGGTGTCCTCATCAGGATGCCCCTTACATCAGGTGTCCCCATCTGTGTGCCCCTTTACATCAGGTATCCCCATTACAGTGTATGGGGGCACTCTGATTGGATTGTCCAAATTAGAGTGCCCCCATACATCAACTGTCTGCATCAGAGTGCTCCCTATCAATTGCCTCCATGGCTCTTGGATCAGTGGATGCACTCTCTAAAACCTGGGGAAGGGGGGGACTAAAAATCTGGGGGGCATAGCCACCCAAGCACCCACCTAGATCCTGCTTTGCTTCGGAGTGTGGGAGGTAGTGGTGGCCCCTCCATAAGGGGCGCTGCCCCCCTAATCCACGTGCCCGGCCCCTAATCTCCATTCGGGGCGCCAGACGCATGGATTCCAATGGGTTTTTTTTTTTTTTTTGGAAGCACATGATTAGAGCCTGAGGCTCTGATTTGCTTCAAAAAACGGTGGGCTCAGGGCGCAGTGCACTGCACCCGGAGCCCACCCAGTTGTGTGACGATAGCAAATTAATATTCGCTATTGTCTTCCTGATTCTCCTCCCAGCCAATCAGGAAGCAGGCCCTGAGACCCAATTGGCCAGGGAGTCTTAGGACGTGAGTGAGAAGGAGGTTTGTTTGTTGCCCCCCCCCAAAAAAAAAATTATTTAGCACCAGCCACCACTGGTGGGAGGAAACAAGAGTGCCTAGAGGAAACCCACCCAATCCTATGACACCCACATGCAGTAAGAGCCCATTTACACCAGCAGGCAAACTTTATGGTGTGCATTAGATCTGTGTGTGCTGTACATCCATTGTTACAACGCATGGCAGTGTTTGTGTTTCTTTTTTTTTTTAATTATACAATTCTTTAACCCCTTCCCACTCAGGCCCAGGAAGAAACTTCATGGAAAATGTCAGCCGTCTCAGCGGTGTGAAGGCACCGCTGAGAGCTTAGGTAAGTATTTCATAATGAGCTAGTATGTGATGCATACTAGCTCATTATGCCTTTGTCTTACAGTTTTTGTTTTTTTTAAAGCGTTTACAACCTCTTTAACTGGACTATTATACCCAGGGCACAGGGAGATCTGCCTGATCATGTGACCAATGTGATTGGCTGCCACAGTGGTCACATGATTGGGAACTGGTACTGCTGGCTCTCGATCATTGCTAGAGACCGGCAGCATGGCCATTGTGCTGGGAGCATTGACCTGCTTTCTATGTTAACTACTGTATGTAGTATACTCCTATCCTCTGCACTCCGTACATTGCATACTCCTGATCTCTGTACTCTGTATTGTATACTGTACATAGCATACCCCTAACCTCTGCACACTGCACATTACATACGCCTAACCTCTGCACACTGTACATAGCATACTACTATCCTGCGCACTCTGTACATTACACACTCCTAATCCCTGCATTCTGTATGGTATACTATATGTAGCATACCCCTAACCTCTGTACTCTGTTCATTACATACTCCTAACCTCTGCACTCTGTATGGTATACTGTACATAGCATACTCCTAGCCTCTGTACTCCGTACATTACATACTCCTGATCTCTGCACTATGTATGGTATACTGTACATAGCATACTCATAACCTCTGCACACTGTACATCACATACTCCTGATCCCTGCATTCTGTACTGTATACTGTGTGTAGCATACTGCTAACCTCTGCACTCTGTACATTAGATACTCCTAGCCTCTGCACCCTGTATGGTATACTGTACATAGCATACTCCTATCCTCTGCACCCTGTACATTACATACTTATAACCTCTGCATTCTGTCTAGTATACTGTACATAGCATACTCCTATCCTCTGCACTCTGTACATTACATACTTCTAACCTCTGCACCCTGAATGGTATACTGTACATAGCATACTCCTATCCTCTGCACTCTGTACATTACATACTTATAACCTCTGCACCCTGTATGGTATGCTATACATAGCATACTCCTATCCTCTGTTCTCAGACATTACATACTACCGACCCCTGCACTCAGTATGGTATACTGTACATATCATACTCCTAACCTCTGCACATTACTTCTGACCCCTGCGCTCTGTATGGTATACTGTACATGACATACCCCTTGCCTTTGCACTCTGTACATTACATTCTCTTGACCTCTGCACTCTCTATGGTATACTGCACATACTGTAGCATTTTCCTATCCTCTTCACTCTGTACATCGCATACTCCTGACCCCTGCATGGTATACTGTACGTAACATTCCCCTAGCCTCTCCACTCTGTACATCACTTACTCCTGAACTCTGCACTCTGTATGGTAGACTGTACATAGCATGTGCCTAACCTCCATACTCTCTACGTTACATACTACTGACCCCTGCACTCTGTAGTCTAAATGTTTAAGTCCACCCCACAGTCACACTCACAACTCCCTGTGGTGCAATTGGTTCCCCAATGCAGGGAGGGGGCCAATGCAGGGAGGGGGGACCCTTTCAGATACACTCTACCCCAATGTTTCTATTGGTGCCCTTGGCTGGGTTTGCCTATAATGGCATGAGAAGAACTCACTCACTAGCCTGCTTGTCCCATGAAATGCTGCACAGTGCAGCTCACAGCTTCCTTAGGAGACAAGCTATGAATGCAAGGGGGGTTTAGCCTTAAGACAATAAATAAGATGTACAAATACATGGGAGGTTTTCGTGTGTGTGTGTGTGTGTATATATATCTACAGTATATATTGTATATAGGCTAAGATTTGGATATTTCTCTCTCATAGACACAATTTAACATTTTCAGAAACAGTTATTAACTTTATTTGCGAGGACATATCACAGTATAATACCGCTGCCAAGAATCTGCCTAAATGAGAAATAGATGTTGACAGCTTCTGGCCCTGGGTCATTCTGCTGAATATTGAGAGGGCATCTGTCAGCACTGCACAAAGGACGCAGCCATTTTAGGAGGCTCGGGTACTATTCACGACAGCCGAAAAACCCCAAAGCAATGTTATTTATTACCGTTTTAGCTGAGTATGTCATTTAGTAAAACTGAGCAAGTTCCGTGTGCATTACCGGAACCAAGCTCAGGGAAATTCGCATTCCAAGCGAAACAAGGCATTCGAGGAGGCAGCGGTGGCGTTTACAACATGGGGGCATCAGGGGGCATTGGTGCCAGATCTGAAGAGGGCTATAGTCATATCTATTGCAACAATATCAATCCAAACATGGCAGAAAAACAGGGAGCCTGGCACATCATACAAACGCAATATCACAAACATGAGACTGCAGGCTTGGCTGGCTTAAATCAGGTTTGATCTCAACCCAGAGACTGACCACATCAATCACCTTGCAGGTGGACAGACAGACAAGGAGAATGCCACAGCCAAAACCAGCAGCTATGATGGAGCAGGTGCGCACACGCTCCCGACACAGGCCTTTTATGGCACTTTTTTGTTTACGTATGTAACACTCAGTATTTTTTGCTAGAAATTTTCTTAGAACCCCTCCAAACATTAAATATTTTTTAAAGCATAGGCCCTAGAGAAAAAAATTGGTGGGTGTTGCAATTTTTTTATGCCACATGGTATTTGTGCAGTGGTTTTTCAAATACAATTTTATGGAAAAAAATATACTTTTTAAAATTTTAATGCAAATTTTTAATGCAAACTTTTTTGGGTAAAATATAAAAGATGATGTTAAAAGTAAATCGGTACCAAACGCTTTAAAATTGTGCAAGCCCGTGCAACAGCGACTAACTACACACATTTTACTATCCATAAGTGCCGCTTTAAAAGCCTTTACAGGTTACCACTTTAGATTTACAGAGGAGGTCTAGTGCTGGAATTATTGCCCATGATCTGACGCTCGGGGTGATACCTCACATGTGTGGGACGATCATGCGTTCGCCTTTGCGCGCGAGCACAGAGGGGGCACTTTTTTTTTAAAAAAAAATGTTTTTTGTATTTATTTTTAATTTTTTACACTGCCGCTTTAAATTTTTTGTATGATCACTTTTAGTGCTGTCAGAAGGAATGTAAACATCCCTTGTGACAGCAATAGGCAGTGACAGGTACTCTTTATGCAGAGATCTGGGGTCTATAAGACCCCAAATCCCTCCTCTGCCCTTAAAAGCATTTGATCACACCAAGATCGGTGTAATCAAATGCTTTTACATTCTTAAAAATGGCGCAGCTTACTTTCGGGGGGAAACCAGAAGTGATGTAAGCTCATCTCTTCTGGTTCCTATATGAGGCGATCAGAGCCGTTCCGGCCTTTGTTTTCCTTTATGATCTGCCAGCGGATCGGGTGTCCCGGTGGGACGGGATAGCTCAATTAAGCCACGGAAGGTTGCGAGGGTCGGGAGGGGGGGGGGAACGTTCCCTCCCCCTGTTTTGTAAAAGCAATCCAGCAGCTAGTTAGCCGCTAGGATTGTTTTTACAAGAGAACCGACAGTCGGCTCTAAAAAACGGTACCGGGCTGCAGTCATCGACCGGGTATAACCTCTTGAAGTCTAGTGATGTACGAGTATGTGGCTGGTCAGCAAGAGGTTAACAGCCACATCACTTCCAGGGAGTCATACCGTTTTTACCCCTGTTGAACCACGCCGCCCTGCATCACATACAAATTTCCCTTGATTCCTCTCATTCATCAGAGACTTGACTTGACCCTTTTCCTGCGCATTTACACGTATTTGCTAGAATATCCTGCTAGGTTGATATTGAGCAGATTTCAGTAAACAGGTCATTTACATTTTTTGGCTACTGTTTCTTTGGCAGGGTTCACGCATGATGCTGCGTTGTTTTAAAGAAGACGTCTCACTTTCATTTTTATTAACGTGTTCTGACCCCCGGGGGGCATCTTCCTAGGTGCTGCCTACGCCTAGTTGTGTTGTCGGACAGGGCACCCCCTCCTGCCTCCATGGCTGTCTGACAACACAGCTAGCAAGGAGCCAGATACTTTGACAGTCAGTACTTTTCTCCATCTCCAAGCACTTGCTAAAAATAAGCTCCTCGCCAGGAATGCAGGGGTAGAAGTGTTTGCCAACTAATATGTTCCAGGAACTGTAACAGGTTGCTTTAAACCGACTTCATCTGCAGATCGAAGTTCATTTCTTTGATCTGTAGCTGAAGAAACAGAAAGATACAAAAAGAAACAATGTTTCTTCTTATCTTAATGTTTCAGCTCTAAGAAATGACATTGCCCAGCTGCTTGCTTTTTTCTTTTTTCTTGACAGATCCAATTGTGGATCTTCCAACACTTCAGCTGTCAACAGGAAAACTCCACTGACAGCTGAAAGAGTCATCAGTTGTTAAAGTGGTTTTAAAGGAAGAAGGATTTTAATCTCAATGCATTCTATGCATTAAGATAAAAAGCCTTCTGTGTGCAGCTCCCCCTCAGTCCCCCCCTAGTACTTACCTGAGGTCCCTCTCTGTCCAGCGATGTCCACGAGCGTCTCAGCCGTTCAAGAGTCTCCCTCCCTGATTGGCTAAAACACAGCAGCGGCGCCATTGGTTGCCACTGCTGTCAATCAAAGTCAGCTAGCAATTCAGGAGAGAGAGAGGGGGCAGGGCCGGGGTGGGGCTCGGCGTCTGAATGGACACAAGGATCTATGACTCGGCTGCCCCCATAGCAAGTTGCTTGTTGTGGGGGCACTGAACAGGAGGGAGGGGCCAGGATCACAGAAGAGGGACCCGAGAAGAGGAGGATCTGGGCTGCTCTGAAAGGGTCGTTTATAGTAGTTTCTAGGCAGTGGAGTTTAGAAGCGTTTGATTAAAAAAAATGCGTTCAGGATAGACGTTCAGAGGCATTTGAAACGCCAAATGCCTGTAACAGCTCGTAAGCGCGTGTAAACGTGGTAACTGGCGTTTAGCCGCGTTTCGTTTAAAGACGTTTTTAATGGAGATACATTTTTTGACTATTTGCAATGCAAAAACCACCTCTAAACGCAAATGCGACTAGAGAAAAAGGAGGGATAGAGAAATAGAAGAAGGAAGGATAGAGAGAGAAAGAGAGAGAGAAAGGAAGGATAGAGAGGAAGGAGGAATAGAGAAAGAGAGGCAGGAAGGATAGAGACATAGAGGAAGGAAAAAGAAAAATAGTGGAAGGGAGGGAGGGAGAAAAGAGGCAAGAATTGTTGTTTCAAATTTCACTTAATGGAAGATATTGGAATGAAAAGCATATTAAAGGAGGGAAGGAGTTATGGTCAGATTTCAAAGGAAATAGCAGCAGCGGCCTAAGTTGGCAAGGCTGGTAGGGGCAGCAACATGCTGCTCAGCAGACCTCTGACAGTCGTGATTACTATAATACATATTTCTGGGGCGTCACCCTGCCCACCAATAACAGCTACAGTAACTGGGTGTTCATTGTTGATTCCCATACATCATCAGTGCAATTTATTTGGTGGCATAAAAGATTGTATATTTACAGTATGCCCTTTCTGGGCACATACACCTACAGTATATAGTAGCTGTTTTACCTGGCAAATGATTTGTATTTTTCTCTATCCAGTTCTGAGATTCACACAGCTCTGCTGCACAACACAGAACTATCTGGCAGGGAAGGAGACCAGCCTGTGCTGCTCCTCCTTCCTTCTTCGCCGAGCTATGCTGTACAAGGCCTCTCTGCCAAGTCAAATTCAGGTCCTCACACTGCTTATTTTAAAAATTGCATCCAAGGATATATTAATGTGATAATGAATTTAAAGCCCAACTCCAGGCCTTGCTGGCACTGGCACTTCTACCCGGTCCCAGTCTTTGGGCATCTCCATTGTCTAGCGCAGGATAACATAACCCCTACACATGGGTGGAAGTCGGTCAACCCGACACATGGGAGCCGTGTTGGGGAAGTAAGTGAGCAGGCAGGTAGGTGTATTTAACAATCCAGCTAAGGTTCAGTTAGTAACTGTATTTCTTTTCTTAGGAATGTGTGCTGTCTGGGATTATGTCTGTGAATGGCAAAAGAGTTTTGCACATAGATCGGAACAACTATTATGGGGGAGAAACTGCATCAATCACGCCCATAGAAGAGGTAGGTTCTTTATGATCATCATTATCCATTCCCAAGGTTCCAGCAACAGCTGTTCATGAAACACATGGTTACTTGTAACTTAGCCCAAAATCTATAGTCTGTCTATCTGTCTGTTTGTCTATCTGTCTTTATCTATCGCTCTCTCTATCAGTCAGTTTTTTACTCTATCTATCTTGCTCACCCCGCTGAGAATATGCCCAGGTCTTCCTTGCTAGTGCAGAGGCCACCAGTCACAAGCACAGTCTTACACATGCTCTCTAGGGGATATCTTTTTACTATTTATTGCTGAAGAACTTGAATAGGAGAAATGTTTAGGGTCACACTATACTCCAAAATGATAATAGCAATCAATGGGAGGATTAGCTTTTTAGTAGAAAATCCTTACAGGAGCAGGCACACACACACTACAGTCCAAAATCAAGTCTTACAATGTCCCGGGAGCTGTCTGCCACCCAGCATCCACAGATAGATCCTCTGCGAGGGAGGAAAAGATCCTTCTCCAGACCAGGACTTCAGGACAGTGCCCTCCATTAGCAGTCTTCTCCAGGTCCTTAGCCCAGCACCTGCTAAGGCCCAGACTTCAATTTCTTGCTTAACTAGCTATCTCCTAAAGAGGAACAGCACCAAGAGAACTGGAACTAGCCACCCCCCCCCCCCAGTCGGGTGACCTGCACCTCCCCCCGGATGGTCAGTCATCCGGCCGCAACACTTACCCTGGGCTTGCCTCTGGGCGATGGACAGGAGGCTTCTCCTGCGTCTCCTCTCCTCGCGTCTCCTCCCTCCTCCTCCCGGTGTCCAGCGTATCTTCTCCCTGGGCTTCCCTCCGGGCAATGAACGGGCGGCCAGCAAGCTTCCCCTGTGTCTCCTCTCCTCGTGTCTCCTCATTCCTCCCCTGGGCAGCCAGCGTAGCTTCTCCTTTCGGCCAATCGGGAAATGGGTCTCAGGAGGAGAATTAGTGTGACACTAGCGAATATTCATTCGCTAGTGTCACACAACTGGGTAGGCTATGGGAGCAGTGAGTCGAACAGGCTCACTAAACAGCACAAAGAAGAAAACTGTTTGTATACTGCATGAACCCGGGGCAAATATACCTCCCATTCAGGACACAACCCTTAGATTTACCTGGCTTCCTGTCAAACTATTTATCTGTAGCACCCTGGCGTTTAGACAGGGTCGCTCCCCAAAATGTAATTAGAGATCAATTGATTTCCCCCTAAGTCTGACCTTGCTGCACTTTTCTCTTCTACCGCTAGGTGGCCGGGTACCTGGTAGTGCTAGATAAGAGAAGGGCATGCAAGGTTAGATTATGGGTATGTGGGGTGTCTCAGCCAATAGGCAGGGGTTTTCTTTAATCCCTTGGCCTGCTGGGAGAGCCTATATATTCGGGTGGAGTCAGGTGATCTGTGTTCTGTGACACCTGGATGGCTGTCTGTACTGCCCGGGCTGCTAGGCCGGAGATTGGGCCTATCCCGGGCACATCTTGCCGCTAGTCTGTCTGAGGGCCTATCCAGAAGCAAGAGAGCAGCGCAGGGTTGGGATTGCGGCTTGCAATCCAACCAGAAGTGACGGTTCTGCTGGCCGGAGAACCTGTCATGATCAGAGGTAGAGGGGACCAACGACCTTACCCACCTTATTACCGGAGACCACAGTGAGGAACTGAAGCAAGTACCAGAGCAGTATTCTCACCAATCAGGGACGGTGAAGAATCAGGAAACTTCAGTGGGTATCAAGCCAGGGACCCAGCCTTGCAGAGCAGCCTTGTGTGTCAAGCCAGGGACCGAGCAGGCCAGTGGGGTGAAGCATGAGAGGCATCTTGAGTGCCAAGCTAGAGACCCAGCAGAGAGGCGGGGGTGATGCTTGAGAAAGATACCACTGTGAAGATTGGAGGAGCTCAAGGGATTCGGTGTCAGTGAATCATCTAGTCTAGTGAGAGAATGGGAGCTCAGTGGGTTGAAGAACTCCAAGGAGTAATTGTAGTGGAAGAGAAAGAACTGTTACGCTTTGTGTTAGCAACTGTTAAGGATTGTTACTATAGGAGACAGCATTCCTACACATGCAGATGTGGCGTCTTGCTGGATTCCTTTCCCCGCATGGCTGTCCTCCTGTTGAAGTCTCTGAGTCTGCCAATTAATCTTGCAACTACCTAAGGGTGTCCTGGCCCTAACCCTCTCTCCCAAAAGTTCTGTTGAGAGAAATAAAATCTCTTTTGCATTCAAGAAGTTTCTGGCACTTCAACTACCTTTCACCCACTATGCCTCACAACCCACCATATTCAGAAGGATGTCAGCTATCTCTGGCCCTGGAGGTTCTCTTTAGACTGAAGGAGACCTGGGACCTTGCTACATCTATCTATCTATCTATCTATCTATCTATCTATCTATCTATCTATCTATCTATCTATCTATCTATCTATCTATCTATCTATCTTTATGACTATATGAGATTATAGAAATCATTGATATAATCTTCTCTCCTCCCCAGCTATATCGAAGATTTAATGTGATTGGTCCTCCGGAGCCAATGGGCAGAGGAAGAGAGTGGAATGTAGATCTGGTCCCCAAGTTTCTAATGGCCAATGGTAAGGAAATATGATGCAAAATGGAGTAAACTCCGTTGTCTGACCTTCAGGACTTCTGAGGTCAATGATCACATTAGAATATTCTTTTTCAACCATTTTACCCCTAGAGGAAATAATGTTCAGGTCTCCAGGAACCTCTGTTAAAGCCAAATCACCAGGAGTCAGTGGAAAAATGCACCTTACTGTGGTAGTGGTCAATAGATAAAATGCCCCCCTTAAGGTGGTGGTCAGCTCACACCTTAAAAGCTCATTGTATCATGCCACTGGCTCTGCCAAGTGATCTTGGCCCAAGAACTATCAAGGGACCATCAAATGGGAGGGCAATCAGTCACAGCTCAAGGAACATCTAGAAAACAACTAGCAGGGTTCTTCCAGCAAACAATGAAGGGGTTTTCCAGTAAACACCAGAAGAACCCTGGTTGAGAATGACTGCATTAGAAGAAACCCGTCAGGACAAAAATATGTGCACTATTGCTAAGGGAATATGAAGGTCAGAATTTACCTGAAGGCCGATAATTGCTTTTAGGGGCAAAGACACATACCATGGGGTGGGGTTTTATCAGAAATTGGTGGATAATTATTGATTGCTTTACTGCTATGTGTCTGGTCCTTCTTCTGCTCCTGTTAGGACAGCTGGTGAAGATACTTTTATACACCGAAGTGACCCAATATATTGACTTCAAAGTGGTCGATGGAAGTTTTGTGTACAAATCTGGACGCATCCACAAGGTGCCCTGCACAGAGGAAGAGGCGCTGGTCTCGGGTGAGTGGGCATCTCCGGAAAAGTCTGACGCTATTTCTGTTTGCATTTTTTTCCCCCATCATTGGCCATTTTGTATTTCTGATACTTGTCAGGCACTCTACTTTAACTCATACTGGTTTACCAAAAAATGACTGTTGTGGTAACATGTTGAATCCAGAAAAGAAACCTTCCTTCATTTGGTACATTTAACAAATTTTAGCAACCCTGGCAGTTTTTCTTTTCAAATTGTTATTGACCTCCGCCGCTTTGTTCGTGTCTAGACTTATTGGGCATGTTTGAAAAAAGACGTTTCCGCAAGTTCTTACTCTTTGTGATCAACTTCAACGAACACGACGTCAAGACTCACCAAGATATTGATCCCAGGAGGATGACTATGCGAGAAGTGTACCGGAAATTCGACCTTGGCCCAGACGTTATTTCATTCACCGGACACGCTCTGGCCTTGTACACGAATGAAGAGTAAGTAAATTTCATTTTAACGAGGGTGACATAAAAGAATGAGTAAAGGGCTGTTTTCAATTTCACCAACAGGATTTCAAATCCAGGAAAACAGCTAGACACACACTTTACATTCATATATGAAAAGTGCATAGCTTGAAAACATTTTTTCAGGATTTTGTAAAGCCAATGTTGTGATCCACACGATTTACACACCCCTGCCACAATTTATAACCAAAATGGTGACACCACTGTCCACTACTGTAACTTCCTGTGTCACCTTCCTGCTGATTAGACTGTATGAGAGCAACCTTATCATACTGCTGAAGTCCTCCTTGAGCTCTTTTCCTCCTGTAAGCCATATAAAAAGATGGTTAACCTTTCCAAGCTTTTTAATTTACATATATATATATCTATATTTTTCTTTTGATATGTGTTCATTTGATATGCGTTTTCTTGTGTTTTCATATATTCATGTGTCCATCTACCATTATCTTTTTTCTTTGATACTGCTTGTATGTGTTTATTACCTTCATGTGCTTTGCTTTTCTTTTGTGCTGTTATTTGTTATTTTTTTCTTTATTATTTATTTTCTTATTTTTTTGGTCTTTTCTCATATACTTAAAGTAAACTAAACCTTTTTTCATCAGCAGTGTATAGCAGTCTTGTGACTTCTATTAGTGTCTGGTTAAAGCTTGCAGAAGTAGGAGTTTTCACTCTCCTTTGACTGTCCTATGAGGCTGCAGGACCCCTAACCCAATGTCAGGACAGTGCTGATTGAAAAAAAAAAACTCTCTAACAATACACATCAAACTGAGCATGTGTAGCTTGCCCCCCAGGCTCTGTTCTATCAGCAGATAGATTGGGAACAGCAACAGAAGGGGAGGATAAGAGAATAGGGGATCAAACAGGCTCCCCTCCTCTCCTCTCCCGCCGGTTGCGGGGGGGGGGCGACTGTCAGGCATTGGACACAGTGAGCGAGATCGCTCCTGTGTCCTGTGATAACTGAGCAGAGTGAACTGTGTTTACTCTGCTCAGTTTATGAATGAACAGGAGCATCTGTCTCCTGTTCATTCATCTTTAGTGCTGAGAAAGGGACTGGGGAATGTGTCCTCAGTCCCTTTGTCTGTCTCAAAGGGGAGATGTCAGGGGTCTGTTTAGATCCCTGACATCTCACCAAAGCCCCCCAAAAAATATAAAATATATAGCCCCCCAAAAGGCATTGTGAAAAAAAATTAAAAACAAATTAAATTGTAAAAAAATCAATTACCGTATTCATCGGCATATAACACGCACCGGCGTATAACACGCACCCCAATTTAAGAGGCAAGTTTCAGGAAAAAAAACCTTTTTTCTTAAATAAACCACTTTTAAGCAAAATAATGGTCAGTGTGCATCAATGCAGCCTAATCTGTGCCCATTTGCAGCGTCAGTGCAGCCTGATCTGTGCCCATCTGCATCCTTCCATTTCAGGATTTTGTTCACACAACTTCTCCCATGTCATCAATTTATTTGCTGATGATGTTATTCTTTTTTTGTAAATTCTTTATTTGTGAAATACCAGTTATAATGAAAATCATACAAATATAGTCAGGCAAATGCAATAAGACAAAGGACACGACATTATATTAGTTCCAAAAAGAAACATCTCAGTTTGTCTAGTCACTTCCCTCCAACCTTGAAAGAATTTCGTAACAATGAAACCATACCATCTTTGCTTGAATAGACAATCTCAAGGTTAGGGAGCTCTCTGAGTCCCACGTGTGATTAGACTCCTATATGTATGAAACCAGTAACCTACAAGGTATGACCATAGGGTCATCAATTTCTATTATAGATTAAAAGAACCTAGCGGTCCTATAAGTAATTGGAAAGTTAAAGAAAATACGACAGACGAGAAAAAAGAAGAAAGAGAAGGGGCGAAAACATAACAGTAATTGAAAATTAAGTAAATTAAGGGGGGAAGAAAGGAAGGGGAAAGAATATGGAAGGTAGTGGGGAAGGGGGAGGGATAACCAAGGGGACCGACATGGTCTCTTTTCCTTGCCCCTCAGCTCTCCCGCATTTTCCAAAAAGAGTTTTTGTTTCTTGTCCTTACCCCCTAGCCCCATAACATCAAGTGTTTTCTCCATGTTTAAACTAGCAGCCCTGCATGCTCCTACGAGTAGAAAAATTCACGCCAATAGTACCATTTCTTAAGGAATTGTTCACTGTTTCCTTTTTCTGTTGCTATTAAGTCCTCCATTTTATAAATGTCAGCGATTTTCTTTAGCCACAACGCCACAGCCGGGGGTTCCGCTTGCTTCCAGAGCAGAGGGATACAGCTTTTCGCTGCTGTGCTCAACAGGGGCAGAATCGACTTCCTGTAAGCTTTGCTCGGAATTTCATGGTGATGTAATAAAAAAAATTCTGGGCTCTTGGGTAGCTCCCTGTCCGTGAACTTTTGTGTAATTCTATGGACCTCAGACCAAAAGGATGTCAGACGCTTGCAAGACCAAAAGATATGGAGAAGGGTGCCCACCTCCTCTCCACATCTCCAACAGAGATCCGAGCTCTGAGGAAACATCCAGTGCAACCTAGCTGGGGTGTAATACCATTGAGACAGTATTTTAAATCCTGCTTCCTGCTGGTTAGCGCAAATTGAGGTTTTGAAAGTGAAAAGAATTACTCTCTCCACTTGTTTCTCGGTAAGCTGTATGCCCAGGTCTCGTTCCCATTTGATTATATATGAAGGTTTATAGCCTTTGGGGGATGAGAGCAGGAGTTGGTATGTTAGCGAGATGGTGTGTCGCATTGGTTCTTGCTCTAGGCTTATTTGCTCGAATGGTGTCAGGGATCTTAAATATGGTGCCGGTGAAGTTTGTGCTTTAATAAAGTGAGCTAATTGTATTTTTTGCCAGAAGGAAAGGCAGGCCAAAAGTGGGTCATCCAGAATAGCTTTCCTGGGCATCCACTGTCCATTTAGTATGAAGTGTCGAAGTTGACTCCTGTCACTGCCTTTCAGCTCCTGAAAACTGGTATCATGCCACCCCGGCCTAAAATCCGGGTTCCCAATTACCGGGGTGAGTGGGGAAGGGGCAGGTGCAATCGAATGTTCTCGGTTGATTTTTTGTGTTATTCGCCAAGTCTCTCCTATCGTAGGGTGATTTACTACGTGAGCTGGTAGGTTCTTCTGACACGAGGGTAGTCCCTTTAACTCCAACCCCGAGAGAAGCTGCTCTATTTGAATCCATTGTTTTAGTTTTTCATGTTTGCACCAATCTAAAATTCTTGTCAAGTGGCACGCGGCGTGGTACAGACTTACATCTGGGAGGCCAATGCCTCCCGACGTTTTAGGTAGCCTTAGAATGGCCTGTGCCAACCTCTGAGGTTTCTGGGCCCAGATGAACCTACCTATAGTACGGTTCGTAGCCCGCAGAAAGGCATTTGGAACCTTGACGGGGAGGGTCTGGAGGTAATATAATATACGTGGCATGATGTTCATTTTTATTATGCTACACCGTCCGAACCAAGAGAACATGCCTGATTGCCATTTCAGTAGGTCCTTTTTGATGTCTGAAAGTAGGGGGGGAAAGTTAATCGAGAAGATATCTTCCACACTACTCGGTAGGTGAATGCCCAAATACGTAATATACGACCCCGCCCATTTAAAGGGAAAGTCTAGTCTTAAAAGGTTAAGCAGGGAGTCTGGCATGGATATATTTAATGCTTCCGATTTTTGGAAGTTTACTTTGAAAGCAGATAAGGTGCCATAGGTCCGTAATTCTGACATTAAATTAGGTATAGAGACCAAGGGGTTTGTTATGAAAAAAAGTAAGTCGTCGGCAAAAGCTGCCGTTTTAGGAGCTAGGGACTCACTTAAATGGACTCCCGTTATGTTAGGATTGTCTCTTACTGTGCGGAGGAAGGGTTCTAGAGATAATATAAATATTAGTGGGGGCAGGGGGCAACCCTGCCTTGTCCCATTGGAGATACCAAAAGGGGAGGAGAGCTGGCCATTAACTTTTACTCTTGCTGTGGGCTTGGAGTAGATGGCATGTATCCAATTCATCATCCGTACCCCAAAACCTATATGGTGTAGCGTCTCAATTAAAAAGGGCCAGCTCACTCTATCGAACGCCTTTTCGGCGTCGGTAGAGAGAAGCTGATGATGTTATTCTGCTCTTAACTGACCCTAATGAGTCCCTTATGAATGCCCATAAAGTGTTGCAAACATTTAGGTGTGACTTGCCTCTTAGCTGCTCCACCGCTCCGCAATCCAGCAAGAAGCCGCTAGCTCCCGATGCCTCGTGTACAGTTGCCATCTTGGTGCGAGCCAAGTGCGAGCCGAGTGGAGAAGAGATGACGGCTCTGCTCGTCCCCCTCCTTCCCCTCCGAGGTACGTTGTCGGCGTATAACACGCATCCGCGATTTTCCCCTTATTTTCAAGGGGAAAAAAGTGTGTGTTATACGCCGATAAATACGGTATTAAAAATAAAAACCCACTGACACCGTCTACTGCCACATACCGACCAAGACAGAAGTACAGTTAAATCACACTTGTTTAATAATTAAAGTAAATAGAACAAATGTAGTCAAAATATAGCCAAACTTTGGTAACCGGAACAGATAGTCAGACAAGCCAGAAAGTCAGGAAGCCAGGAATCAGCGTAGTGGAACAGCAAGCAGGATCTGGAGCCAGAAGGAATGTCAGCCAAGCAAGTCTTTAACAGGAACGCAGGAGATAGTCTCTGTGATGTTGACCAAGGCAAAGGCAGAGATCATCTGGGCTGGATGGCTTAAACAGGCAGGACTGACGAGCAGGATATCATCAACAGGTGAGTCACTGTGGAGAGATAGGAGCTGGCAATTAGCCGACAGCTGAGCGGCCAGTTTAGAGAAGGAAGGGCTGAGCCCAGCCCTGACACTCTGGAGGTCACCATTAGGCCTCTAGAGGTCAGGGCCCTTGCTCCAAATATATTTAAAGCTTTCTTTAAATACTACACCTGACCATCAAACCACTATATGGCCAAACGTATGCAGACATCCCTCCCAATTATTGAGTTCAGGTGTTTACATTGAAGTGAACTGTTAATGCTACTGAATGCAAATATATTTTAGTCCACTGTGCTCTTCCAATTTTGTAGTACCAGTTTGGTGAAGGTCCTTTTCTGTTCCAGGATGACTATGCCTCTGTGTACAAAACCAGCTCCATAAAGACATGGTTTGATGAGTTTGCTGTGGAGGAACGCGAGTGTAATGCACAGAGCCCTGACCTCAACCCTACTGAACACCTTTGGGTTGAATTCAGAACACTTGTTGTAAGCCAGGTCTTCTCCTCCAACATCAATACCTAACCTCACAAATGTTCGTTTGGCAGAATGGGCACAAATACCCCACCAGATACCTTCCAAAATCGAATTGAAAGCCTTCCCTGAAGAGCAGACAGAGGTTGCTATAGATGGAAAGAGGGGCCACCTCAATAGTAATGGCCATGGTTTAAGAATGGGATGTTCAACCAGCTGATATCGGTGTGATGGTCAGGTGTCCCCAAACTTTTGACTGTATAGGGAAGCAATATAATTCAATCTCACAGAGAACCCTTCCTGATCTACATAGCTGCCTAATTTAACCATTAATTAAAAAGGTATTTTAGCCTTACGTTTTTTTTTCTTTTTCTGCAGCTACTTGGATCAGCCATGTCTAGAAACTATAAACCGAATTAGGCTATACTATGAGTCCCTAATTAAATACAGTAAAAGCCCTTACCTGTATCCTCTCTATGGTCTCGGGGAGCTGCCACAAGGATTTGCCAGGTAGGAACATTTATTCCAAATCCGAAGTTTTGTGGATATGTTGGCAAAATAAATATAAAACAATGGATATAAGGAAAGTGTGATTTAGGTTGATTATAGACATAAGGAATAGGAAAGAGTGGTTTTGAAGGAATTAATTTGGCACAAAATTCAGCTAAAGCATAAACTCTCATGTTAACACATTGATCTGCCTAGGTGCAATTTTAAAGAAGGGTGGGGGTTATTTAACCACTTAATGAAGGATTTGACCCCTTAATGACCAGGCCATTTTTTTGCGATATGGCACTGCGTCACTTTAACTGACAATTGCGTGGTCGTGCGACGTTGCACCCAAACAAAATTGATGTCGTTTTTTTTCCCACAAATAGAGCTTTCTTTTGGTGGTATCTGATCTCCTCTGCAGTTTTTATTTTTTGCACTATACACAAAAAAAGAGAGATAATTTTGAAAAAAAAAAACAATATTTTTTACTTTTTTCTATAATAAATATCCAAAAAAAAAATTAAAAATAAAATGTCTTCATCAGTTTAGTATGTATTTTTCTACATATTTTTGGTAAAAAAAAAAAATTGCAATAGGCGTATATTGATTGGTATAGCGTCTACAAAATAGGGGATAGATTTATAAATCACCTCTAACGTTGGGTGTCCTACTTGTGTGGAAGTTCTCTGCATCATGCAAAACTATTAGAATAGTTTTTTTTACATTTTAGAATGGGGCCCCCCAAGACTGTTCATAATTTCTAAAGGGTGCCTCGAGATTTTCCATAATTTTAAAAGGGTGCCTTGACTGATAAAAAGGTTGAGAAACACTGCTCTAGAGGAGCAGAGGGGGTTTTAGAGGAAATGTAGATCTATACCTACTACTGTATATATACACCACGCCAATACAAATCATTCAATTTCACATCTATCTTTCCTAGGTTGAGTGCTTTGTATGGAGGAACTTGCATGCTCAACAAACCCGTAGATGAGATTTTAATGGAAAAGGGGAAAGTAGTTGGTGTGAGGTCTGAAGGAGAGGTAAGAACGTGCCATTATGATAGTATGATTCTAATATCCCTTTTCTGCTTGTCTTCTGGGGCTGGAATAAAGGTATCGTAATCAAAAGAGAAATCGTACCCTGCCATGGAAGATTTCCTTTTGAATATGTCAGTTATAAGTTGTATATAGAAGAAAAATTATAAATATAGAAGAAATCTTTATCCTCCATTGAGGGACACAGGATTGTGACTAGGGTTGCCACCTCATCTCTTTAAAACTGAACACCTATTAATTACACAGGTTCTCTGGCTGATTAAGGTAGTAATTAAACTCACTTGATACATTATCAGCATTAAATTAGCCTCAGAACCTGTGTAATTACTATGTGTTTGGGTTTAAAGGGATGAGGTGGCAACCCCAATTGTGACATGTGGTTATACTGCCGCCTACAGGAAGTGGCAGTATAACCACATGTGGTAGACCAGCCTTTCTCAAGCTTTTTACCCCAGAGAACCCTAAAAAATATTTTTCAGGTCTTAAGGAACCCCTGCCTAAATTATTTCATCTGGGATCAGTGGGAAGGATGCCCTTTACATTGGTGGTTAGTAGGAAGAATGCCCATCTTACAGTTGTTGTCAAAAAAACATGCTTACAAACAATTAATAAGGTCATTGGTGTTGTGACACTGGCTCTGCCAAGAGGGTTTGGACCCAGAACTATGCAGGCAGCATCAAATGGGAGGTCAAGCAGCCACAGCTCAAGGAACCCCTAGCAACCTCTGGAGGAACCCCAATTTTCCATGGAACCCTAGTTGAGAATATAGGTTATAAACTAGTCTACAATCCTACGTTTGTAAATTTACTCCAAGGAAAAGATTTTATGGCGCGTGTAAAAATCATATTTGTCCATCAGTTTAGGAAAGGATTCTTTACGGTAAGAATAGGTAAAGCAAACCTGCGCGTCGACCATCTGGTTAGGTTGCCAACCGTGTCCCTACATGGGCCCATAAGGTCACAAGGCCCAAATGCTCTTTTTTTTTTTTTTTAAAGTTGAACATTAAGTCCTGATAGATGACTTCAGGTTTGCCCATTTTGCAGTTATATGTAAAATGTTAAAAATACTTGCCTATACTGTTTAAAATCCAGTAATGCATGGCCTTATCCTGCTCTGCACATGCTCAGTTGCTTTCTATTCTCAGCAATGTGCCTAAAATCAGAGCCACTGGAGGCTGATCTTCTGACAGCTTTAAGATTTACTGTTGCTGAAGGGGGGAGAAGGCAACAGAAATGACACAGAATGTGCAAAGGAAACCCAGATTAGGGGGGGGAGAAATGTACTGTTTAAAATCCAGTAATGCATGGTCTCATCCTGCTCTGCACATGCTCAGTTGCTTCCTATTCTCAGCAATGTGCCTGAAATCAGAGCCACTGGAGGCTGATCTTCTGACAGCTTTAAGATTTACTGTTGCTGAAGGGGGGGGGGGAGAAGGCAACAGAAATGACACAGAATGTACAAAGGAAACCCAGATTAGGGAGGGAGAAAAGAGAAACAGGAGAGGTGACAGGACAAACTTTGCTGCCAGGGAAACACAGAAGAGTTAAACTTATAAGGATAGTGTCTTATTATCTCCCTGATTCTTGATTGTCTCTCCTTTTTACCCTCATTGGCACCCTGTGAACCTCAGCCCTGTAAATACTAGTACACATCGGATGGCATCGACCAGTTCAATAGAAACCGGCAGACTTTTGGCCCATGTGTGATGCAGCCGGTTTTTGTTAAAGGGGCATGGCGGAAAAAGGTCTGCCGATCAGCATCTGATCAGTGTGTTCTGGCAGGGCCGTAGCCCCTGTATATTGTATGCACACAATAGCTCAGCGTTGGGAGATCGCTGTACTAACATTGTATAATTAGTACAGTAGCTCCTCCCGAGCTATCTGTTTTTTTGGGGTTTTTTTTCGTTCAGCCTGCTGATTTGAACGAAAAAAAAACTAGTAGTGTGTACTAGACTTAAAGCTTCTGTCAGCCTTCTTCTCTAGCTGAGCCAAGACATACAATCAATGCTGGAAATGTACTTATTTGAATTGACCAAAGTGGCCTATAGTTTTTGGGGACCAAGGAGTGGGGGAGAGTTTCCAATAAGGAAGTGACTGCTCTGTGCTTCAACAATATGGCGGTCTCCAGCAAAAAGAAACAGGAGCAATGCTGGAGGCAATTTACAGCACACAATAATTTTGGTAGCATAATTAATTAATGTGGAATGTACTGTATTTATTGGCGTATAACACTCACTTTTTCACCATGAAAATCGGGTGCAAATAGCGTGTGCGTGTTATACGCCAATACTTTAATTTTAGCTGCCTCGGAGGGGACAGGGAGGGGGGGCAGGACGAGCGCCGTCAGATTACATACAGCGAGAATCTCCTGTTTACTTGGCGGCATCTGTAATAAGAAGTCCCGTCTCCTGGGCCGCCTTTGGACCACTGTTCTGTCTATCATAGGAGATTCTCACTGTATGTAATCTGACGACGCTCGTCCTGCCCCCTCTGGGCTGCAGATGGGCATCGATCAAGCTGCACTGATGGCAATGGTGAGGCTGCTGCATTGATGGCAATGGTGAGGCTGCATTGATGTGGACTGATGAGGCTGCATTGATGGCACTTGTGAGGCTGCAGATGGGCATTGATCAGGCTGCATTGATGGCAATGGTGAGGCTGCAGATGGGCACTCACCCTTATTTTGCTTCAAAGTTCCTTATTTAAAATTTAAGTTTTTTTCCTGAAACTTCCCTCTTAAAATGAATGTGCGTGTTATACGCCTGTGCGTGTTATACGCCGATAAATACAGGTATATTCTTTTGTTAAGGACATTAATTGTTATCAAACTGTTATGGGTAAAGTTCCGCTTTATCTGGCTTTTGGTTCTACTTTTGCACAAGAAGATACACTGTGAACTTATAGTAGGTCTATTAGGCTTGAGTAGGAACCGGGAAGGGAATTCCAGTAATATTTGTCACCAGGGCCCTGTGGTCTTCTTATTGTCACTTCTGCTGGAAGATGTCAATGTTCTTTCTTCCCTTACAGATCGCTCACTGTAAGCAACTCATCTGTGACCCCAGTTATGTTCCCGATCAAGTGAAGAAGGTCGGTCAGGTGATCAGAGTCATCTGCATCCTCAGGCATCCAATCAGGAACACCAATGAGTGCACATCCTGCCAAATCATCATCCCCCAGATGCAGGTCAACAGGAAATCAGGTTAGAGACAATGCATAGCTATGTTATAATGTGCCACAAGCACCCTGTAAATGAGGTTAGTTGGTTAAAGAAAGTTAGTTTTACTCACTTATCCGGCAGGCAGTGACTCCAGTCTTTGCTCTGTTGAAGAACTATGGCTGCCACTGGCATCCAAGGCTTCCAGTAGTGACATAGTGGACAGCAGGTGGAGCTACAGAGCACAGAGGAATTTAGCTTCTGACACACCTGGAAGTGTTGGATACCTGCAACAGCTGTAGTTATTGAACAGAGGGGAGATTGGCTTCGCTGGTCACCATGCTGTAAATATAACTACTTTTATTTTACGGGCTCTAGCACTGATGTAGAGACTGGTGATCCAGCACTGCAGAAGAGACTGGTGATCCAGCACAGCAGTAGAGACTGGTGATCCAGTACTGCAGTAGAGACTGGTGATCCAGCACTGAAGTAGAGGCTGGTGGTCCAGCACTGCAGACGAGACTGGTAAACCAGCACTACAGTAGAGACTGGTGGTCCAGCACTGAAGTAGAGACTGGTGATCCAGCACTGAAGTAGAGACTGGTGGTCCAGCACTGCAGTAGAGACTGGTGATCCAGCACTGCAGTAGAGACTGGTGATCCAGCACTGCAATAGAGACTGGTGATCCAGAAGTGCAGTAGAGACTGGTGATCCAGCACTGCAGCAGAGACTGGTGATCCAGCATTGCAGTAGAGACTGGTGGTCCAGTACTGAATTAGAGACTGGTGGTCCAGCACTGCAGTAGAGACTGGTGGTCCAGCACTGCAGTAGAGACTGGTGGTTCAGCACTGCAGTAGAGACTGGTGGTTCAGCACTGCAGTAGAGACTGGTGGTTCAGCACTGCAGTAGAGACTGGTGGTCCAGCACTGCAGTAGAGACTGGTGGTCCAGCACTGCAGTAGAGACTGGTGATCCAGCACTGAAGTAGAGACAGGTGTTTCAGCATTGAAGACAGGGATAACCGGTCCTATCTTTGTGACATTATTCTGTATCAAAGTCTTCTGAGACTTCAAAGTAAAAGGGGCTTTTAGGTATTTTTTTATTTTTAATCCCACTATTAGCTACATGGGGGGAGGAGTTTGATAGCAATCTATTATGCAGGCGTTGTGCGCACTGTAATAAACTGTTGTAGCATTAGCTATGGACAGTATGCGTCATTATAGTCCAGCGGCTGCATAGCGACTTCCCATCTGCTCCTGACTCTAAATCAAGTAGGCCTGAATGCGCTATTTACAAGAAGCCTTTTATTTTTATCATTGAATATTTGCCACGTTGAATGCCAAGGTGGAGAGGTAGGCAGATAATATCATGATTTCCACCTCAGCCAATCAGAGGAAACCTTGTATTCATTAAAAAAAATACAAGGCTCCTCATGAATGATAGAGACACATTCGGGACTATTCAATTCAGTTTTGGCAGCATAAGGGAAGTTCCCTGTGCTGCTGCTGGACTACAGCACTGCATTATTTATGTTGTGAATGCTACAATAGTATATTACAGCACACACAGCGGCCTCATCATTATGTAAAGGAGATACAGTGGTTTGTTTGGGCCTTTCTCGCAGTCTCCCCTCTAATTCATCCCAAAGGTGTTCTCTCAGGACTCTGTGCAGGCCAGTCAAGTTCCTCCACCCCAAACTCACTCATCCATGTCTTTATGGACCTTGCTTTGTGCACTGGTACGCCGGGCTAAGACTGGGATGCCATTACAGTTCATGTAATAGCAGGCGTCCCAATACTTTTGGTAATATAGAGTATATAGGAGCAAGGTCTAGGCAGAACCAAGCCTGCGAAGTGGATGTGATGGCTTGTCCCTCCAAATTTAGAGGCGGGGTCGGGGCAGGACCAACACGTAAAAAAATGGGTTCGCCCACAAAAAGTGGGCATGCCTGATGGACATGAACAGTGGGTGGGGTTATCAGTGTTTCGGGAGACACCCATCATCCTGACAGGAAGTGAGGGGAATTTTACCCGTTGGGAGACGCCAGTAAATTCCAAAGCCCTATTAAGAATGTTAGATTTCTACCTGTTAAAATAGAAAAAAATTGATTATTTAAATAACTTGTTTGCCACCTATTTAAAATATCCAATTTTTGCCAATAATAAGAGAGGTTCCTACATTGAATACAATTTTGTTCGTCCATAATACAGAATTCCATGAAAAAAGAGGCTTCTTTCCCTGTCCCTGAAATATATTGCAATACATTACCTAAGAAGCATTGATTTAAAATTAGAAAGCTTTATCCCTACACCCTCCCCATAGGATGTCCATTCTCAAAGGACGAGTATAAATATGATTTGTTATATTAATTAATTTACGGGCCTGTCTTCCGAAATTCCGGGCACAACAGATCCGCAAGCAGCTCATCCTCTCTGGAGTGCTCCCATGTATTATTTATAGCAGGGGTGATTATTATAACTGCAATCTGTCATATATTTCTCCCCGCTCAGACATCTACGTGTGCATGGTTTCTTGTTCGCACTGCGTGGCATCAGACGGGAAGTATGTCGCTATAATTAGCACGACGGTGGAAACTGAGAATCCGGAGAGTGAGATACAGCCGGCGCTAGAACTCCTGGAACCCGTCGATCAGAAGTAAGCTGAACCAATTGGGCAATGGGGCTCATTCAAGGTTGAAATTGTATTACTGGAGCCTGTAGACCATAAATGTTCGGAGAACTAAATAACACCCCCTCTGCTAGGGTCCACCTGTATTACACATAGCTGGTCTTACTGGCTCCAACCTGGCTTAGAATATTGGGACTGTATAAATAACTTTATATGAGAGGACTATTCCTACTAAATATATAGGGAAAAGCTGCCTCATGGTCTCTGCCGCCTTTAGGCAGGTGCCTACTGTGCCTAATGCTAAATCGGGCTCACTGTACACATGGAAGAAACAAGGACCACTGGTGTGTAATATCTCTGTCCTATCTCTGGAAACAGATTTACGGTTTACAAAATATATAGCACTAATATATATACGGATATATTTATATATATATATATATATATATATATATACAGGCAGTCCCTGAGTTACGAACGGGTTAGGGACTGTAGGTTTGTTCTTATGTCGAAAATGTTCGTAAGTCGTTTTTCCGATGTTCTGTCAAGTAGCCGCGCACGCGCATGCACAGACGTCGTTTTCCGATGCGAACAGTGGCCGCGCATGCGCAGAATGGCAGCCACCTCCCGTTCATAAGTAGGAGTCGTTCGCAAGTCGGATGTTCGTAACTCGGGGACTGCCTGTATATATATAAAATCTATGTATATATAATAGCGTATAGCGCCAACAGTTTACGCAGCGCTTTACAATATAAGAGGGAGACAATACAGTTATAATACAATAATACAATAAAATACAAGAAGATTAGGAGGGCCCTGCTCAGAAGAGCTTACAATCTAATATATATATATATATATATATATATATATATATATATATATATATATATAGTACTCTATAATACAGTATTTTGCAATCAGTAAGGCTATTTCCAGTGATAGGACACCCCAGTAGTTTTTGTTTCTTCCATGTGTATATATCATATGAATCAGCTTTATTGGCATATAAGCATACAAGGGGACACAGGATTTGACTTCAGTGTAAAGTTTAAAAATTAGATGACTTTTGGTCTATTTGTGCATATGTATCCACCCAACCACCCCCACAAACATAAGCATGCATACCCACACCCAATAATTAGGACAACAATGCAATCATACACCCACATACTATATATATATATATATATATATATATATATATATATATATATATATATAAATATATACACACACATATATATATATATATATATATATATATA
This sequence comes from Lithobates septentrionalis, assembly GCA_037952835.1. Classification (NCBI taxonomy): domain Eukaryota; kingdom Metazoa; phylum Chordata; class Amphibia; order Anura; family Ranidae; genus Lithobates; species Lithobates septentrionalis. The sequence goes on from JBBDGP010003022.1 coordinate 286,674, forward strand.
GGGATGAGCTTCGAGTTCGAGTCGAACTCATGTTCGACTCGAACATTGGCTGTTCGCAAGTTTGCCGAACAGCGAACAATTTGGGGTGTTCGCGGCAAATTCGAATGCCTCGGAACACCCTTTAAAAGTCTATGGGAGAAAGCAAAAGTGCTAATTTTAAAGGCTTATATGCAAATTATTGTCATAAAAAGTGTTTGGGGACCCGGGTCCTGCCCCAGGGGACATGGATCAATGCAAAAAATAGTTTTAAAAACGGCAGTTTTTTCAGGAGCAGGGATTTTAATAATGCTTAAAGTCAAACAATAAAAGTGTAATATCCCTTTAAATTTCGTAGCTGGGGGGTGTCTATAGTATGCTTGTAAAGGGGCGCATGTTTCCCGTGTTTAGAACAGTCTGACAGCAAAATGACATTTCGAAGGAAAAAACCCATTTAAAACTACTCGCGGCTATTGCATTGCCGACAATACACATAGAACTTCATTGATAAAAACGTCATGGGAATTCCCCACAGGGGAACCCCGAACCAAAATTTAAAAAAAAAAATGACGTGGGAGTCCCCCTAAATTCCATACCAGGCCCTTCAGGTCTGGTATGGATATTAAGGGGAACCCCAGCCAAAAAAAAACGGCGTGGGGTCCCCCCAAAAATCCATACCAGACCCTTATCCGAGCACGCAACCTGGCAGGCCGCAGGAAAAGAGGGGGGGACGAGAGTGCGCCCCCCCCCTCCTGAACCATACCAGGCCACATGCCCTCAACATTGGGAGGGTGCTTTGGGGTAGCCCCCCAAAACACCTTGTCCCCATGTTGATGAGGACAAGGGCCTCATCCCCACAACCCTGGCTGGTGGTTGTGGGGGTCTGCGGGCGGGGGGCTTATCGGAATCTGGAAGCCCCCTTTAACAAGGGGACCCCCAGATCCCGCCCCCCCCCCTGTGTGAAATGGTAAGGGGGTAATTACCCCTACCATTTCACTAAAAAACTGTCAAAAATGTTAAAAATGACAAGAGACAGTTTTTGACAATTCCTTTATTTAAATGCTTCTTCTTTCTTCTATCTTCCTTCATCTTCTTCTTCTGGTTCTTCTGTCTCTTCTGGTTCTTCCTCCGGCGTTCTCGTCCAGCATCTCCTCCGCGCCGTCTTCTATCTTCTTCTCCTCGGGCCGCTCCGCACCCATGGCATGGGGGGAGGCACCCGCTCTTCTCTTCTTCTTCATCTTCTTCTCTTCTTCCTTCTTCTCTTCTTCTCTTCTTCATTTTCTTCTCCGGGCCGCTCCGCATCCATGCTGGCATTGAGGGAGGCTCCCGCTGTGTGACGGCGTCTCCTCGTCTGACGGTTCTTAAATAACGGGGGGCGGGGTCACCGGGTGGCGGGACATGACGGGACTTCCCTGTAGCATTCCCCGTGACGTCACAGGGAAGTCCCGTCAAGTCACCGTGCAGCAGAGGGGGGGCGGGGTCACTGGGTGGCCCCGCCCCCCGTTATTTAAGAACCGTCAGACAAGGAGACGCCGTCACACAGCGGGAGCCTCCCTCCATGCCAACATGGGTGCGGAGCGGCCCGGAGAAGAAAATGAAGAAGAGAAGAAGAGAAGAAAAGAAGAAGAAAAGAAGATGAAGAAGATGAAGAGAAGAGCGGGAGCCTCCCCCCATGCCATGGGTGCGGAGCGGCCCGAGGAGAAGAAGATAGAAGACGCCGCGGAAGAGATGCTGGACGAGAACACCGGAGGAAGAACCAGAAGAGCCAGAAGAACCAGAAGAAGAAGATGAAGGAAGATAGAAGAAAGAAGAAGCATTTAAATAAAGGAATTGTCAAAAACTGTCTCTTGTCATTTTTAACATTTTTGACAGTTTTTTAGTGAAATGGTAGGGGTAAGTACCCCCTTACCATTTCACACAGGGGGGGGCGGGATCTGGGGGTCCCCTTGTTAAAGGGGGCTTCCAGATTCCGATAAGCCCCCCGCCCGCAGACCCCCACAACCACCAGCCAGGGTTGTGGGGATGAGGCCCTTGTCCTCATCAACATGGGGACAAGGTGTTTTGGGGGGCTACCCCAAAGCACCCTCCCAATGTTGAGGGCATGTGGCCTAGTACGGTTCAGGAGGGGGGGGCTGCACTCTCGTCCCCCCCTCTTTTCCTGCGGCCTGCCAGGTTGCGTGCTCGGATAAGGGTCTGGTATGGATTTTTGGGGGGACCCCACGTCATTTTTTTTTTTTAATTTTGGTTCGGGGTTCCCCTGTGGGGAATTCCCATGCCGTTTTTATCCATGAACTTCTATGTGTATTGTCGGCAATGCAATAGCCGCGAGTAGTTTTAAATGGGTTTTTTCCTTCGAAATGTCATATTGCTGTCAGACTGTTCTAAACACGGGAAACATGCGCTCCTTTACAGGCATACTATAGACACCCCCCAGCTACGAAATTTAAAGGGATATTACACTTTTATTGTTTGACTTTAAGCATTATTAAAATCACTGCTCCTGAAAAAACGGCCGTTTTTAAAACTTTCTTTTCGCATTGATCCATGTCCCCTGGGGCAGGACCCAGGTCCCCAAACACTTTTTATGACAATAACTTGCATATAAGCCTTTAAAATTGGCACTTTTGATTATTCATGTTCGTGTCCCATAGACTTTAACGGTGTTCGCATGTTCGAACGAACTTTTTTCCTGTTCGCATGTTCTGGTGCGAACCGAACAGGGGGGTGTTCGGCTCATCCCTATATATATATATATATATATATATATATATATATATATATATATATATATATATATATATATATATATATATATATGTGTGTGTGTGTGTGTGTATATATACAGTGCCTTGGAAAAGTATTCATACCCCTTGAAATTTTGCACATTTTGTCATGTAACAACCAAAAACGTAAATGTATTTTATTGGGATTTTATGTGGCACATAATTGTGAAGTGGAAGGAAAATGATAAATGGATTTCACAATTTTTTACAAATAAATATGTGAAAAGTGTGGTGTACATTTTGTATTGAGCCCCATTTACTCTGATACCCCTAACTAAAATCTAGTGGAACCAATTGCCTTCAGAAGTCACCTAATTAGTAAATAGAGTAACTGTATATTCAAAAAAATGGTGCACTGCTATTCATTAAAGTGATATTAAACCCACAGTTTTTAGGCAATTTCAGCAGCTGATTTAATCACTTACTGAATATGCAGCTTCTTCATCTTTTAACCCTTGCCTGTGTTCTTGTTTAAGTTGTTGCCGTGGCTGCTGCCCCAGGTTTCCTCTTTCAGGGTGGCTGCTTTCCCTTTTAGCATCCTATGAAGCCACCTTTGCATGCAGGGATTAGAGTTGTGTCTCCCTACATTGTGTGCATCAGTAGAATCGCACAGCTCCGTAGTCTAGGTCAGGGATCTCCAAACTTTGAAAACCAAGGGCGTGTTTACTGTCCTTCAGACTTTAGGGGCGCCAGACTCTGTCCATCGGGAGTACAAAATGTCCCAGCATCAGTGGGAGTAAACAACTCCCCATAATTGTTGTCAGTGGGCGGAATTGTGCCCCATCCATGGTGTCATTGGGCCCCATTGTTGGTGTCATTAGGAGGAGTTATGCCCCATCATTGGTGTCATTGGGCCCCGTTGTTGGTGCCATTGGGAGAAACTGTGCCCCATTATTGATGTCATTGAGCTCCATTGTTGGTATAATTGGTAGGAATTGTGCCCCATCATTGTTGTGATTGGGAGGAATTATTGGTGTCATTGGGAGGAATTGTGCCCCATCATTGGTGTCATTGGGAGGAATTGTGCCCCATCAATGGTGTCATTGGGAGGAATTGTGCCCCATCATTGGTGTCATTGGGAGGAATTGTTGGTATCATTGGGAGGAATTGTTGGTGTCATTGGGAGGAATTATGCCCCATCATTGGTGTCATTGGGAGGAATTGTTGGTGTCATTGGGAGGAATTGTGCCCCATCATTGGTGTTATTTGGAGGAATTGTGCCCCATCATTGGTGTCATTGGGAGGAATTGTGCCCCATCATTGGTGTCATTGGACACCAGTTCTCAAAAAGGATATCGGGGAACTGGAGAAAGTGCAGAGAAGGGCAACCAAACTGATAAGAAGCATGGAGGAACTCAGCTATGAGGAAAAATTAGAGGAACTGAATGTATTCTCTCCTGAGAAGAGGAGATTAGGGAGGATATGATCACATGTACATATACATAAGGGGTCCATATAGTGAACTTGGTGTTGAGTTATTCACTTTAAGGTCATCACAGAGGACAAAAGGGGGCACTCTTTATGTCTAGAGGAAAAAAGATTTCATCTCCAAATACGGAAAGGTTTCTTCAGAGTAAGAGCTGTGAAAATGTGGAATAGATTCCCTCCAGAGGTGGTTCTGGCAAACTCAATAGATTGCTTTAAGAAAGGCCTGGATTCTTTCCTAAATGTACATAATATAACTGGGTACTGACATTTATAGGTAAAGTTGATCCAGGAAATATCCAATTGCCTCTCGGGGGATCAGGAAGGAATTTTTTCCCCTGCTGGAGCAAATTGGATCATGCTTTGCTGGGGTTTTTCGCCTTCCTCTGGATCAACTGTGGGTTAAGGATTTTTTTTTTTGAAAGGGGGGGGGGGATTTGTGCTAGTAGGGATGATCAGGGCGTATCTGTGCTAGGAGGGGAAATGTGGCAGGGGGGATTTGTGCTGGGGGGAGGGATTTGGAGTGGGAGGAGAGGATGTGTACTTGGTTGGGAAATTTGAAGGGTAGGGGATTGGTGCTAGGAGGGGATATTATATATTTTTTGGGGTGGGGGGGTGGGGGGGATTTGTGTTAGTAGAGATCAGGGCATATTTGTGCTAGGTGGGGGAATGTGGGAGGGGGGATTTGTGCAAGGAGGGCGAATTTGTGCTGGGAGGGGGGAATTTTTAGTGCAAGGAGAGGATGTGTACTTGGAGGGGATATTTGAGGGGTAGGGAATTGGTGCTAGGAGGGGAATTTTTTTCTTTTTTTGGAGGGGGGGGGATTTGTGCTAGTAGGGATGATCAGAGCGTATTAGTGCTAGGAGGGGACATGTGGGAGGGGGGATTGAGGGGGATTTGTGCTGAGAGGGGGGATTTGGAGTGGGAGGAGAAGAAGTGTACTTGGAGGGGAATTATGAGGGGTAGAGGAATTGTGCTAGGAGGAGTGATTGTTATTTTTTTTTTGGGGGGGGGGGATTTGTGCTGGGACAGATTTGAAGAGAGAGAGAGTTTAAGCGCTGGCAGGGGTGATGGGCGGAGGAGGGGGATTTCAGCAGGGGGGAAGGAGAGAGGAGGGGAAATGTATGCTTAGGGGGTAAGCATGCTGATACAACTGGGGGGGGGGGGGCGCAGTTTGGCATGTTCGCCCTGGGCTGTAGATGATCTTGTCCTGGCACTGGCACACACCGCCTGCACCCCATTGCAGTGCCACATAGGAGACAAGGCATGTTGCTTTGCCTTGTGGTGGGACTGCGATGAAATAGCTGCCGAACGTACCTGCTGTGAACAAGCCCTTATTCTCTGAGTTTGTATAACCTATTAGATATGCTTTTTCTTTTTTTTTCATTCAGGTTTGTCTCCATTAATAACCAGTATGTCCCAAAGCATGATGGAACAAAGAACCAGGTGAGAGCCCTGTGTGAATGTATTTTCATCTACATTGACCTATTCACGGAATTTTGTTCATTATTCACGAATGATATACTACCGTATATACTCGAGTATAAGCCCACCCGAATATAAGCCGAGGCACCTAATTTTACCACAAAAAACTGGGAAAACGTATTGACTCGAGTATAAGCCTAGGGTGAGAAATGCGCAGCTACTGTAAGTGGAAAAGAGGGTCAACAATGCCCATTTGCAGCCTTACTGTGCCCATTTGCAGCCATAGGTCCCCCGAACTTTAAACTCAGTAGTTAAGGGTTCCTAGATGCCCCCTAGCTGCAGCCAAAGTTTGGGGTCTCTGGACCCAAAGGGTCCCAAAATGACATTGCTGCAGATGGACACAGTTGACCGAATTTGGGGCGTATCCCGGGGCCACTTGGTGCTAGGAACACCAAATTTGGTGTGCAAACCCAGTGGAACTAGCCCTGGGGTTCCTAGCACCAAGTGGCCCCGAGATACAGGGCCCCAAAGTCGGTTCGGAAAATGTCAAGCACTTCTCTGCAGCAGAGAATGCCATTTTCTGGACCAACTTTGGGGCCCTGTATCTCGGGGCCACTTGGTGTTAGGAACTCCAGCTGTGGATATGTTGTAGTGCTACTGGGTTTGCACACCAAATTTGGGGTTCCTATCACCAAGTGGCTTCGAGATACGGGGCCCCAAATTCGGTTCGGAAAATATCATTCTCTGCTGCAGAAAAGGGCTTGACTCGAGTATAAGCCGGGGGGGGGGGGGGGGCATTTTCAGCACAAAAAAATGAGCTGAAAAACTCAGCTCCAGTGGTGCAACATCCGCGAGGTCCCTCGCTGGCGCCTACACCTTCCTCCAGGTTTTCGGTCTTTGATCATCTTGATTGGCTGGGCTGGGGTGACGTAATTCCCACGCATGTGAGCAGTAGTTCATTTATCCCAGCACTAAGACATGCTGAGTATGTATACTGAGCCAAAGCATCTTGTGAAGAGTAAGGTAAGGCCGCTTACAAGCACCTGTGTCAGCCGGGCACCCACTGGGCATGCGCAAGTGGCACCGCGCTGGGATTGCCACGCAATCATCTGGGACCCATCATGGACAAGAGGGAGGGAGCAGAGCTGATCTCCCTTCCTGCGCCGAGGGAAGTGACGTCAAGAGCCCAGGCACTGAAGGAGGCAGACTACGAGGGACCCCCTAGCAACAGGCATTTAGAGGTGAGCAAAAAAAAAAATTTTTCTCCAAATGTTTTTTTAACCACTTGACGACCGCCTCACGCCGATGTACGTCGGCAAGGCGGCACGGACAGGCAAAATCACGTACATGTAAGTGATTTGCCCAGGGCCGATCCTAGGGTCACCGGCGCCTGGGTGCAGAAATATTTCTGGCGCCCCCACATGGGCGTGGTCATCTTACCAACTCCTCCCCTTTACAAATGTTTCTATGGCAACGACCCAAACACAGAGATGCTCCCCTAAGAAGTCTTTGTTACCCTGGGATCCTCCTGTGATCTTTTAATAAAGAAAATACAGGAAGAGGGTACACTAATGAGACCTGGAGGGGAGTCTCTCTGATGCACACAGAGAGGGCTTCTGTTAGAGAGTCTGTTAGAAAGAGCCCCCAGACATAGTACAGGAGATGGTCAGAGACTGCAGACATAGTACAGGAGATGATCAGAGACTGCAGACATAGTACAGGAGATGATCAGAGACTGCAGACATAGTACAGGAGATGATCAGAGACTGCAGACATAGTACAGGAGATGATCAGAGACTGCAGACATAGTACAGGAGATGATCAGAGACTGCAGACATATTACAGGAGATGGTCAGAGACTGCAGACACAATACAGGAGATGGTCAGAGACTGCAGACACAGTACAGGAGATGGTCGGAGACTGCAGACACAGTACAGGAGATGATCAGAGACTGCAGACACAGTACAGGAGATGATCAGAGACTGCAGACACAGTACAGGAGATGATCAGAGACTGCAGACATAATACAGGAGATGATCAGAGACTGCAGACATAGTACAGGAGATGATCAGAGACTGCAGACATAGTACAGGAGATGATCAGAGACTGCAGACATGGTACAGGAGATGATCAGAGACTGCAGACATAGTACAGGAGATGATCAGAGACTGCAGACATAGTACAGGAGATGATCAGAGACTGCAGACATAATACAGGAGATGATCAGAGACTGCAGACATAATAGAGGAGATGATCAGAGACTGCAGACATAGTACAGGAGATGATCAGAGACTGCAGACATAATACAGGAGATGATCAGAGACTGCAGACATAGTACAGAAGATGATCAGAGACTGCAGACATAGTACAGGAGATGATCAGAGACTGCAGACATAGTACAGGAGATGATCAGAGACTGCAGACATAATACAGGAGATGATCAGAGACTGCAGACATAGTACAGGAGATGGTCAGAGACTGCAGACATAATACAGGAGATGATCAGAGACTGCAGACATACTACAGGAGATGATCAGAGACTGCAGACATAATACAGGAGATGATCAGAGACTGCAGACATAATACAGGAGATGATCAGAGACTGCAGACATAGTACAGGAGATGATCAGAGACTGCAGACATAATACAGGAGATGATCAGAGACTGCAGACACAGTACAGGAGATGATCAGAGACTGCAGACACAGTACAGGAGATGGTCAGAGACTGCAGACATAGTACAGGAGATGATCAGAGACTGCAGACACAGTACAGGAGATGATCAGAGACTGCAGACATAATACAGGAGATGGTCAGAGACTGCAGATATAATACAGGAGATGATCAGAGACTGCAGACATAATACAGGAGATGATCAGAGACTGCAGACATAATACAGGAGATGATCAGAGAATGCAGACATAATACAGGAGATGGTCAGAGACTGCAGACATAATACAGGAGATGATCAGAGACTGCAGACATAGTACAGGAGATGGTCAGAGACTGCAGACATAGTACAGGAGATGATCAGAGACTGCAGACATGGTACAGGAGATGATCAGAGACTGCAGACATGGTACAGGAGATGATCAGAGACTGCAGACATAGTACAGGAGATGATCAGAGACTGCAGACATAGTACTGGAGATGATCAGAGACTGCAGACATAGTACAGGAGATGATCAGAGACTGCAGACATAATACAGGAGATGATCAGAGACTGCAGACATAATACAGGAGATGATCAGAGACTGCAGACATAATAGAGGAGATGATCAGAGACTGCAGACATAGTACAGGAGATGATCAGAGACTGCAGACATAATACAGGAGATGATCAGAGACTGCAGACATAGTACAGGAGATGATCAGAGACTGCAGACATAGTACAGGAGATGATCAGAGACTGCAGACATAGTACAGGAGATGATCAGAGACTGCAGACATAATACAGGAGATGATCAGAGACTGCAGACATAGTACAGGAGATGGTCAGAGACTGCAGACATAGTACAGGAGATGATCAGAGACTGCAGACATAATACAGGAGATGATCAGAGACTGCAGACATAATACAGGAGATGATCAGAGACTGCAGACATAATACAGGAGATGATCAGAGAATGCAGACATAATACAGGAGATGGTCAGAGACTGCAGACATAACACAGGAGATGATCAGAGACTGCAGACATAGTACAGGAGATGGTCAGAGACTGCAGACATAGTGCAGGAGATGATCAGAGACTGCAGACATAGTACAGGAGATGATCAGAGACTGCAGACATAGTACAGGAGATGATCAGAGACTGCAGACATAATACAGGAGATGATCAGAGACTGCAGACATAGTACAGGAGATGATCAGAGACTGCAGACATAATACAGGAGATGATCAGAGACTGCAGACACAGTACAGGAGATGATCAGAGACTGCAGACACAGTACAGGAGATGGTCAGAGACTGCAGACATAGTACAGGAGATGATCAGAGACTGCAGACACAGTACAGGAGATGATCAGAGACTGCAGACATAATACAGGAGATGGTCAGAGACTGCAGATATAATACAGGAGATGATCAGAGACTGCAGACATAATACAGGAGATGATCAGAGACTGCAGACATAATACAGGAGATGATCAGAGAATGCAGACATAATACAGGAGATGGTCAGAGACTGCAGACACAATACAGGAGATGATCAGAGACTGCAGACATAGTACAGGAGATGGTCAGAGACTGCAGACATAGTACAGGAGATGATCAGAGACTGCAGACATGGTACAGGAGATGATCAGAGACTGCAGACATGGTACAGGAGATGATCAGAGACTGCAGACATAGTACAGGAGATGATCAGAGACTGCAGACATAGTACAGGAGATGATCAGAGACTGCAGACATAATACAGGAGATGATCAGAGACTGCAGACATAATACAGGAGATGATCAGAGACTGCAGACATAATAGAGGAGATGATCAGAGACTGCAGACATAGTACAGGAGATGATCAGAGACTGCAGACATAGTACAGGAGATGATCAGAGACTGCAGACATAATACAGGAGATGATCAGAGACTGCAGACATAGTACAGGAGATGGTCAGAGACTGCAGACATAGTACAGGAGATGATCAGAGACTGCAGACATAATACAGGAGATGATCAGAGACTGCAGACATAATACAGGAGATGATCAGAGACTGCAGACATAATACAGGAGATGATCAGAGAATGCAGACATAATACAGGAGATGGTCAGAGACTGCAGACATAACACAGGAGATGATCAGAGACTGCAGACATAGTACAGGAGATGGTCAGAGACTGCAGACATAGTACAGGAGATGATCAGAGACTGCAGACATAGTACAGGAGATGATCAGAGACTGCAGACATAGTACAGGAGATGATCAGAGACTGCAGACATAATACAGGAGATGATCAGAGACTGCATTTCCTATGAACGTTAGTAGATAATGGCCGATCGGCCCTCTCACCTGACCCAGCGATACAGCGATGGTTCCTCTGATCAGGAGTCAGCTCACTCTGAATTGCCCGTGGCGACTCCGCTGGGTAGAGCCCAGATCTATATTCCGGCAGTGACTCCATTCCTTTCTCTGCCAGGGATGGCGCTAGGCTGTGTGGCTTTCCCTCTGGTGGCGCAGGTCAGCAGGGTTCTCTCTCTGATGGTGTTCCCTCAGCACTGTCCTCTCCCTCTGGAGTCCTGGGTGTACTTCCCTAAAAGCTTTCCCGGCTCCTGGCTCTCTCTCTCTCTCTCTCCCCCCCATTTAGCTGAGCATGCTGTGTGAGCTGCAGTTTCCGTGTTACAGTGGGGCTGCCAGTCCTCGGGACTACATGTCCCACAATCCTCTTCTCTGCTCCTTTTTCTATTCTGTTTCTTCCCTGGGTATATGAAGGCAGGGGAAGATACATAGTGGCCAGCTGTGCTGGCAAGCGCTGCTCACTAGTACAGCAGCGTGCGCAAGAGGGAGAGGGAGGGGGGAGAGGGAAGGGGGAAAGAAGAGCCCGCAGCTGCATTGGCATCACTAGGGTTGGGGTCACCCCCCCTTCCACCAACTATAGTCGCCCCTCAGTACAGACCCCCCTCCACTAACTATAGACCCCCTCCATCAGTGCAGAACCCACACTAAGTATAAACCCCTCCCTCAGTACAGACCTTACTCAGAGCAGACCCCCCAGGAAAACCCCCCTCCATTAGTACAGACCCCCCCAGGACAGACCCCACCCTCCATTAGTACAGACCCCCCAGGACAGACCCCCCTCCATTAGTAACGACCCCCAGGACAGACCCCCCTCCATTAGTATAGACCCCCCCAAGACAGACCCCCCTCCATTAGTACAGACCCCCCAGGACAGACCCCCCTCCATTAGTACAGACCCCCCAGGACAGAGCCCCCCTCCATTACTACAGACCCCCCAGGACAGACCCCCCTCCAATAGTACAGACGCCCCCAGGACAGAGCCCCCCCTCCATTAGTACAGACCCCCCAGGACAGAGCCCCCTCCATTAGTACAGACCCCCCAGGACAGACCCCCCTCCATTAGTACAGACCCCCCAGGACAAACCCCCCCTCCAATAGTACAGACACCCCCAGGACAGAGCCCCCCCTCCATTAGTACAGACCCCCAGGACAGAGCCCCCTCCATTAGTACAGACCCCCCAGGACAGAGCCCCCCTCCATTACTACAGACCCCCCAGGACAGAGCCCCCCTCCATTACTACAGACCCCCCAGGGCAGGACCCCCCTCCATTAGTACAGACCCCCCAGGACAGAGCCCCCCCCTCCATTACTACAGACCCCCAGGACAGAGCCCCCTCCATTACTACAGACCCCCCAGGGCAGGACCCCCCTCCATTAGTACAGACCCCCCCAGGACAGAGCCCCCCCCTCCATTACTACAGACCCCCCAGGCAGAGCCCCCCTCTATTAGTAATGACCCCCCAGGGCAGGACCCCCCCTCCATTACCACAGACCCCCCCCTCCATTAGGGTACAGTACATAAAAACACCAGGGCGGCAGCTGGAGAGGAGAGTGTGCAGCCGCGCCGCCCGGGTGGAGAACAGAAGAGTACACAGCAGGATTGAGAGACACAGAGAGGAGGAGGAGAATGTGTCAGCACGGACAGGACCGCTCCGCTCCCCCTCCCCCCCCCCCCGCGCACGACATCACTCACTCCACGGCTGGTCTCTCTCCACACAGAGACCAGCCGCTCTGCCTCCCTTCTCATCTTTGGCTGGCTGAAGGAGGGAGGGGCTTGAGCACTGAATAGAGCAGCGCCTTTTTTCTTAGAACACCAGCGGAGAGGCGCCGCAGGACACAAACAAGAGGAGGAGGAGGGAAGGGAGCACTCTGGCGCTACAGCGCCCCCACCTCTCTGGCGCTGGGGTGCACTGCACCCCGTGCACCCCGTCTGGGACCGGCCCTGGATTTGCCTTCCGCGGGTGAGGGGTCCGATCGGACCCCCCCCCCCCCGGTGCCCGAGGCGGTCGTCTTTTGTCCAGCGGCGATCGGAGGTGAGGGGGAGACCATCCGTTCGTGGCCCCCCCCTCGCGATCGCCGCCGGCCAATCGAATCATTCCTTTGCTGCTGTATGCCATACAGCAGCAAAGGAAATGATGTCATCTCTCCTCGGCTCGGTAATTTCCGTTCCGGCCCGAGGAGAGAAGACATGTGAGTGAGTGCACAACACTACACACACACAGTAGAACATGCCAGGCACACAAAACACCCCGATCCCCCCCCGATCGCCCCCCGATCCCCCCCAATCACCCCCCCCCCTGTCACAAACTGACACCAAGCAGTTTTTTTTTTTTTTGTTTTTTTTTTTCTGATTACTGCATAGTGTCAGTTTGTGACAGTTACAGTGTTGGGACAGTTAGTATTACCCCCCTTTAGGTCTAGGGTACCCCCCTAACCCCCATAATAAAGTTTTAACCCCTTGATCACCCCCTGTCACCAGTGTCACTAAGCGATCATTTTTCTGATCGCTGTATTAGTGTCGCTAGTGACGCTAGTTAGGGACGTAAATATTTAGGTTCGCCGTCAGCGTTTTATAGCGTCAGGGACCCCCATATACTACCGAATAAATGTTTTAACCCCTTGATGGCCCCCTAGTTAACCCTTTCACCACTGATCACCGTATAAGTGTTAGGGTGACGCTGGTTAGTTCGTTTATTTTTTATAGTGTGAGGGCACCCGCCGTTTATTACCGAATAAAGGTTTAGCCCCCTGATCGCCCGGCGGTGATATGCGTCGCCCCAGGCAGCGTCAGATTAGCGCCAGTACCGCTAACACCCACGCACGCAGCATACGCCTCCCTTAGTGGTATAATATCTGATCGGATCAATATCTGATCCGATCAGATCTACACTAGCGTCCCCAGCAGTTTAGGGTTCCCAAAAATGCAGTGTTAGCGGGATCAGCCCAGATACCTGCTAGCACCTGCGTTTTGCCCCTCCGCCCAGCCCACCCAAGTGCAGTATCGATCGATCACTGTCACTTACAAAACACTAAACGCATAACTGCAGCGTTCGCAGAGTCAGGCCTGATCCCTGCGATCGCTAACAGTTTTTTTGGTAGTATTTTGGTGAACTGGCAAGCACCGGCCCCAGGCAGCGTCAGGTTAGCGCCAGTAGCGCTAACACCCACGCACGCAGCGTACACCTCCCTTAGTGGTATAGTATCTGAACGGATCAATATCTGATCTGATCAGATCTATACTAGCGTCCCCAGCAGTTTAGGGTTCCCAAAAACGCAGTGTTAGCGGAATCAGCCCAGATACCTGCTAGCACCTGCGTTTTGCCCCTCCGCCCGGCCCAGCCCAGCCCACCCAAGTGCAGTATCGATCGATCACTGTCACTTACAAAAGACTAAACGCATAACTGCAGCGTTCGCAGAGTCAGGCCTGATCCCTGCGATCGCTAACAGTTTTTTTGGTAGCGTTTTGGTGAACTGGCAAGCGCCAGCGGCCTAGTACACCCCAGTCGTAGTCAAACCCGCACTGCAGTAACACTTGGTGACGTGGCGAGTCCCATAAGTGCAGTTTAAGCTGGTGAGGTGGCAAGCACAAGTAGTGTCCCGCTGCCACCAAAAAGACAAACACAGGCCCGTCGTGCCCATAATGCCCTTCCTGCTGCATTCGCCAATCCTAATTGGGAACCCACCGCTTCTGCAGCGCCCGTACTTCCCCCATTCACATCCCCAACCAAATGCAGTCGGCTGCATGAGAGGCATTTTCTTTATGTCCTCCCGAGTACCCCTACCCAGCGAACGCCCCCAAAAAGATGTCGTGTCTGCAGCAAGCGCGGATATAGGCGTGACACCCGCTATTATTGTCCCTCCTGCGCTGACAATCCTGGTCTTTGCATTGTTTTGAACGCTACTATGCACTAGTTGAGTATTAGCGTAGGGTACAGCATTCCACAGACTAGGCACACTTTCACAGGGTCTCCCAAGATGCCATCGCATTTTGAGAGACCCGAACCTGAAACCGGTTACAGTTCTAAAAGTTACAGTTATAAAAGTTAGTTACAAAAAAAGTGTAAAAAAAAATAAAAAAATATATAAAATAAAAAAAAAATAGTTGTCGTTTTATTGTTCTCTCTCTCTCTATTCTCTCTATTGTTCTGCTCTTTTTTACTGTATTCTATTCTGCAATGTTTTATTGTTATTATGTTTTATCATGTTTGCTTTTCAGGTATGCAATTTTTTATACTTTACCGTTTACTGTGCTTTATTGTTAACCATTTTTTTGTCTTCAGGTACGCCATTCACAACTTTGAGTGGTTATACCAGAATGATGCCTGCAGGTTTAGGTATCATCTTGGTATCATTCTTTTCAGCCAGCGGTCGGCTTTCATGTAAAAGCAATCCTAGCGGCTAATTAGCCTCTAGACTGCTTTTACAAGCCGTGGGAGGGAATGCCCCCCCCCCACCGTCTTCCGTGTTTTTCTCTGGCTCTCCTGTCTCAACAGGGAACCTGAAAATGCAGCCGGTGATTCAGCCAGCTGACCATAGAGCTGATCAGAGACCGGAGTGGCTCCAAACATCTCTATGGCCTAAGAAACCGGAAGCTACGAGCATTTTATGACTTAGATTTCGCCGGATGTAAATAGCGCCATTGGGAAATTGGGGAAGCATTTTATCACACCGATCTTGGTGTGGTCCGATGCTTTGAGGGCAGAGGAGAGATCTAGGGTCTAATAGACCCCAATTTTTTCAAAAAAAGAGTACCTGTCACTACCTATTGCTATCATAGGGGATATTTACATTCCCCGAGATAACAATAAAAATGATTAAAAAAAAATAAAAATGAAAGGAACAGTTTAAAAATAAGATAAAAAAGCAAAAAAATAATAAAGAAAAAAAAAAAAAAAAAAAAAAAAAAGCACCCCTGTCGCCCCCTGCTCTCGCGCTAAGGCGAACGCAAGCGGCGGTCTGTCGTCAAACGTAAACAGCAATTGCACCATGCATGTGAGGTATCACCGCGAAGGTTAGATCGAGGGCAGTCATTTTTTCAGTAGACCTCCTCTGTAAATCTAAAGTGGTAACCTGTAAAGGCTTTTAAAGGCTTTTAAAAATGTATTTATTTTGTCGCCACTGCACGTTTGTGCGCAATTTTAAAGCATGTCATGTTTGGTATCCATGTACTCGGCCTAAGATCATCTTTTTTATTTCATCAAACATTTGGGCAATATAGTGTGTTTTAGTGCATTAAAATTTAAAAAAGTGTGTTTTTTCCCCCAAAAATGCGTTTGAAAAATCGCTGCGCAAATACTGTGTGAAAAAAAAAATGAAACACCCACCATTTTAATCTGTAGGGCATTTGCTTTAAAAAAATATATAATGTTTGGGGGTTCAAAGTAATTTTCTTGCAAAAAAAAAAAAAACTTTTTCATGTAAACAATAAGTGTCAGAAAGGGCTTTGTCTTCAAGTGGTTAGAAGAGTGGGTGATGTGTGACATAAGCTTCTAAATGTTGTGCATAAAATGCCAGGACAGTTCAAAACCCCCCCAAATGACCCCATTTTGGAAAGTAGACACCCCAAGCTATTTGCTGAGAGGCATGTCGAGTCCATGGAATATTTTATATTGCGACACAAGTTGCGGGAAAGAGACAATTTTTTTTTTTTTTGCACAAAATTGTCACTAAATGATATATTGCTCAAACATGCCATGGGAATATGTGAAATTACACCCCAAAATACATTCTGCTGCTTCTCCTGAGTACGGGGATACCACATGTGTGAGACTTTTTGGGAGCCTAGCCGCGTACGGAACCCCGAAAACCAAGCACCGCCTTCAGGCTTTCTAAGGGCGTGAATTTTTGATTTCTCTCTTGACTGCCTATCACAGTTTCGGAGGCCATGGAATGCCCAGGTGGCACAAAACCCCCCATTTTGGAAAGTAGACACCCCAAGCTATTTGATGAGAGGTATAGTGAGTATTTTGCAGACCTCACTTTTTGTCACAAAGTTTTGAAAATTGAAAAAAGAAAAAAAAAAAGTTTTTTCTTGTCTTTCTTCATTTTCAAAAACAAATGAGAGCTGCAAAATACTCACCATGCCTCTCAGCAAATAGCTTGGGGTGTCTACTTTCCAAAATGGGGTCATTTGGGGTGGTTTTGTGCCACCTGGGCATTCCATGGCCTCCGAAACTGTGATAGGCAGTGCAGAGTGAAATCATAAATTTACACCCTTAGAAATCCTGAAGGCAGTGATTGGTTTTCGGGGCCCCGTACGCGGCTAGGCTCCCAAAAAGTCCCACACATGTGGTATCCCCGTACTCAGGAGAAGTAGCTAAATGTATTTTGGGGTGCAATTCCACATAGGCCCATGGCCTGTGTGAGCAATATATCATTTAGTGACAACTTTTTGTAAATATTTTTTTTTTTTTTTGTCATTATTCAATCATTAGGGACAAAAAAAATAAATATTCAATGGGTTCAACATGCCTCTCAGCAATTTCCTTGGGGTGTCTACTTTCCAAAATGGGGTCATTTGGGGGGGTTTTGTACTGCCCTGCCATTTTAGCACCTCAAGAAATGACATAGGCAGTCATAAACTAAAAGCTGTGTAAATTACAGAAAATGTACCCTAGTTTGTAGACGCTATAACTTTTGCGCAAACCAATAAATATACGCTTATTGACATTTTTTTTACCAAAGACATGTGGCCGAATACATTTTGGCCTAAATGTATGACTAAAATTGAGTTTATTGGATTTTTTTTATAACAAAAAGTAGAAAATATCATTTTTTTTCAAAATTTTCGGTCTTTTTCCGTTTATAGCGCAAAAAATAAAAACCGCAGAGGTGATCAAATACCATCAAAAGAAAGCTCTATTTGTGGGAAGAAAAGGACGCAAATTTCGTTTGGGTACAGCATTGCATGACCGCGCAATTAGCAGTTAAAGCGACGCAGTGCCAAATTGGAAAAAGACCTCTGGTCCTTAGGCAGCATAATGGTCCGGGGCTCAAGTGGTTAAAAACTTTTTTATGCACATAAATGAAACTTTTTTTTTTTGGGGTGGAACTCCACTTTAAAGCGGAACTTCAGTCATTTTTCATCTTTCCATCTATTAAATCTTCTGCCCTTGTTGTTTTATCTTTGGATAGTAAAACGTTTTTTTTTTCTGCCAGTAAATACCGCCCACTTCCTGTTTCTTGTCTGGTCATTAGTCTAGGCTTATGACAGCATGCACAGCTCTCTCTCTCTCCTGAGAGTTTGCCAGGAAGGGAGAGGGGGTGAGTCATAAGAGGACCAATGAGAGCTACAGAGCTGGAGGTGTGTCTGTGTAAATTCAGGAAGTAAACAGGCAGCAGCTTCAGCTGCCCACAGTTAAAATGGTTGCAGCCAGACTCAGTGGAGGGAGATTTCTGCAGCATATCTGTCAAGTACAGAATCACGGTATATATAAAATAATATGCAAAGTGGTTGGAGGGAAGCTTCAGAGGGGCAAAGATGTTTTTTATTGCAAATTATGTGAGTTCCGCCCAATTTTGAGAGGTGGTCTTAAACGAAAGACCACCTCTCTACCCCTCGTTTTTGGATATTTAAAAAAAAAATGTTACTTTCTAACTTACCTTTTTTGTAAGTAATAGGAGTACTTCCGATCCAGCCGGAAGTCACATCCTCTTCTGCGGTGAGCCCCCCCCCCCCCCCCCGTTGTCTTCTGGAACATGTGTGCGTGTCCCAAAAGACAAGCTGGCCATCACAAAGCGCCACGGGACTCGCGCATGCGCAGTCGGAAACCGGCAGTGAAGCCGGTTGGAATGGCGACGCCTGCACCTGATCCGATGGATGGATCGGCCTGGGGGGGGGGGGGGCGACATTGCGGGCTCCCTGGACAGGTAAGTGTCCTTATTAAAAGTCAGCAGCTACAGTGTTTGCAGCTGCTGACTTTAAAAAAAAAAAAAAATTTGGCTGGAACACCGCTTTAAGTACGGCTGCGCAAAGAAAACATTTCAGTAAGGAATGAATTCTGATTGGATGTTGGGATGCAACACATTGGGGGGCGGTTACTAAGACTGGAGAGTGCATAATCTGATGCAGCTCTGCAAAGAAACCAATCAGCTTTCAGGTTTTATTGTCAAAGCTTAACTGAACAATCTGAAGTCAGACACTGATTGGTTACCATGCACAGCTGCACCAGTTCAAGTAAATCCCCCCCATTCCTCTGTTACTGTCGGCCTGACATCTGTTCAGTTCACTCTGACAGTGATACACTTGGGTTGGCTACTCCGAAGGCCGGATGAAGATTAGCCCGTGTGCTGAGCTCTCACTAGCAATGTCATTCATGCACACGTCACGGCGCCGGCCTTGCCAGGGCAGGGGGAGGTGGTGGTGCGTCTCCTCTAACTGGGCTATTAGGCATGCATGCTTTGCTGAGAGGTGCTGGCACACAGATTAACAAACTGCCTTGGCGTACTGCCAGCCACCAAGAGACAACTTGTACTCATGTATAGATGTTTTATGGTGTTTAGTCCTCTCTGCTTTCACTTAAAGGGCTAGCAGACATATACGTACACTCAAAGCTGGGTTATGTGAAAGAGTATTTAAATCCCATTCACAAGTATACCTAAAAATGTTTTAGTGGAATTAAATATACAGCGTAGCGCTATTCTTTTCTCTCTCTCTCTCTGCGGCTACTGAGGTATGATGGCGTCACCTGTATAGTATTTAGGAGCAGAGTCTTCATAATCAGTGTGATCAGGACAGGATCTCCAATGCCGCGTACACACGGGCGGACTTTTCGACCGGACTGGTCCGACGGACTTTTGACGGACTTCCGACGGACTTTTGAACGAACGGACTTGCCTACACACGATCACACCAAAGTCCGACGGATTCGTACGTGATGACGTACACCGGACTAAAAGAAGGTTTTCGTCCGTCGGACTAGCATACAGACAAGCGGATTTTTCGACCGGACTCAACGCCGTCGGACAAATTTGAAACATGTTCCAAATCTAAATTCCGTCAGATTTTTGACCGAAAAAGTCCGCTGTAGGTCCGATGGAGCCCACACATGGTCGGATTGTCCGCCGGATTCGGTCCGTCGGACCAGTCTGCTCAAAAAGTCCACCCGTGCATACACGGCATTACAAGCGCAGTGCCTCCACTCAGTTAGGGTGTTTCGTCAGATACGGCGACCCGTCAGAATGTGTAACGGAAGTGACGTTTCCTCGCCGCCGCCATCTTGCTACACCCCGCACTCCTCCACAGTACGGATACAGTGAGAAGGGGAAAAGCGGACATGTTGTTACACCCACCGGAGTTTTGCATTTTACACTTATTTTTAACAGTACAGTGAGTTTATATAGTGAAATACAGTAGTTAGAACTCCGTCTGACTGGTCAGATGTTGAATTTTAAAAGCAGGGGTGTAACGACATATTCGGCGACCCATCGCAGTTTGCTACGGAAGTGACGTTCCGTCGCCGCCATCTTGCTACACCCCACACTTGTCCACAGTAAGGATACACTAAGAAGGGGGAAAGCGGACATGTTGTTACACCCACCTGAGTTTTGCATTTTACACGTATTTATAACAGTAAACTGCCTTTATATAGTGAAATACAGTACTTAGAACTCCGTCTGACTGGTTAGATGTTGAATTTTAAAAGCAGCCAACTTCTATGAGATTACTAAACCTGTGAGATGAGCAGGGATGCCGCTGCTTTTAAAATTCAAAATCTAATTAGTCAGACAGAGTTCTAAGTACTGTATTTCACTATATAAACTCACTTTACTGTTATAAATACCTGTAAAATGCAAAACTACGGTGGGTGTAACAACATGTCCACTTTCCCCCTTCTTAGTGTATCCTTACTGTGGACGAGTGTGGGGTGTAGCAAGATGGCGGCGACAGAACGGCACTTCCGCAGCAAACTGCGATGGGTCGCCGAATATGTCGTTACAGGGGCAAGCCTGCTGATCTCACAGGTTTGCTAATCTGACAGAAGATCGCTGCTTTTAAAATTAAACATCTAAACATTCAGACGGAATTCTAACTACTGTATTTTACTTTATAAACGCAGTTTACTGTTATAAATAAGTGTAAAATGCTTTCCCCCTTCTCAGTGTATCCTTACTGTAGAGGAGAGTGGGGTGTAGCAAGATGGCGGCGAGGAAACGTCACTTCCGTTACCAATTCTGACGGGTCGTCAAATCTGAAGGAACAGCGGCTTGTGAATAGCAAGTGAAATCCCAATTGAGAAATATATTTACATAGACAGTAATCCACACAGCATTGTATTTGATATGCATTTGATGATTGTTAATGATTTCATATACAGTCTCTATGTATGTCTCAGTGAGGTGAAGCTGCAGCACTTACACAGTCTGTTCTCTCTTAGCAGGAATTCACTGTTCTCTTTCTCCCACATGTCCCTCTCTCCACCCACTTAAAGCGTTGTTCCGCCCAAAAAAAAACACCTACCTACACATACTGCAGCTGCTGGCTTTTAACAATAGGACACTTACCTGTCCTGGAGTCCCACGATGTCGGCACCGCAGCTGATCTTTCCATCAGCTGTCGGGTGCTGCCACCGCCATCGTTGGTAAGGGTATCGGCCGTGCAGCCTTTCGGCTTCACGCCGGGAACCCTACTGCGCATGCGCGAGGCCCCGCTCCTCTCTCCTACTGGCCCGGCGACAGGGAGGGAGGAGGAGGGAGCCCCGCGGTGATGTCACGGGCTACGGCCCGGACTCCCAGAAGTGGTATCAGGATATCTGTCAAAGACAGGTAACCTGTTCCCCCTCCCCCTGAAAGGTGCCAATTGTGGCACCGGGGGGAGAGAGGAGACAAATGAGTGGAAGTTCCACTTTTTGGGTGGAACTCCGCTTTAACCACAAAACCCCTTGCCATCCTGTGCTCTTCTTAATGATCTCATCCTTGGTGAGAGAGAGAGAGCACAGCAGCCATATTGGAAAAGGGCAAACAAACACTGCATTGCAAGAGTATACACTTGGTAAATGGGCAAAGAAATGATCACATCACTACAACAGTATATGAAATTATTCTGTTGCTGCATTAAAACAAAAAATAATTAATTAGCTCCCTGTCAAAGAAAAGTTATAAAGGGGTTGTAAAGGTTCGTGTTTTTTTTACTTACCTGAACCCTCGAACTTGTCCCACGGGGACGCGCTCTCTCTCTCTGCCTGGGGTTCTTGGCTCTTAAATGGATAGATTGATAGCAGTGCAACCATTGGCTCCCGCTGATGTCAATCAAATCCAATGACGCGGGCGCCAGGGGTGGGGCCGAGTCCTGCATTCGGCCTCTATGGATGCCGAATGCTGGACTCAGGAATGCGCCCACAAGTAATTCCCCGGAGAGCGCTTCTCCTAGAGGGTTATCTGATGTGGGGAGGAGCCGAGAGAGCCGCCGGGGGACCCCAGAAGACGAGGTTCGGAGCCACTCTGTGCAAAACGAGCTGGATAGTGGAGGTAAGTATGACATGTTTGTTATTTAAAAAAAAAAAAAAATCGAACCTTTAGTGTCACTTTAAAGTGGAAGAAAAGCCTAAAGCCTTGTACACATGGTACGAAAATCAGAAGGGGATTGTCTGTTGACAGACTGTTGTCCGAAATTCTTACCGTTAGTGCGCTCTTTTGTCAATTGTTGTCCAATTTTCCGACACCAAATGTTGGATGACAGGATAGTACATTTTTGTCAAACGACAGCTCCACGTCAGCTTTTCATATGGTCAATACACAAATCCGTCACACAAAATTCGAAAGTACAAACACGCATGCTCACCAAGCATGAAATTAGCAGAAGGGGCCTAAAGGGTGGCGCTCAAGAGCTGAAATTCCTCGTAGTACGTCACTACGTTCGTGTTTGTGGCACGACAATTTGTGTAACGTTAGTATGCAAGACAAGATCCTGGCACACGCCCTTTTGACAAAAATCAGACGCTCGGTTGGCCAACAATCGTACCGTGTGTATGAGGCTTTAGTCTAACTATTCTTAAAAATGTTCCCTCCCTCCCTCCTCCTACCGAACCTGTATAGACATTGCCTTGAAAAAGTATTTGTGAAGTGGAATGAAATTGATAAATGGTTTTCAAAATGTTTTACAAATAAATATGTGAAAAGTGTGGTGTGCATTTGTATTCAGGTACATGACGGCCACATTTGGTACCTTTTGGGGGGGGCGTGTACCAGGTTTTGACAGATACCTGTTCCCACTTCCGGCTCAGTTCGCCACGGTGAAGTGAGCCAGAAGTTCACCCCCCCCCGCAGCTGACCCATTCACAAAGCGCAGCGAGATTCACACATGCGCAGTAGGAAACCAGCTGTGAAGCTGCAAGGCTTCACTGCTGGTTTCCCTTAGCCAAGATGGCGGCGCCAGCACCCGAGAGCTGATTCAAGCATCGGCTTGGGTGAGGACACCGCTGGATGGTGCGAGGACACCGCTGGATGCCTGAACAGGTAAGTGCCCTAATATTAAAAGTCAGCCGATACAGTATTTGTAGCTACTGGCGTTTATTTTTTTTTTAGGGGGAGGGGGGGCGCGTGGAACTCCTCTCTAACCACTTCAGCCCCGGAAGGTTTTACCCCCTTAATGACAAGGCCATTTTTTGCGATACGGCACTGCGTTACTTTAACTGACAATTGCCCGGTCGTGCGATGTGGTACCCAAACAAAATTGGTTCTTTTTTTCCCCGCAAATAGAGCTTTCTTTTGGGGATATTTGATCACCTCTGCAGTTTTTATTTTTTGCGCTATAAACAAAAAAAGACTGACAATTTGGAGAAAAAAAAAAAAAAATTTTAATTTCTGCTTTAAAACATGTCCAATAAAAATATGTGAAAAATTCGATTTCTTCATCAATTTAGGCCAATATGTATTCTGCTACATATTTTTGGTAAAAAATATATTGGTTTGCGCAATAGTTATCGCGTCTAAAAACTATGGGATATTTTTATGGCATCTTTATTTATTTTTTTTAATAGTAATGGCGGCGATCAGCGATTTTTAGCGGGATTGCGACATTGCGGCGGACGAATCGGACACTAAGTGACCCTTTTTGGGGACCAGTGACACCAATACAGTGATCAGTGCTAAAAAAAATGCACTGTTATGCTATGTACACACGATAGGATTTTCCGACAACAAAACCGTGGATTTATTTCCGACAGATGTTGGCTGAAACTTGTCTTGCATACACACGGTCGCAAAAAAAGTTGTCGGAAATTCCGAACGCCAAGAACGCGGTGACGTACAACACGTACGACGAGCCGAGAAAAATGGAGTTCAATAGCCAGTGCGGCTCTTCTGCTTGATTCCGAGCACGTGTGGAATTTTTTTGCGTCGGAATTGTGTACACACAATCGGAATTTCCGACAACGGATTTTGTTGTCGGAAAATTTGAGAACCAGCTCTCAAATTTTTGTTGTCGGAAATTCCGACAACAAATGTCCTATGAAGCCTACACACGGTCGGAATTTTCGACAACAAGCTCCCATCGAACATTTGTTGTCGGAAGATCCTATCTTGTGTACAGGGCATAACTGTATAAATGACACTGCCAGGGAAGGCGTTAACATCTGGGGCGATCAAAGGGTTAAGTGTGCTCCTAGGGAGTGCTTTCTAACTGTGGGGGGGATGGACTGACTGGAGGAAGAGAGACATATGTGTTCCTGATTAGCAGGAATCACAGATCTCTCTCTTCCTCTGTGACAGAACGATGATCTGCCTTGTTTACATAGGCAGACCGCCGTTCTGCCTCTCCTACGACGGATCGTGGGTGGCCAGCAGCATGCGCCCCAGACCCAGGAAGAGGAAACAACGTACAGGTATGTTGTTTTTTCGCGTAGCCGGGCCGCCCTGCCGCAGTATATGTACGGTGGGCGGTCCGGAAGCGGTTAAAGCGGAACCAAACCCATCAATTTAACAATTTCAAAAAACAGTTACATTTCTGGCACATGCCAGGAATTTTAACTGTCTCGTTTGCTTGCGCTCTTAAAGTGGAGTTCCACCCACTTTTACAACTCTTCAGCATCCCTCACTAAACTGTGCACTGTAAACAAATTGGATATTTTTTTATTTTTTTTCTCAGCACCTACTGTATATCTGCTGTATTCATTTTTCACTTCCTCCTCCCTGGCCGCGGCCCATCGCAACATTTCATGTTTGCAATGCCTTCTGGGAAGGGGAGGCAACTTCCTCTGAAACTGCCGTTGCTATGGAAACCTGACCTGAAACCTATTACACTGCTTGTGCTGCACTGAGCATGTGCAAGATCTGCAAGGATGAGATCCAGGAAGAAATACAGTCTGGCTTCAGATGCCCACACTTAAGATGGCCACGGCCTGCTGTAATTTTATAAAATAACAAACGACTGCTATAAACTAACAAAACAGACCTTAGTTGACAGACTAACTTTACTAGAATACATTAAGCTTGTGTATTATAGGGGTATTTTTATTTAAAAAGTATAATTTTGGCCGGAACACCACTTTAACCAAACTGTCAATCTATCAAATGGCTGGAGTCATAACTGATCACACGTGCAGCATCAAGATCAAACAGAAGCTAAGGTGGCAGCTTCCTTGGCTGAAAACGATAGGAGGGTTTAGTTCAGCATTAGAGATCCAACAGCAATGTAGCCGGCGGTAGGTAGAACCCCAGTTTTTAGTGGGGGGGTGCAGCATGCACAGGTGGCAGGACAGGTATGTCTTCTGCTGATTTTTCCTAGTGCCTAGGCCACCTAGTGCTGTATCATGAGCAGGATGGGCCAAGGGGTGGGCAGAAAGGGGAAGCCGTCTTGGGCACTTAAGCGGGACGGGAGGTGCAAGAGGGCAGAACCTGCTACCTATGGTGCTGATATTGTTCACAGCTCATGGGGGAGGGGTGCACTCTGGCATGTTTTACCTTGGATGCGAAAGGACCTTGGCACTGATCATGAGAGGAGGGTAAAAGATGCACATGTTATCCCACAACCTAAGCCTATCTATGGCCAGCCTACAATTTCTAAAACAAGTACTGTGTGTGTTTTCTATAGTCAATAATTAGTCCACGCCTTTATTCCTCCAGCCTAGAAAATATGACTGATAGCCTTGGGCAACTGCAGTTCCATGCGTTTGTCACGCCATAATTTGACACTCCTTTTTCAATTCCAAAACCACACAGTCTAATTAGGGGAGTGGCTGGTTGGTTGTTACAGACAGCCTAAGTTGGCCACACACTGGTTGACCATATCAAAGATTCTATATCTTTTCCATTGTCGGGACTCGACAAGCAAAAAGTACCTTTAGTTTTATGGTTGGTTTAGGTGACTATTAATGTTTTAGGGTGTTTGTCATTTTTATTTGATTTGTGCTATCTATGATTTCATATATTTCTCAGAATCTATAGGCTCTGCAACATCACTCAAAAATGCAAAAAATGATTTTACTAGTTGAAAATGAATGGCCCTGATCAGGGCTTTTTTCTTTAGGAAACAGGTGCAGGTACTTATATCGCCCTTGCCAACTCCCTGGCCGCCCCAGGCACAGCATGCCACTCTAAATGGTGGGTATGGTCAGGGCTCACAACTGCATATCTCACATAGTGCAAGGTTCAGGAATGCATAATGCAGAGAGTACAGGGTTCAGGGGTGCATAATGCAGAGAGTACAGGGTTCAGGGATGCATAATGCAGAGAGTACAGGGTTCAGGAATGCATAATGCAGAGAGTACAGGGTTTAGACATGCATAATGCAGAGAGTACAGGGTTCAGGAATGCATAATGCAGAGAGTACAGGGTTCAGGAATGCATAATGCAGAGAGTACAGGGTTCAGGAATACATAATGCAGAGAGTACAGAGTTCAGGGATGCATAATGCAGAGAGTACAGGGTTCAGGGATGCATAATGCAGAGAGTACAGGGTTTAGGAATGCATAATGCAGAGAGTACAGGGTTCAGGGATGCATAATGCAGAGAGTACAGGGTTCAGGAATGCATAATGCAGAGAGTACAAGGTTCAGGAATGCATAATGCAGAGAGTACAGGGCTCAGGAATGCGTAATGCAGAGAGTACAAGGTTCAGGAATGCATAATGCAGTGAGTACAGGGTTCAGGAATGCATATCATGCGAGTTCAGGGTTTAGGAGTGCATATCACACAGGGTGCAGGGCTCAGGAGTGCATATTGCACAGGGTGCAGGGCTCAGGCGTGTGTATCGCACAGGGTGCAGGAGTGCATATCACACAGGCTGCAGGGTTCAGGAGTGCATATCACACAGGGTGCAGTGTTCAGGAGTGTGTATCACACAGGCTGCAGGGTTCAGGAGTACGTATCGCACAAAGTGAAGGGCTCAGGCCTGCCTATCCCACCAGTTGTGGGGCTCAAGAATGCGAATCACACAGGGTGCAGGGCTCAGGAGTGCACATCGCAAAGGGTGCAGGGCTCAGGTGTGAGCATTGTGCAGTGCTCAGGAGTGGGTCTCAGAGTACAAGGCTCAGGAGTGGGTAACACAGGGCATTGTACAAACCAAAATTGCTTCTTCCCCCCTTCACAGAGCTCCCCTGACAATCCTCCCTTCCACCCCAGTACAGAGCCCTGGCCTTGATTAATGATGCTTCAAGCAGAACTGAAGTGGCCTCCTATTATCACAACTGGGATCCTTTTGCCATGAAAGAGTGCTGTTGAGGACATTTGCAATGAAACTATCAGTCAGCTGAAATTCAGTCAGAATATCGCTACACCAATATCTTTTCTTACCAATTATTAGGAATTGATTAATACCTAGAATATTAGTCATTCAGGAAATCTTCATAAAACCTTTCTTTCTTAAACATTGGAAAAAAAACCATATAGTTCTTCTTTCAGACGTTTTCATAAATGAGGCCCGCTTTGCTCATACATCTCCATCTATTCTTCAGGCTGACACTGATGCTTTGTCTTTCCGTAGATTTTTATCTCCCGGTCCTATGATGCAACCACGCACTTCGAGACCACCTGTGACGACATTAAGGACATCTTCCAAAGAATGACCGGCGCTGAATTGGCATTCAAAGACATGTTGAGTGTAAACCAGGAGACAAGCCAAGATGACGAGGACTGACCAGCTTTGTCAAGAGGGCTTACTTAATAAGGCGGTGCTATGACGTACGACAACCCCAAGCAGCCAATCAGATTCTACTGTTCCACATTTTAGAGCAGAAAAGTGAAAGATGCTTGGCTGTTGGTGGATAGGGGTTCCTGAGCTTAGCACAGTGCTTGCTGCCTTATTAAAGGCTGAGATCTCTCTTTTTTTTTTTTTTTTTTTTTTATAATTAAAGGGTCAGTCCACCTAAAAGTGATATTTTTGTAATAAGTGGAGGCCTGGCTGCCTGGGTCAGTTTCTGAGTCCTGGTATCTTGTACAGTATGTGTTCGATACTCCAGCAATGAGATCTCCTTGCCATTTTTCCCAACTATGTTCCTGTTCACCTGAGAATTTTAGGTGTTCCTGCCCACCTTTGTGTGTTCTAACCTTGATTGCTACATTCTCCTCCCATCTTAAACAAAACTTCCCTTTGGGGTGTTGTCAACCATTTTTATATCCTCCATTATATGAAATAAATACAAATGCAGCAATGATGGTAAGGGCCCCTCATAATGAGAACAGCAGGTGTGCAGACCCGATAACCCAATGCAGGGATGGTGAGAACCCCTCATAATGGGCACAGCTGACTTGGGAACTCAGTGCAAGGATAGTGGGACCCTATCATGATAGGCTCAAGAGGTGTACAGACATAAAGATTCAGCAAAAGGGGTGGTGAGGACCCTTCACAATGGGGACATGAGGTGTACAGACATGGAAACTCATCCAAGGGATAGTGGGAACCCCTCATAATGATCACAGCAGAAGCGAAGACCAAGGAACCTTGCACGGGATGGTGGGGATGTAACAGAATGGACAAAGTTTAAGTGCAGACCTGGGAGCATGATGGGAGCCTCTCAAAAGGGGCACAGCAGATGCACAGACCCAGGAACCTAGCAGAGGGATGGTGGGAAACCCTAATAATGGGCACAGCAGATATGCAGACCCAGAAGCCCATCATGTGGATGGTGGGAAGTTGGGAACCTGTCATAATTGGCACAGCAGGTGTGCTGACCTGGAAACTCATCCAAGGGATGGTGGGAACCTCTCATAATGAGCACAGCAGGAGTGCAGACCAAGGAACCCAGCACGGGATGGTGGGAACGTATCATAATGGACACAGCTGATGTGCAGACCTGGGAACCTAGTGCAAGGATGATGGGAGCCTCTCATAATGACCACAGCAGATGCGCAGACCCAGGAACCCAGCAGAGGGATGGTGGGGACCCCTAAAAATGGGCAAAGCAAATATGCAGACCCAGAAACCCACCACAGGGATGGTGAGACCTGTCATAATGGGCACAATAAGTGTGCAGACCAGGAAACTCATCCAAGGTATGGTGGGAACCCTTTATAATGACCATAGCAGGAGCGCAGACCAAGGAACCTAGCATGGGATGGTGGGAACGTATTATAATGGACACAGCTGATGTGCAGGCCTGGGAACTCAGTGCAAGGATGATGGGAGCCTCTCATAATGGGCACAGCAGATGTGCAGACCCAGGAACCCAGCAGAGGGATGGTGGGAACCCCTAATAATGGGCACAGCAGATATGCAGACCCAGAAACCCACCACATGGATGGGGGGATGTTGGGAACCCGTCAAATTGGGCACAACAGGTGTGCAGACCTGGAAACTCATCCAAGGGATGGTGGGAACCTCTCATAATGAGCACAGTAGGAGTGCAGACCAAGTTATCCAGCAGGGGATGGTGGGAACGTATCATAAAGCTGATGTGCAGACCTTGGAACTTATTACAAGGATGATGGGAGCCTCTCATAATGGGCATAGCAGATGTGCAGACCCAGAAACCCACCATGAAAATGCTGGGATCCCATCATAATAGCCACAGCATATGTGCAGACCTCAGTGCAAAGATATCACCAATAGAATCCTTGAGAAATTTGTTGTTAGGTAGTTTAACACTCCAGCATGTACCACTGGAATATCACTTTTGGATGGACTGAGCCTTTAACCTCTGTATATATACGTATTTCTGACTGCCTTTATTTTATGTGGATGCTGTAAATGATTTTCTTTTATTGGGTAAGCTTAACTTTTCTTTTTTACATAGATATCACACATCCATGTTTTAATTCCTTAGCTATAATTTGATCTTTTTTTTTTTTCTCCTCAATTATTGCTTTAAAAACACCTGCAATACATTGCATGAAAATGATAATGAAATTCTTATAATGTATGTTTATGAAGGGTAATTTTTTTCATGGATTAAAGGAGGACTATAACCCCTGTCATTGTTTTTTTGCCCTGCGTCCCATTGGGTAGATCTCCCTTCGCTTCCTGTCCCACAGCCAAAACAGGAAGTGGGAATTTCCTCCAAAATGAGAGAATCCCTGGTTGTTACCAGAACTAGACTAATGCCCCCCCCCCCCCCCCCCCCTGGAAGATTCCTATTCTGGTGACAACCCGAATTTTGGGATTTTCTTTCATTTTTACGCTTCATGGTAAACATGACAAATAGAAAGGGTGAATCTCCCTAACGGTGGTCACAGAAAGCAAAAAAAACCTGACAGGTCTCCACTCTATCCATAATTTAGTTTACTTTAATTTGCCCATTGTAAGAGCCAATAAAAAAGTGTTGCATTGTGGTATATGTTAATATATTACACCATTAATACGATTGTTTGTTTTTGATGCCAGTGTTGTGTAGGCTGGTATAACACCAAAGAACGTGCCAGGTTCCTGGGACTGAAGGGTGTGAATGAGCGTTTGTATTCAATAAAGATATCTTTGTACCGTTATTACTGAGTTGCTTTGAAACATATTTTTTTTCCTATCATGGGGGGGGTGACGGCTGAAAATCGCAGTGCGGTCTTGTCTCCTGAGATCCGAGCATAATCGGTGAGCGTGTTTACAATATTCTATTCTGGGAATCAGTTCAAGTGAGTTCATCCAGTACAGGCCAACGTTTCCGTCCCTAGGGAACTTCATCAAGCCGTTGGCCCTTGCTTTGTACTGGGCTGCTTTTGGAATTAAAAAGAAACCAGTCATGATGGCTATGACCTGTCATAGCCAAGGCCGCCATCCAGCGTTGACCAGCTTTAGGCTTGGGTGTGTAATAGAGCATGCACGCGCTTATGCGCCTTGCATGTATGCTAGCCCATTCATTTTATTGGGCTGCACTATATGTGGGAAGCGCAGAACAGAGGTCCCTGACCCTTTTCCAAAATCATGCCGCACTGAAACGCATGTGCTCTATCTCGACGTGCATGTTTTTGCAATTTTGCGTGCGTTCCCAACCGGCAATAGTGTGAAACTAGCGTTAGAAAAGAAGACAGTTCGGGCTCATTTACACTTGCGTTGTCTGTAAAGAGCGATTTGCAGTGGGTTGATTTTGAGAAAGATGTTTTGGAGATGATATGACCCCTTTTGACAGCCTGTTTTTTTTTTGACAGCCGAACTTGCTTTTTTAATGGGAGTACCATGCCGCAACTGTGACCCTGGAGTTGAATATGTCACGTTCGGTGGCGGTACTGCCCACCAAACACCACAGGGGAGATAATTTTTCCTTCTTCGGCTTACCTTTTCAGCTTAAAGTGACAGTAAACTTTGGTTTAAAAAAAATATATTCTATTCAATTATGTATTCCTAACTCCAAAAACGTCCCTTCTATTGCTCTTAGCCTCCCGAGAGGCATACTAGCTGATTATGAAAAACTTACCTTGGAACAAAGCCTTCCAGCGGCGCCTGCACACGGCTGAGACGGCTGACATTTTCCCCTTAGTTTCTTCTGGGTTCACAGGCTCCGGCGCTGTGACTGGCTGGAGCCCCGATGACGTCACTCCTACCGTTCACAGCACAGGGCTCAGAAAGGAACGCTATCTGTGGCCGTTCCTTCAGAACGCATGTGCCAGTGATGTCACTGTCTGCGTGTAATGTAAATATCTCCTAAACGATACACGTTTAGGAGATATTTACACTACCTATAGCAGAGTTGCCAACATTGTAAAAAAAATGTATAGGGACACTTTTTTTGTCTGTAGGCTGAGTCTTATTATAAATAGGGGTGGGGCATTTGTTTTTAGACGTGGTTTAACGGGGAAAAGAAAATGCGGCGTGGGAAGCTTCATGCGCCATGGCGAAAGATGGGCGTGGCTTAAACTAAATATTGGGCATGGCTTAAATGGGGCGGGGCTCAAAAGGCGTGTGGTTCGAGTCTGAGATGAACGAGGGATGGAGGAAGAAAGAAATAGGGAGAGAAGGAGAGAAGGAAGGAAAGAAAGTGGGATGGAGGGACAGCAGGCCCAGATCCTACACCACAATAGCAATATGTGTATTCCATAAAATGTAACAATCAGCTGATAAAGATACTCCAAACACCTGGTGTTAGAGCTTCAATCATCCCGGCACCATGGTTGGTATGGTGTCAGGTTGATTGAAGCACATAATTTCTATTACATTGTAATACAAAATGAAATAGTTCAACTCACCATAATGCAGAATCAGTGGGAGCCCTGAGCGTGTCACTTGTCACATCACCTATCACCAGATGCCATCAGGTGTCCCCAGCAGAGTCCTTCCTTACACCAGGCATTCCCAGCAGAGTCCCTCCATACATCAGGTGGCCCCAGCGAAGTCCCTCCTTACATCAGGTGCCCCCCAGCGGAGTCCCTCCTTACATCAGGCATTCCCAGCGGAGTCCCTCCTTACATCAGATGTCCCCAGCGGAGTCCCTCCTTACATCAGGTGCCCCCAGCGGAGTCCCTCCTTACATCAGATGCCCCCAGTGGAGTCCCTCTTTACATCAGGTGTCCCCAGGCAGTGGAGTCCCACCTTATATCAGGTGTCCCCAGACAGGGGAGTCCCGCCTTACATCAGGTGTCCCCAGGCAGTGGAGTCCCTCTTAAATCTGGTGTCCCCAGGCAGCAGAGTCCCTCTTACATCAGTTGTCCCCAGG
The DNA here is from genome assembly GCA_037952835.1 of Lithobates septentrionalis. Classification (NCBI taxonomy): domain Eukaryota; kingdom Metazoa; phylum Chordata; class Amphibia; order Anura; family Ranidae; genus Lithobates; species Lithobates septentrionalis. Next base: position 319,307 of record JBBDGP010003022.1, read on the forward strand.
CAGTGGAATCCCTCCTTACATCAGTGTCCCCAGTAGAGTCCCTCTTACATCAGGTGTCCCCAGGCAGTGGAGTCCCACTTACATTAGGTGTCCCCAGGCAGTGGAGTCCCTCCTTACATCAGGTGTCCCCAGGTAGTGGAGTCCCTCGTACATCAGGTGTCCCCAGGCAGTGGAGTCCCTCTTACATCAAGTGTCCCCAGGCAATGGAGTCCCTCTTACATCAGGTGTCCCCAGTGGAGTCCCTCCTTACATCAGTGTCCCCAGTGGAGTCCCTCTTACATCAGGAAGAAGGCATTCCCTCGAAATGCATCAGCCAGCAGGGGCCTCTGCATGGTCTCCCCTATGATCTGGAGATTGCTGGTCCCAGGACCATACAGCCAGTAAACTTTATTAATAACTTTTTCATAAAATAAACTTTATAATACATTTTATAATTAAACTTTGTAAATAACTTTTTAATAAACTTCATAATTAACTTTATAATAAATTGTATACGTAAACTTTATAAATATCTTTTTAATAAACGTGAGAATACATTTTATAAGTAAACTTTATAAATAACTTTTTAATAAACTTCATAAATAACTTTATAATAAATTGTATAATTAAACTTTATAAATAACTTTTTAATAAATTTTATAAATAACTTTATAATACATTTTATAAGTAAACTTTATAAAAAACTTTTTAATAAACGTGATAATACATTTTATAAGTAAACTTTATAAATAACTTTTTAATAAACTTCATAAACAACTTTATAATACATTTTATAAGTAAACTTTATAAATAACTTTTTAATAAACTTCATAAATAACTTTATAATAAATGTTATAATTTTAACTTTATAAATAACTTTTTAATACATTTCATAAATAACTTTATAATACATTTTATAAGTAAACTTTATAAAAAATGTTTTAATAAACGTGATAATAAAGTTTATAATTTAACTTTATAAATAACTTTTTAATAAACTTCATAAATAACTTTATAAAAATTTTATAATTAAACTTTATAAATAACTTTTTAATAAATTTCATAAATAACTTTATAATATATTTTATAAGTAAACTTTATAAATAACTTTTTTAATAAACGTGATAATACATTTTATAAGTAAACTTTACAAATAACTTTTTAATAAACTTCATAAATAACTTTATAATTCATTTTATAATTAAAACTTTATAAATAACTTTTTGATAAACTTTATAAATAACTTTAAAATAAATTTTATAATTAAACTTTATAAATAACTTTTTAATAAATGTCATAAATAACTTTATAATACATTTTATAAGTAAACTTTATAAATAAATTTTTAAAAAACTTCATAAATAACTTTATAATACATTTTATAATTAAACTTTATAAATAACTTTTTAATAAACGTCATAAAAAAAACTTTATAATTAATTTTATAATTATACTTTATAAATAGCTTTTTAATAAACTTCATAAATAACTTTATAATCCCTTTTTAAATAAACGTTATAAATAACTCTTTTAATAAACGTGATAATACATTTTATAAGTAAACTTTATAAATAACTTTTTAATAAACGTCATAAATAACTTTATAATACATTTTATAAGTAAACTTTACAAATAACTTTTTCATAACTTTATCAACAACGTTACAATAAAACAGTGAGCTGCTCTTCAAAGTTCCCCCAAACAGGGTACAAGACGATCCAAGCCTGACCCCGTTGACAACACACAAATCACGTGACCAGCCCTGCAAACACAAGCTCCTCCTGCCGCCCCGCCCATCTCAAGCTGTCACCGCGAAGATCCCTCCTCTCCTCCCCGCCCCGCCCACCACCTTCCGGGGCTGTCATCGCGCAGCTCCCGCCCACCCCGTGTCGTCACACCTTTCTCTCTTCCCCCTCTCCTCCCCTCCGCACAGGATCGGCGGAAGTGACGTCAGGCTGATAGAGAAGCACTTCCCGTTGTAGACATTCGGTGAAGAGAGGGAGAGAGAGAGAGAGGCTGGTCGGAGGTGGAGCGGCTGAGGGTGATTGACGCCGCCTCTCCCGGGGACTTTGTGTCGGAGAGAAGACGGGTCCCGGCTAGGTGAGGCTGGTGGGGAAGGGCTCGGTGACATTTGTTGTGAGGAGGGGGGTGCTTTGTGGGGTGGGGGGGATGGGGGAGGACATTCCTGAGGGGGGTTGTGGAGTTAGGTGAGGTATAATGGGGGGGGGGGGTAAATCTTCACAGGAGGGGGGCAGTTGTTGTGTTCAGTTGGAGGAATGTGGGGGTGATCGGGGGGGGGGGTATTAGAGTGGGGGGAGGAAATCCTGAGTGGAGTGGGGGAGGGGGGGCTTCATCATCTATAGGCCTCCAATGTATTCACACTGATCAGCCAGAACATTATGACCAGTGTCAAGGTGAGGGGAATCATATTGATTATCTCATTACAATGGCATCAGAAAGTGTGGTGGGATGTATTAGGCAAGTGAACATGTTGTCCCTGAAGTTGATGCGTTGAAAGCAGAAATATTGCAGAATTGCTGTGTATGGGGGGCTGACCCGTGTCCACAGCCAAAACGTGCCTACAGTGGTCACCAGAACCGGACCGCGGAGCGATGGAATAAATGTGGTCTGGGGTGAGGAATCACGTTTTGGCCGGATGGGTCACTTACCTAAGAGCCTTGCACACTGGGGCGGGGGGCGGCGTCGGCGGTAAAACACCACTATTATTAGCGGCGTTTTTACCGTCGGTATGCGGCCGCTAGCGGGGCTGTTTTACCCCCCGCTAGCGGCCGAGAAAGGGTTAAATACCACCGCAAAGCGCCTCTGCAGAGGCGCTTTGCCGGCGGTATAGCCGCGCCGTCCCATTGATTCAATGGGCAGGAGCGGTAAAGGAGCGGTATACACACCGCTCCGAAGATGCTGCTGGCAGGACTTTTTCCCGTCCTGCCAGCGCATCGCTCCAGTGTGCAAAGCCCTCGGGGCTTTCACACTGGGAATACAAGCAGCGGCACTTTCGGGGCGGTTTGCAGGCGCTATTATTAGCGCAATAGCGCCTGCAAACCGCCCCAGTGTGCAAGGGCTCTTAGGAATAGGCGGCTCCAGGATGGGGAGGAGACACAAGTGTGATGATTTGGGGTGATGTACACGACACGTACCACCTACCTAACCATTGTTACTGACCCAGTACACCCCATTCATGGGAACCGCATTCCCTGACGGCGGGGGGCCTCTTTTCAGCAGGATAATGCGCCACACTGCAAAAAAAAAAAAAAGGTTCAAGAATGGAATCGAGGAACTCAATAAAAGGTTAACTGCTTGCCGCCCGCCCACCGTCAGATGACGGCGGGGCGGCTCTCATTCTGGGAAGGCCGTCTCTCGCGCGCCCGCTCCATGTTGCGTCCGCGGCTCTTTAACCATGTGATCTGCTTTGTCCAATCACAGCCGGTCACATGTAAACACGGAGATGCCGGTAATCGGAGTGTGTGGCGAGGAGAGCCGATCAGCGGCATCGCCACGCAGGGGAACATCTAGGAATGTAATCGGTGCCCTGATTACAATATAGCAATACAGTGTCACCAATCAGTGCCCACCAATGCCAGCAATCAGTGCCCATTAGCGATGCCAGTCAGTGCTGGCTATCAGCATACAAGAACATATTTGGGGGGCACACCCTACAATGCATTTAAATAGTGCTGGCTATCAGTGCTGCCCATCAGTGCCCACCAGTGCCGCCAATTAGTACCCATCGTTGCCACCTAACAGTGCCTATCAGTCCTCATCAGTGCCACCTAATCAGTGCCCATAAGTACGGCATGTTAGTGCCACCTATCAGTGCCCATAAGTACGGCATGTTAGTGCCACCTATCAGTGCCCATAAGTACGGCATGTTAGTGCCAGCTCATCAGTGCCCATAAATGCCACCTCATCAATGCCCACTAGTTCAGCCTATCAGTGCCGCCTCATCAGCGCACATCAGTGAAGGCGAAAAATTACCTAGTTACAAAAATTTACTGACAGAAAAAAAAGTAAACGTGTTTTTTTTTTTCAAAATTTTTCGTCTTTTTTTTTTTTTTGAATTTTTTTGATTCCACATTTGGCACCTTTCAGAGGGGAGCGGATAACCTGTCAAATCCAGGTATCTGCTCCCGCTTCCGGGGGTGAGAGATCACGGCACTTTGTGCAGCGAACTACGCCATGTCCGGCCCCTCCTCCTTTCCTTTCCCCTGCTGCCTTCTGGGAGACACACAGGTCCCAGAAGATAGCAGGGACCGTTCAGAACGCGCAGAACGACTCGTGCATGCGCAGTAGGGAACAGGCCGTGAAGCCGCAAGCCCGTTTCCCCTTAGCAAGGATTCCGGTGTTCTGTCAAGTGCCCCCCATAGAATAGTGCCCTGCGCATGCGCAGGACGGAGCCGCACTTCAGCTGATTTGCCGATCAGCTGGATGACATGACCAGGGCACAAGCGCACATCGTAGGAGACGTCTCTCGATGGGAGATACCATTTCACGGTCACGATTGAAACCTATACAAACAGCGAGGGGGGGGGGGGCGTAGTTCTCACGTTGTTGCCGCGTTGTTGCGGGGCGGCTTTACAGTGTGCTGATGGTGCGGTTTTGTATAGGTTTAAATTGTGCCTGTGAGAGATACCTCCTATGATGTGCGCATGCATGCGTCCTGGTTACGTCAGCCCAGCTGATCGGCAAATCAGCTGTTTTGCTCTTCCGTATGGTGCATGCGCAGTACATCATCAGCTACCATCATCTGGATCGGTTTACCTATTGTATGCTATTTATGCTGTATGGACCTGCTTCAGGTCGAATATCTCAGGTGAGGGCCATCCATGTGCGGTGGAGGGATCACAGTCACTGTAAATTCATCCCCTGTCGTTTTGAGTTGTCCACTGGTGGTTCCTGTGCTCACTCACCTGTTACATCTGATATATTATTTCAAGGACATTTATATTTGCGCAGCACTACTTTCTGTTTATGTTATTGTGGTGTAGTTGAATTTGCCTTAGTGTCTGCTTGCATTTATCGTTTGTGAGTTGTCCGTTGGTTAGTCAGCGCTGAATTTATCCTTATTAGTTAATGATAATAATAATAAACATGTTATACTTACCTGCTCTGTGTTAATGGTTTTGCACAGAGCAGCCCGGATCATCCTCTTTTCAGGTCCTCCCTTCTGCCAAATCCAGCAAGTAGGTTGATATGGGGGGGGGGGCGCACCCAAACCTAACTGCTGCTCTTTGTGACCATTCAGACACAAAAGCTGAAGGTTCGGCCCCACCCCCTCTCTCTTCTCATTGGCTCACTGACTTTGATTGACAGGAACTGGAGCTGATGGCACCGCTGCAGTGTATCAGGAGGGAAAGTCCCGGACAGCCCGAGTCTCTTGTGCAACATCGCTGGATAGAGATGGGTTTCAGGTATTAGGAGGTGGGGGGCTGCTTGCTGCACTGCATTTTATGCCTTCTGCTCATAGAACCACTTTAAAGCGGAGTTCCACCCAAAAGTGGAACTTCCGCTTTAAGCACTGACCCGGCCACATTTGGCAGCCATTTTTTTGGGGGGGGGGAATGGGTACCTAGTTTTGACAGGTACCCAGCTACCACTTCCATTCGGGCCGCCTAGGAGGCCCCTTCCTCCCTGCAATCTTCTGGGACACGTCACAGGTCCCTGGAGATTGCCCTGTCATTCAGGGCGTGACTCGCGCATGCGCACACGGCTGTGAAGC